>CM036765.1:18644065-19096565 GCA_020796225.1 Arion vulgaris
AAAGAATCATACCCCATGTCTCATACTGTCATTAGCATGGTCTGCAACTTCACTGACAATGTTTAAGGCAGCTGTTTGGAAATATACACAAAATGTAATCAAATGTCTACAATAAAAATTTAAAAGTATACAGAAATGATGAATGAGGTTATTCTTGTAATAGTTATTGAATATTCTTTCTACATATCCTACAGAAATGCCCCAATATGCAGACCTAATTGCAGACCTGGGAAGAAAGAGGTGGCCCACTTACACCAGCGTCCAAGACAAACTGTATGGCGTGGCTGATAATCCGAGGCAGATGGCTGCCTTTATTAGAGAATTCGAAATCCCAATCTAGTGAGAATGCAGAAGAAGAATATTCTTTCTTGTCTGTGTGTTGACGGGGCTCGCAAGGGGAGCAAAGAATAGTAACACTGCGACCTAAAAACCATGTCATAAGGTAGGTACCTACGGAAGCTACACTAGAAAATTAAACGTTGCAGAAATCGAATGTACTTGTAGGCGCATAACTGGCACAATATACAATCACCCTTAGGTTCAGATCACATACAGATCACAAGGAGCAGTTTAACAAGTGGTAGATTTAAAGTGTTAGAAAAAGAAGTCTTTTCTTTCTTCTTTTGTCATCTTCAGGGTTGTAGACCATGTTGTTGTCTTTGTTTTGCGCTTCTTTGATGGCTTTAATGATGGGTTTCTGCATCTTTTGGAATGCTTCTAGTAATTCATCTATCCGTATTTCCTTGGCCTTCCTCTCACCTTTTGTTCCGATGGTCTGCTGCAGAAGGCTTTATAGAGAGTGTGATTTGACTGTATTCTTACTACATGGTAAAACCATTTAATTCTGGTTTTTTAAAGTATTTCAAGCAGGGTCTTGTTCTAACCTTGTGTCTGATGCTGGACTTTGTCTCTTTTTGTGTTGTTGGTGATTTTTGGAACATCACATTTTGTTTGTTTGTTGTGCCTGTGTGGTGTCTGGGCCTGCAAGGGAAGCAAAGAATAGCACCACTGCGACCTACAAGACATGTTGTAAAAGGCGACTGATGTAGGGCCTAGAGAAGCTACCCTAGTAAATAAAAAGCGTTGCAAAATCGGATGTGCTGGCCTACTTGTAGGTGCATAACTGGCACAACGCACAATCGCTCTTATGCTCAGATCACAAACAAATCACAGAGTAGTCAACAAGTGGTCGTCGTGGAGCATTCGAAGAAGATGAAGTTTGTTTGTTTGTGTTCGTTCTTATTAACCAGTGTAATCACTCTTTGATTTCGTTTTGTAACATTATATTTTCTAATATTTAGTTATTTCTCACTACTTTTGTGTTTGCAATATGAACTTTTAAGTCCTATTGTTTGAGCTGTTCTGGAAAGTGTATCTAGTTTAGTTTGAGCATCTTTGTATAAACTGGCTAAAAAACTAATATTGTCTGCATAATATAAATCTTCCAGTACTGAGGTAAGTGTCCATCAAATATCTCTGCTCTTATCCTTTATGGTCGTTCTCATCAGAAAGTTTATGGCCAGGTTAAACAAAAATGGTAAAAGAATACACCCCAGGTCTAACTCCTGTTTTGACCTTGATGCACTCTGTCAGATGGCTATTGCAAACTACTTGACACTAAAAGTCAAAGTCTGCATATAATGCTTTAATTAAAATCAGGTTTCTAATAAGAAAAATAACATTTAAAAAAGCGGCAAACAAAATGATACACAAATAACAAAAATGTCACAGTTACGCACCATGTTAATATGTGCAATATAAACAACAGAAGATGCAGTCCTTCTCAGGACTAGTTCCATGTCACATAATGATATGAGAGTCACAGTAGCGTAGTTATTAGTGAACTTGTGGTCCAGGTTCCATTCCACGGTGGGAGTGGAATTTGTTCTGATCGTAACGGCTCTCAGGTCGACCCAGCCTCTATTGGGTACCAGAAAAAGCACTGGGAAGTAAAGGTGGCCAGCATGACGTTAACCACATCACCGATCGTGTGCCGACAGTCAATGAAAAATACGGGCCTAACACAGCATTACCCTATGTATCACTTGTTATAACAATGGTTATACATGATCTAACTGATGGTTTGAACATGACGGCTGCAGAGGCGGCACATCTGGCCTATGAGAGAGAGAATTTCTGGAGAACTGTTGGGATGGCAAAGTTCTGCTCAGGACAAGCTATTTGATGATGATAACAGTGGCACCTTTACAAAATGATACAAAAGTTCAACTTGTCTTAACATAACAAAAAAAAAAGACTGCCAGTAGTTAAACTGAGCATCCTTAATAACAAGAAGTTGTCAACATCTACAAACAAACAATTTCTCATAGACAACAAAAATCAATGCAGTACGCTCTCAATTATGTGACATGGGCACGTCTCAGACACTGGAACGAGTTCGAGAATTAGGCGTTAAGTGTGGACATGCCAGACAGTGTCGTCTTTCTGGTAGAGAGAGAAGATATAGTAATCAACTTCTCATGGGTACGGTGAGCAAATGGACTTTAGGATGGCCGCTGCAGCGGATGACAGAGCATGCATGGGAATGCCCAATGTGCCGTGACATCGATCACATAATATAACAAAAATATTGACTTACTGAATGTGTCCTTGTAGTCCAGACCTCCTACATTAAGCTGTTTGAGATAATCTGAAATGATGTACATACTTGTTATATATGCATCTGAGATACAATGAAATATATATATATGTATATGTCAGTTAAATAACCACTTTTAAGAATTGAACCATCTTCAGTGGTGAGCAGAGCAAACCTCACTTCACTGTCACTGAGCTATTGGTTATTGAGCTGACATGCCAGCACTCCGGGCAGACCCATAGGTGTTCAGTCTCCCCCAACAGATGTCGAAGGTTATGCATAATGATGGTTCCTGTAGCTCGCTGATTAAATACACTCCTCTCTATGCCCCTAAAGCATCCAACTCTACTTGTACAACGTGTAATTCCAAACTCCTCAAATTTCTGGAATGGTTCAACATAAATTTTAGTGACCTTATCAAACAGTAAATCGACAAGAGACAGAAGGACATCCCCCTTATCCATCACTGAGCTCATCAGTATCAGGTGCTGTGCAGGTTGGCGTAGGCGAACATGTATCTTCACAAATCTCTGTCCCTGGTGTTTGCTATCGTCTCAGATGTTGATGCTTTTCTGTGCCATAAAGTCAGACTGTCTAATATTTTCCCTCTCCGTCTTCCTAAGTCTTGTCTCAGAAATTCTGAGCTAGGCAGACATTCACATAAAAAAAAAAAACTTAAGTTCAAGACTAAACCCTTTTCTCTTTTACTGCTTCCCAATAGAACATAAGTTTCAAAATTATTACAAATAGCGGGGACTGCCTAGAGTAGTTGATAGTAGCTCGGCCTGCTAGCTGTGAGACGCCTCATAGCTCGGGTTCGAACCTACTGTCCGGCATTTGTTCGAGTCCCTGGTCTTACTCAGGACGATAACGTGAGTACCTCTGAAGTCGGAGAAAATCTGCCTGTATGGCGAGGGAATACTAATTACGAGTACATCGAGCACACGGATGCCAGTGTAAAGTAATTTACAATGTGCACGCTGCTGCCATTGTAAGAAATTGGAAAACGGATTTTCACGCAAAAATCAGTTTCAGAGATGAAACTCGTCTGAGTTGAAAGCGCGACGAAAGAAAAAAATTACAAATAGCCGTCCATCGCAAGTGATGATGACAACAGCCTCAGGCGTGTACAGTTGTCTGAAACTGTAGCTTGTGCTGTATTTGGATTAAAGTGAAGAAAAGTTGGGCTATTCATCAACCCCACTCACTCATCTAGGACGATCTGTATCCAGGAGCAAGACAAGTCAAAATGACTAGAGATAGAACCAGATACAGTGGATGACGAGGCATTTCTGCACGCCTTGCCATGCTCTATTGCGGTCCTCACCGCTTTGCTGTGATCCGCCTTTCTAACCGCTAAGCCAGCTAGTGGCCTTATCTGTGAAGTCATCTGAATCCAGTAAATTATTACTAACATACTTATATTAATTTTTTTAATTGAACATGTTTAATAGCACTGTGTCAGTGTTTCATTTTGAATGAAGAAATGAAAATTTTTACAAAATACATTAACTGAAACACAAAAATTACCTTGTAACAGTAGCTTGTATTGAGGTATTCTCTGTATAGGTTTTAACATGTAGTGTTTCAGAGCAAGTTTAGCACACCTAGGACTCAACTTGATGGGGAAAAAAGACATACATATAACAAGTAGACATTGCAACTATTCAACTTTTATTCTATTTTTTTTAAGAACTCTTCAAAAATATCACATGAAAGACATGACAATACTGCACAAGCTGAGGTGGAGATAACAGAAATTATTCATATAAATTAAAGATGAACTAAACAAGTCAAAATCTCATTCTCATGCCATAAAGCAGTGTAGTCGAACATTTTATATTTAAAAAAATTGGTGGTACTTTTACATAGGACAAGAGGACATAAGCCAGAAGAATTTAATGGACACATGGTTAGTGCAGTCGTTGTGAAACTGTTCAGGATAAGATTTTTTTTTTATGCCTCTGACAGAAAAAATTCTTGGTCTTACTGTGGATTGAACAAGGGTCTCCTGCATGGGAGTCGCCCTCTAATCCATTTGGCCAGATGTCCTCCTCGTTTTACATATTGGGACGCACCTGAATGATTGTGGAGGCGTGGGCGACAAATGATGATTGCAATACAATTATTACTAATAACAACAATAGTAAATATTAATATAAATTCGCTTTCCGACGCTTTCTCCCGTGAAATAGCACAGGGTTGGGTTAGTGGGAGTAGAATGGTTATAAAATAAAACATGATTGCAAAAGTGGAAAGATCATGTTCATGGGAGTGCTAAAACAATGTAAAAGCAGAAAATAGTTTGTATTCTTGAAATCTGATTAACCTTATTAAGCTAGTAGAGCAAATCTCCTTGGTGTTGCACTCTGTCAGACTGTATCCTGTCCATTTCTTTACATTTCACTCCCACTTATCTCCCCGGTCTTCTTCTTGCTCTTCGCCCTTCAACTTTCCCCTCTAGTAAAGATTTTATCAAGGTGTCACGCCTTTTTATGTGCCCAAAATACTTTACTTGACTGAATTTTATTTCTTTTAATAGTTGTTTCTTCATGCCTAGTTTTAATATAACTTGTTTATTTGTCTGTTTTTCTGTCCTGAAACTCTGCCTATTCTTCTATATATCCGCATCTCAAATGCACCAATTCTGTCTTCTAACTGATTGTTCATTGTCATAAACTTTGTAACACCCCCCTCCACATTATAACAGTTTGCCAACGCCCCCCTCCCACATATATACATGCTGTATTTTTTCTTTGACATAGAAAATTGATATATATTTCTGTAATACATGGTCAATTTTCAAATGATTATATGCATGAAATAGAAAATTGATGACAAAATGGATCGTGTAAGATGGGCATAAGATGAATTAAAATAATTATTACATCTGAAATATCACGAAAATAATTTATTTTAAATATTTATTATTAATTTCTTCTTTAAGGAGCCACCGACTGCAAATCTCCTGAACACCCCAAATTCTTCTACACCCACTATCGCCTCCTAGAACGCTTCCAGAGCCCACTGGGGGAAGAAAGAGAAACGGGACTGCCACTTTGGGAACGCTGCCTAGATGGATCACACAGCACTCTAGACTATCACATTCAGGATATAATACACAAATTGCATTCAAAGAAAACCGAAAATAGACTTGGGTTAGAGACTGGCTGAAATTCATATCCAGCGCGCCGTGCGATCTTGGCCGGTATTAATAAAGTGCACACAAAAGTCTGTTCTAGAAATCTATTTTATCCTGACGCAGTGAGTTAAAACAGGATTAGAGAAAAGAAGAAGACACCATACAGAAATCAACTTGACATATCTGGTCATATGCTATGTACATAATTAAGAAGCAGTATTATGTGGCCATATACCAGTAATATCTGGTCATATGCTATGTACATAATTAAGAAGCAGTATTATGTACGCCAATAACTCAAACACTAATATAATTGACAATCTGTGTACATGGAAAGGACTGATACAATGTACACAAGTGAGCCTAAAACAACTAGTGTCGACTTGTGGACACAAACAAGTCTTACCTCAAACTCTTTTAGTGCTGATGCAAAAACTGAATTCTTCTTTGTAGTATCCTCTAAAACTGCAACTGCATTCTCAAAGTTGCGGATGTATGAAGAATACAGTTTGAGAAATGGTCCTTTTTTCACAAAAATGTCAGCGAGTCTGGGGTTTGTTTCCCTAAAATAGAGGATACTAATTTTATTTCCCATCTCAAAGTAAGAATCAAAGTGTAATTAATTACATGTACTCATTCCTGGGTGGACGTCTGGCCGATTGGATTAGAGGCGCCTATCATGCGAAAAACCTGCGTTTAATCAACTGTAAGGCCAATAATTTTTTATGTCGGGGCATAAAATAAAAAAAAAACCTGAACAGTTTCACTGCAACTGCACTAGCCATGTGGTCATTAAATTCCTCAGGCTCATGTTCCTCCTATCCTACACCGCACTAAAAAGCGGTATTGCAGGCAGTAACGATGACTCATTCATTATTTGTTGCTAAGCTTCGTTTCTTTTAACGCTCATATCGACCCCTTGTTAACCACTTTTTGTGATTTGTATGTGATCTGAGCCTAATAGCGATTATACATTGTGCCAGCTATGCACCTACAAGTGTGCCAGTTATGCACCTACAAGTATGCCAGCACATCCAATTTCTGCTATGTTTTTATTTACTAGGGTAGCTTCCCTAGGCCCCTACCTCAGTTGCCTCTTAAGATATGCCTTGCAGGTTGCAGTGTTACTATTCTTTGTTACCATTGAGGGCCCCGACAACACATGGGCGTGTTGCTAAGCAACTGTTTACTCACCAATTTTCAATCCGCTCATTAAGGTCCTTAAGTAAATCTTCATTGAAATTTTGAAGCTGCGGTAGAAAATCCAGAATTTTGTTCAATGTCTCTGAAGGAATCACAGGATGTCCCAAGTTTTCTGTTGTTTTTGAAATATGAAACCGAAAATCCTGGAAGAGTAAAAGAAAACATGTGGTAATATACGAACAATATTCATTCATTAATTAGGTGCCATCACCACAGTGTATAACTCCATAGCTATGGTAACAATCCTAGTGATCTCCTGAAAAAGGCACATGTGAACAGAACAATAAAGTCTAGATTCAAAACCACGATCTTTAGAATGCAAGGCAATGGCTTAACCACTAAGCCCTAGAGACAACTGCTGATGGTCATTGGAGAACTCAAGTAATCCTGCCACACATGACATTAGCACCATTGAATGGGGTCGGACAGTTTACCAATTATCAATTTTTCACGTTATGTTCAGAATTTCATTCTCAATTGGAGTTTTGAAGATGCAATTTATTATAATATATCAGTTATACGAGAACTACTATCATAGAATTCTGGACACATCCATAGCTGCTCCAATCTCCGCCTAAAAAATCCAGCAGTTTCCAGTGACCCAATATGCCAGTTCAATGGTGATTAATGAATCGTTTTGGATATTTGTGAGAATCTGTAACTAAGCGGTAGTGAGCTCGATCACAACCCAAGCGTACCTGGTTCAAACTAAGCGGCAGTTTGAAAGCAAATCAATTTATGTGGGATTTTACTAAAGGTTAAAAATAGACCTCACCGGTTAGAAAGCAATGACAAACTATTGAACATATAAGTGGTGCCTAGAAATTCAATGACCCCTTTACTGTGGTTGATGGCTACGTCCTGTAATGGATATGCCATGATTTTCATTTGCATATTTGGTACATTGTTCTTTTCAGGCTGTATCTTCACATCAAACTGCTAAATTTAATAATAAAAATGATAGATTTGATGATCTGGCAGATAATGAAATGCATATTGGTTGATACTTACTAAATTGAGAAGCTTGAGAACATCAACAAATGTACTTTCTGATGATACAATTTCTTTGGCTATAAAGAAAACCTTCTTTGCTTTTCTCACAGCCTGACCAACATAAGCAAATAAACATGAGATAATATAGAAATACTACAATGATGTTAGTGTTATAACTTTAAAACAAAGAGAAAAAAAATGAGAATTTACTCCCTCTCCCAACACAAATTTCTTTTATATTTCTGTCTATTCCCAGGTGGAAGATGGAGTTAGCTGTCCACTCTTGACGTAGCGTAGGGGGAAAGTTTTAATTTGCGCTCTAGGGCCAGATGAGTCACCCTTGTTGTGTTTATGTGGTGTGGTCTTGATATTGTCTATCCATCTTTTTCTTGGTCTTCCCATGGCTCTAGTACCTAATCTCTTTTTATTGTATGCTGTTAAGTCTTACTTGTTTGTACCAAAATTATAACATCCAAAATGAATCATTATCATCATCAGGTCTTGTAGAAACCCAAAGGGAAATATGTAATAAATTTACACTCAATTCTATCTTGTGCCTTTCCTTCTATCTCAAACCTAGCACTATGCATTGTTTTGAGTTCTGCTTCAAAAGTTCTTTTCCATGTGCCCCTAGGCTACTCCTTTGCCCCTGACCCTATGATACCCACTGCATTGCATACCTTGGATATGCATGAGGACATGTGCAATTCATCACCACCATCTCTTTTGTGTCTCTTTATTTATGTTTTCCAGATCAGGTAGTTCTTAAAATCTCATACTGCTCCTACCAGGTAAACTCAAGTGTTCCTCTAAGAAGTCTTTCTCAAAGTAACTTTGTCTATGTAGAACAACCTTCAATCTGTTATAAAAACTTTTAAAATATATATATATATATCAATGTGAAAAAATCAATGGAAAAATAATAAACAACTTAAGATATGCAGATGACACAGTATTGGTAGCGGAAAGTGAACAAAAATTACAAGAACTAGTGGACCAATTGGACAAACCTAGCAAGGACTATGAATTAAACATTAACATACAGAAAACAAATACTGTGGTAATCAACAAGGAAATGGAGAAATCTAAAATGAATATAAAACTACATGGAGAATTACTACATCAAGTAAAAAGTTTCTTATATATTGGTCAGATGATGGCAGATGTATAACAGAAATTAAAAAGAGAATAAGAATGGTCAAGGATAATTTCAATAGTATGAGAAAGTTACTGATATCCAAACAAATTACAAACAGGCTAAAAATGAGAATGATCAAATGCTATATATATCCTATATTAATGTATGACTCGGAAACATGGGACAATGAACAAGCAGTTAGAAGACAGAATTGATGCATTTGAGATGTGGATATATAGAAGAATAGGCAGAGTTTCATGGACAGAAATACAGACAAATAAACACATTTTAGGAAAACTAGGCATGCAGAAACAATTATTAAGAGAAATAAAATTCAGATAAGTAAAGTATTTTGGGCACATAAAAGACATGACACCATGATAAAATCTTTACTAGAGGGGAAAGTTGAGGGGGAGGACGACCGAGAGATAAGTGGGAGGGAAACTTTAAGAAATGAACAGGTTACAGGCTGGCAGTGTGCAACACCAAGGTGAAAGACAGAGGATGCTGGAGATTCATTGCAGCCAACCTTCAATGTGGAGACGGCACCTGATGATATATATATATATATATATATATATATATATATATATATATATATATATATATATATATATATATCACGTACACCTATTTGTATAAATACCGATCTTTAAGGAACCTCCAAGACATTCTTCCGCGTTGAATGTTGCAAAAAAAGTTCATAACTTGTATCCATTTTGAATTTCTAGTGAATCGTGAAACTGGTGTGAAATAAATCAGGTTAGTATACTTGTATGTCAATTTTTCCATAAAATATGAAATTTATTATAAACTTTAAAGTATTCCATATTACCAAACAATTTTATAAACATTTCGTAAGGAAAGCTACCTATAACAGACAATTCAATTGTCACGCAATAATTTTGTACACTCACTACTTTTTGCACAGTTACAGCTCCAAAACTTCATATTTTCATACGATTAAATATATTACGTCACTGAATCATACATTTTCAAAGGATGAATGATTCTCTCTCTTGTTCAATTTTAGTGTGCGCACATTATCTTGAAGCTACAAACTTTTGATCGCTAGATTGAGCGACCGTTTTGTTTCGATGTCACTTTGACCGACTACTACGTCATGTTCCTCGACTCTTGTAAACAACAGTGTTGTTATTTACAGAGCGATAAACGCTAATTCTAAGCATAATTACAAAACTCTGTTATGCTGTACTTTTGCTGGTTAGTTGCTATTTGTATCGAATAGCAAGTTTAGTGATATAAATTCCTAGCTAAATGTGACTAGATGCAATCATCCATATATATTGACGACAGAAGACATTATTACATTATCTGAATATTACCAACGACCGATTACAATATGTTTTGGAGATCTAATTAGGGACTGTGATTCGTAACATTATGCTATTGGAAGTTATAAGTAAAAATAAAAGTAAATAATAGAATATATTATGATTGAAATAAATTGCTTGTAACCACAGAAAAATTATATATAATATGTAGTAATAGCTAATAATTTGTAAATTATCTATTTCAGGCTGAGATATTGTTTGCTGGAACTATTGTTAATACTGCATTATATTAACATGGCACATACATTGGACAAGCATGTCTCAAATATCCAAGGTCTGTGTAGGACATGTGGAGAAAAACTTCTTAATCGAAAAGAAAAAAATCATACCACAAGCCAGCACAGTGTATACATAAAACAAATGACATTTTTATGTATTTGGAATAAATGTAAATAATGATTTGCCCAATAAACATTCAACAAGTATGTGTAGGAGATGTGTGTCAAGAATTATACGTATTCAAAGAACACTATCAGAAAATTCACTCAAGTCAACGCACAACATTGCTGATAAATATGGAATATATGGACTGAGTTTAACTCTGATGTTAGTGTAAATGAGTGTAGTCTATGTTTTCATTATAAACAAAATCGTCTTGGTTGTTTCAAAAAATGTCATGAATTCTAAGCCCACAGTTACATTGGATACTGTCCTCCATGATCTCCCCATGCATTCTAAGCAGCCTTGCAGTGATGGTAGGATATTCTTTACAGGATGAGGTTGATGTGACTGTTGAAGACAATTTACATAGAAAAAAACTGCATCACACATGACATGCTCTTCAACCTCACCAATGTTAGATAGCAAAAAAATTCATCTCTATCGTAGTAAATCACTTCAAGAGCCTCTATCTAGAGGTGAAGAAGAGTTATTTACACATTTTGTTAGAAGAAAACTAAACACATCTCACTCACATAATGTAATAACATGCAGAACAAGAGGACAACCACTTGTATTGAAAAAAAATAGTAAAATCCAGGAAACAAACATCACAAATAAAATCTCCAACAAAACGAAAGCGGTCTAAATATCTCAAGATGTTAGGAACTGTAGCAGGCACATCAACTGATTCTTTAGAAGTGCAACAAGCACATGAAATTAAACGACTCCCAAAAAGATCCCGTGTGAATATCAGTAAAGTAGCAGAATTAAAAGTAATAGTCCCAACTCCTTTAGCTATTTCTATGAAAGAATCATTAGGATTATCATGGAGGCAAGAAAGAAAACATAAAGCATATCTGAAGCAGGTTGGGGTTGAGATGCCACATGAAAGATCAGAAAGGCAGTGTACGAAAGATGTTACAAGAGACTGGGTGCATGTTGATATGAAAGTATTCGAGGGACCTGATGGTCATACAATGGAGGCACCATATGCTTATATTAAAGATTTGGGTAGGTTTGTTTGTACACTTCTTAGTGATTATAGCAGAGAGGGATTATTAACATGGCATAGCAGATGTATACCAGAAGATCAGATTTGGGTTAAAGTGGGAGGTGACCATGGCAAGAACAGTTTCAAAGTCACAATGCAAATTGCAAACTTAGCAAGACCAAATTCTAAATTAAATACTATTCTAGTAGCAATAGCTAAAGTTAAAGATACATACAACAATGTAGAAACAATTATGACAGATATGAAATCTCGGATAGAAACACTGACACAGTTAGAGTGGGAGGGTAAGAAACTGGTGGTTTTCTTTTATGGAGATTATGATTTTTTAACAAAGGTGTATGGGCTATCAGGTGCACAAGGAAGATATCCATGCTTGTGGTGCCTCCAATCACGTAAAGACTTTCAGGTTCCAACGGAGAGCAGATCTGTACAAGCCAGAGGTCTGTCATTGTTGAAACAATATCACAATCGTTTCATTACAATTGGCCATGGTAATAAAAAACATGCATCTCTGTATTATAACTGCTTGCATGCTCCAATTTTAAATATTGATATTGACAAAGTTGCTCCTCCTTACCTTCACATTTTATTAGGTATTGTTCATAAACATCACACATTACTAGAAAAAGCAGCTGACAGAATAGACAGAGATATCATGGTAAACATAGAAAAGGAACACACTTGTTCAAACACCATACAATATTTAAAACAATACGGTAAGAATTGGCATCAGGCAGAAATGTTTTCATTAGAAATAAACAAGTTACATGCAGATTTATTAGTTTGTGAAAGTGAGGAGGAGAAATAAAATGCAATACTAAGATTAAAAAGCACAAAAGCCTATTAGAACTTGAGTTTGTAGCACTGTGATAGGTCTGGTCCAGTGTGTTCACAGTTAGATAAAGTATTAGACAAACACAAAATCACACCACAGGCATATCATAGTAGAGCTTTTGTTGGTAACCACTGTCATAAATACTTAACATGTAAAGTCTATAAAGATCTCACAGAAGATGTCATAACACACACACAATTGTACACACAGAATAAGGATATAATAAATATTGCATTGATCACAAGAGACATTTTAATTCATTAAATACAGCATTTGAAAAAGTTCACAATTACATCTCACACAGTAGACCAATCCATGCTGACACAGTTCCAGAAATACAATTAGCAATACAAGATTACATGAAAATGTACAGACTGTATTTTCCAGATAAAATAATTCCAAAACAACACATACTAGAACATCACTGTGCAAACTGGATCAGAATTAATGGTTTCGGATTGGGCTTTTAGGAGAACAAGGAGGAGAAGTTGTACATTCAATGGTAGCTTGTATAGAGAAAAGAGCTTGGGGTATAAGAAATAAAACTAAGGAATTAAAATTTATCATAGAAACACAGCTGCTACAAACTTATCCAACTGTAAACACATAGTTCACTGAAAAATATAAAGTTTAAATAATAGCAGACCTCTGGGCTGTACAATTTGTCACTGCTGTATTGTCTAGCTGTCTTAATAACAATTTAGAAGTTAATATTTATATGTAATGTGTGTTTGTAAGATGTCTTAGGCAAGCATTTTACATGTCATGAAGTATATATAAGCAAGTTTGTGTAAGTATGTATGAGTAAGTATGTATGAGCAAGTATGTGTGAGCAAAGTATGTATGAGTAAGTTATTAATTATAAATGTGGGCTACATTATGACTAATATGGGCTAGTAGAATTGTACAATTATATTACAAATGTGTATTGTCAATGTATGAAGATATGTATTTTTGTTTGAACTACCATTAGCAGTATATTTAGAAGTGAAAGTATTATTGTTAAATGATAAATTAATTATGTTAAACATTACATAGTTCATGAAGAAGTAAGCTATCCTTATGTATTTATGGAAATAGATGTGTGATGTGTGAATTTATGTTATTGTGATTAACATATATATATATATATATATATATATATATATATATATAACATTTTGGTAGGTTGAGATATGTTAAATATATTAGCAATTTAACAGTAAATTTGTCATAACTGTCTATGACATTTTTATGCTATTATAAATGACCAGACATAGCTTTTAAAATTCGTCTTTCGTTAGCTGATGACATATGAGTATAGTATTATATGTCAACCATTGTGCCCTACGTTATAATGAAATAAAATTCTTTAAAATTAATTTATTCTGGAATCATTATATTCTACAGTCTTATTACAATTTCATTTTTATTTAAACAATTTTTTTGATCTTACTCATTACTTATTCTTATCTTATTATCTTACTCTTATTCATTCAGAAAATCTCACGGCAATGAAGAATTCTCACTATATTTCTGTTAAATGTGCGTATTAAGAAACATAAATTTTAGTAGTGATAACGTGTTCCCTTGTCAAAAAACTAAACTTTGTACATGTTTGTACCTATATTTCTTCCTTCAATGAATATTAACAACGACACCATCAGCGTAATTAGTACATCAGCACTACTTGGAAAGTGACTAGTTCATACCGATATAACTTCATAACTATATTATACAACAGACTTAAACTACACAATAATCTAAAGCTACATATGAACTTTTATTATAGCTAGATGCAATAACGTATATAGTGTGTTTTACATTAACAACAGCCGGACTTTGAAGCTACATATAAGCCTACCAAATGTCGCCATTTCGACTTGCACATTCCTGTACAGGAATGTAAACAAAAGGGAGTTAAGCGAAAAAAGGGACATAACTGAAAGAGCGCTACCGATACACCGTGATATATATATATATATATATATATATATATATATATATATATATATATATATATATATATATATATATAGTGAAACACATACAAACAAAGTACTATAGTTTTACAAAAACAGAAACAGTGACGATAAACAGCAACGTTTCGACCAACAAGGCCTTAGTCATTTTGGCACCATCCAGTGGCTGTCAGGCGCTGCAACACTTGTGCTTATGTCATACATCCCCGCACGGTGTCTTTTCCAAAAGCCACGTTCGTTGTTGAAGACAGTTTCACATGCGAGTCCCGTAATATCTATGCCATTATCTGCAAGCGGTGCAACAAGGCCTATATTGGGGAAAACCCGGGCAGGAGACTCCAGTGACCGATTCGCCCAACACTTGCGCGATATACGCCAATGCTCTGTGACCCCTGTAGCTACCCATTTCAATGATACTGGCCATTCAGGAGCTTGCGATGTCAGGTCACAGCCATCCGATCATGTTCCTCTGATGATCGTGTGATTTTCTGGAGAATCGGTTGATTTCTTTGTATGGTACCTTACACCCGCCGGCTCAACGATTTCATTCTTATGCTCTAGTACTTTCTTCCTATGCTTTGTACTCTATATGGGTATATGTTGCATGTATTCAAGTTATATATTTACTAGATGTTTCATTGTTTCTTTCCGTTCTATTTCTAGTTTTTATGTGTGTTTTTGTGTTACATTTATTTCGATATTCGTTTTTATTCCAGCTTTTCCTTAGATACGTTGTATTTGGTCGTCCATTTGTGTTTCATTTTAATTTGTCACTCCTGTTTGTTCGTTTGCTTGATAAAGGCCTTGTTGGTCTAAACGTTGTGTTTATCATCACTGTTTCTGTATTTTGTAAAACTATAGTACTTGTTTGTACGTGTTTCACTATTTACCAAGTTTTACTGCAGTCTTCCTATTATTTATATATATATATATATATATATATATATATATATATATATATATATATATATATATATACACACACACACAAACTATTGAAAACTTAACAAATCACATACACAGTCATATGACTTACATAACTATGAAAACTATTAAAAACAACAAATCACATACACAGTCATATGACTAATATAAATATGAAAAACTAATGAAGACAATAAAACACATACAGAGTCATATGACTTACATAAATTTCTTCTTTATCCTCCTCGGGTTCTGTATCAGTTCCTGAACTCACAATTTCCTCCATGTTCTGGGTACTTTCATCCTGCTCACTGCTTGTGCTCTGTTGACTGATCCCAGAGAGAGGACGATCAACTCTTGCAGGACAGGTTTCTGTAGATGATGTAGTATTCTGGTCAAATTCTACATCACCTTGAGCAGAAATAGTGTTGACTAGGTCACTGCCCTTGACGTCTGCCACAGAATCAACATTTGCAATAGACCTGGTAGAGACTTTTCCTTCTCGAATCGTTAGTGGTTACTTTATTTGACTTATCAAACATGACAGTAATATCAGGAACCTTTGATATCTTAAATGACTTTCCTAACCCCAAACCGTTAGCCATTTTTGATTAATGAATTCTTGTAGTCCAATCTAAATTCTTCTGCTCCTGAGGATAGACTTGTTAACATGAGCTGCGTTCATATCCACTTTTGGGGACTTTGCTATCTCAGCTTCAGAACCAGCAGGAATGTATTTAGCAATGTCTCCAGATAGTTTAACAGAACTTCTGTCCTCTGGAGTATTATCACTCTCAAGAGGCACTTGACTATCTTGTGAGTCAGTTTTGCAAGATGAACATGGAATGGCTGGATGTGATATCGCTTCTGACTTTTGTGAATGAGCTGAACTAAAATAAATGCCTGCATGCAGTAAAAAGAATATATTAAACATAACAAATGTAGTTCTGAATTTACATTACAAATACCAGCATATTATGAAGAAATTAAAAAAATATCTAGACAGATATGTGAGATAACCAACTGCTGTTAATGCCTGTAACAACACTTTTTAGAGCGGTGTAGGGCATGGTGGGACATATGTCTGAAGAATTTAATAGCCGCAAGGCTAGTGCAGTCACAGTAAAACTGTTCAGGGCAGGATTTTTCTTTATGCCCTCGAGAGACAAAGCTCCTTGGCCGTACCATAGATTGAACCCGGGTCTCCCAAATGGGAGCTGCGCACTAATTGATTCGGCAAGGCGCTAATGAGATACTGGTTAGAGACGACAGAATTGAATGCAAAAACCAGAATTCTTGCAAGTAAATTTTGAGGGTAATAGCTGTTATAGTATAGTGGTTAGTGCATTTGTTTCCTATGCATGTGGTCCCAGGATCACATTTCACTGTAGGAATGGAATTTTGTCAGAAAGCATGGTTCTCAAGTCAAGTAAACCTGAATTTGGGTACCGGAGAAACATAAGACAACCAGTGCTATGGTGATATAAACCTATTGAGTGCCGCAGGTCAAAGTGAAAAAACCAAAATGAAATTGCAGCCCATGCAAAAGGTGGCCCTCAGAAATAACAGAGGCATTGAAAAACACAATTCTTGCAGTCTGGTTAGGGTTGTAGATTCACCACTATTACTTGAATCTTTACATCTGATATGTTGCTGCTAGTCCACTCCAAGTCAACTTTTCTTTGAGTAATTTTTCACTTCAAGTGGCTGAGCAATTTTTACTAGTTTGTATTTTCATCCCTGATATTTACCTAACTGTTTTGTACATTAACATTAAGAAATCTCTATTTCATTTCCAAGTTGTTTGTTTATTATCCTCGTTTCCACCCCACCACCATGGAGGAAATGGGATTTCTATTTCATTTAATATAGATCATAAGAGAACTTTACAGTGATCAAATGGCTGCTGTAAGAACATGCAATGATACATCAGACTGGTTTTACTACTGCCTTGTAGTTGATTGGGGACAATCAAAGGTTAGCGGAGCAAACCGCAAACAAACCTGAACGGGCGGCAAACAAACCTGAACGGGAGGCAAACCAAGGTGTTCATTAAAATGACCGATTTTGCTGGGCAGATGGCGTTCATAAGCCCGGGAGGGCAGGCCGTCTAAGGGTCGCTGCCCTGAAATAAAATAGCAACCCACTGCCTTGTGGGTTACGGCTAGGGACAGTCAAATGCTAGCGGAGAGCGAACTGCACACAATAGCTGGCTGAAATCGAACACCCCACCGAAGGATAAGCAACTGTGCTCAAATAGGTGCTGAAGGTTGGTGCACTCACATTACGTTCTGATGTTTGGCAGTTTATACATCACAATAAGAATGATAAAAACTAGCCTAGAACGATCGAAAGAAGAAGAAAAAAAGACTGGTTTGACAGAATGCAGGGAGTCAGAGAAGGCTGCTTCTGTTGCCTTGTCTGTTTAACATATATGCAGAACATCATGAGGAATGTTACAGAAGATAGCGGAAAAGAACAATACGATCCTTTTATAATTGGAGGAAGAGAAATACCTGAACTATGCTGACGATGCAGTGTTACTGTCAACATCGCAAAAATGGATTGAGAAATTAATAATGGAAATGCAAAATAAATGCGAAAAACAAAATCTATATCAATGTGTCAAAACAAAAATAATGACAACGGATAAAACAAACATGACAAAAGATATTTTCATCAACGGAGAGAAAGTAGAAAATGTGAACAGTTTTGAATATCTCGGTTCACTGCTAACAACAGATGGAAATGGGCTGAAGGAAATTAAAAGAAAAACAAAGATGGCTTTACAAAAAATTAAACAACTAAAAACAGTATGGGATGGACTGACATGAAAACAAAGCTGAGAATACTAAGAGCATGCATATTCCCAGTGGCAACATATGGGTGTGAAGTATGAACACTTAAGAAGACGGTGACATATATCCGCTTTTGAATATAAGTGTTACAGAAGAGACATCGTATATCATGGACAGAAAAGAGAGCAAATATATCTATCCAGAAAGAACTCAAATTCAAAGACTGGCTGATGTTACAAATAAGAATGAAAAAATTGAAGTATTTTGGACATACAAAGAGACACGAAGGGCTTGAGAGGGACCATCATGAAAGACCATCTTTGCATACCAGCAAAGAGAAGACGAGGAAGACCTCGGTGAAAATGGATTCAGAATGTAACTGATGGTTTGAGCATGATGGCTGAGGAGGCGGGAAATTTGGCCTATGAGAGAGAGAAATGCAGAAGTACTGAAAGGTGGAAAAGTTCTGCTCAGGACAAGCTATTTGATGATGATACCAATATCCTCTACCTGAGTAGGAGTTTCCACAACACTAAGCCTAGTACTACACGTCTAGAGTTGTTGGGAGTCTTCTGGGTCTGCAAGAAAGCCAGGTACTTTCCCCACTCAAATATAGGAAAAAGGGTGAAAAAGGGGGTTCACACCCAAAAAAAAAAAAAAAAAAAGCCATAAAACAAGTAACAAGAAAGCAGTACACATGATCTCACCTTCTCTGATTCTAATAGTATCTGAAATTTGATGGTAATGGTCTTCTTCATCAATACAGGACTGCTTATGAACTGCACTGTTTGACCTTTTCACTGTAGGTGATGCTGGTACTTGTTCAGTGCCCATCTTTATATAACTGTAGAAAATAAAGTGTATTGATTAGCAGTAGAGAGTTAAGATTTAGATAACGATATCACACACAATATAAATAAATACAGCAGTAAACATAATATATTCCCAAGTAGTAGCATGTCCCTTGCAGAACGAAAATTTCATCACAGCCTGCATGAAAAACTCTGCCTCTAGCAAGTTCTCCCGCCTTCTACAGCGTCATGTTCAAGATTTATTTGATGTCCTGCTGCCACCTTCGTCTTGGTTGTCCCCTGCCTCGTATTCCAGGAACCATGTCATTCATTACACGTTCTCTAAAAAACCATGATGAAATTTAAAGTGGCCAAAATATTTCATCTTCTAGGACTACGTTTCCCAAACTGGGGTCCGCTAGGTACTCACAAGGGGTCCTCAAACGCTTAAAGAAATATGATCTCTGACATTTCAAACAGAAAAATAACTTTTAAAAGCATGTATAAAACCAGTGGTAAAATAGCTCCGCTGTGAAATCAAAGGACCTGGACTATAACAGGGTCTAAATGTCTGACAGGACAAAATGAAAGATCATTTGAAGTTTCCTGCAGTCTGAGAAATTGGAGCAAGCTTGACTGTTGGTGCGGCTTAATAATAACTCACTCGCTAGAAGACAAATAAAATACATATCAGCAAAGAACAAGTTTTCATGC
The DNA here is from genome assembly GCA_020796225.1 of Arion vulgaris. Lineage (NCBI taxonomy): Eukaryota > Metazoa > Mollusca > Gastropoda > Stylommatophora > Arionidae > Arion > Arion vulgaris. Next base: position 18,663,912 of record CM036765.1, read on the forward strand.
CATGGGGTATATACGGTATTGGGCCCATATTTATCTGTGATCAACAACACATGATGGATGTTGTGGTCAACATCATGTCGGTTACCGTTACTTTTATTCTGCACAAGCATATTTAATTGTAGCCAGCTTGGTTAAAAATTCTAGGTGTGAACACAGTATGCGGTTGGACTACAGGTACCCTGATCCTTTACTTGGGGATGTAACTCACAAGCACCTCTAAAGTCAGAGTACGCTCGCCTGCATGGCAAGGGAAAACAGTGATAAGGAAAGCAAGCCTTCATGCAAAATCAATCAGAGGCGCCATGACTACGCCTGAATTCATAGCAGCAACAGAAAACTATTACCATGTGGTATGTTGGGGAATATGTTATTAGACCTGTATTTATCATAGACCAACAGCACATGACAGAAGATATCACTTTTATTTTCCAGAGCTGTTATGATATCAAATTGAGGCTGGGCCAAAAAAAGAGCTGTATGCAGTTGAAAAATTCCACTCTAGCTGAGAATTGAACCAAGACAACCCAATTAGATGCCAGTTCCCTAACCACTATGCTTTTGGTAAAGGGTTAGAATGCAGTAAAATATATACCAAGAGCTAAACATTAAGACACAAGGTAAGGTGAGTTACAAAGTTTTACAAAGTACCACAGACTAATTCATAAAAAAAACACCAGATAGAATTGATGTCAATTTGCACTTAGGCCCCAATTAGTGCTTGGACAGCAGGACATTAGCTGAAAGTGCAATAGACCTTACACCATAGCTCTTCTTCAGCAATGATTGAGTGAAAATTGATTGTACATAGATGTTTACAATCATCTTTTTATGTGTGGTGCACAAATCCAGCAGACTATAAAAGAACTAGGCCAACTCTTAAATTGCAGAGTAAATGAGCAAACCAATGTAAGGTCGTCATGCAGTGGATTCTATCTCACTATAGAATACCAGATCATAAGACAGTAGACACAATGGTCAGAAGATGTGCTGCAACAGAACAACCAGATGTAAAAGTTACATATTAACAAAAGAAAAGAATGATTATATCAACCAGAAAACTACCAATACTAACACAGGACAACTATCAAAATATCAACAGATTAGAACAAGTTGTTATTCTGCGTCTAAGAACAGGACACAATTGACTCTACAATGGCATAAATACAAAATTAAAGATTGGCAATTTAACTTTGTATGCAGGCACCCCAAACTGCAGAAACTATACTTTAAGACAGCTTCAAATATGATATACTGAGGCACACTCACTGATCCAGTGAAACAACACTTGAAAGAAAACTGCATAGACCTCAATGTGGAGCTACAGAAGACGGTGAAAATTATACAAAAGACAACATTGAATATATAGACAGCTTTTCATTTACCTCTGTGTGGAGCTACAAAAGACTGAAGTTTATACAAGAGACAACACTGAATATATAGATAATATTACAAGCAAACGAAAGGAAGGAAGGAAGTAGCAACAACAAATAATTAAACACAAATATCAATCAAGCTATTACCTTTGACCTGCATCAGGTTGTTTGTTGTCTCCTGAACTGAAAGTTGCAGATCTTTTTGGTGAACCTGGAGGAGGAGGAGGAGCTTTTCTTGCTGGCCTTGGTCTTGCAGGTGATGAGACTTTAGGCTTGCTTTGAACAGACTGTGGTCCAGACTGAGTAGTATTTTTAGAACTTAATGACTGCTCTACATTTTCTGCTACCTCTAATTCTGTCATGCTATTAGAGCGCAGTTCGAGCAGGGAGCTTCTTGATGGCAGTGCAGGAGGGTCTGACTCTTCAGCACCAACATCTTTTAGATTAGAACTTTGTGGTTTATTTCTTGGGGGCAAAGGAGGAGGACTTTGGTAGGAGGTGGATGGCTCAATCCTCCTTAAAGATTCCAAGCGAGGTGGAAGGAAAGGTTTGATTTCTTCTTGAAGTGGCTGTGGAGCAGTTTCAGAAGTAGGGCTAATATTGTCTGCAATAGCTTTCATACCAGTAACATCTGAATGGCTGCGACTAACACGGGGAGGCAAATTACGTTTAGGTTTTGGTGGCACCATTTTTTTGCCGGTGCCTAATCCAGTTGTCTTTGACAATCCTACGTTTGTGAGACATTCTGTGCTAGAACCACCTATGGAATCATTAAGTGATTCCATGCTTCCTAAGTGTTTAGTTATGCTTGCCTGATGTTTGGGTCTTGGAGGCCGGACTGGACTGCTGGAAGGTAAACTGTCAGGTCTGGGGATACTGAAGCTATCCTGGTGGTTTATCCCAGTTTCTACAGCAGGATATTGTTTAGTGTGCTCAACATCTTGACTGTTGATTAGTGAATTGTTTACACAACTGCTATTTAGATCAAGTTCTATATCTCCAAGTTTATTCCTTAGTAGCTCCTCAATCTCTTTCAGCATTCCACATGTTGTTTCTGGTTCTTCTTGCAAAACACTTTTATAATCACTAGTATTATCATCAGTGTTTTTGATTGTCTCACTATCAGAAACAAACTCATTTGAGCTTAAATTTAAACTAGAATCATTGATGAGTGCTCCTGTTAATAATACATTGACTTCTTCCACAGGTTGATCAGAATGGATTATATTGGTATCTGCGTCTGCATATCCAGGGCTCATTGAATTTTGTAACATTGCACTTAATGCTTCAGTATTTTGGGTAGTATGATCAAACGCATTTGACTGGTCATGGTCTAGTAAATTGTTTGATATTGCACTAGTTTCTTCACCATTTTGGATAGATTGATGAAGGCTGAAACTTGACTGTTCAAATTTGTGTGATGTATCTCCTTCCAGTTCAAGATTGTGTCCTTCAACTTCTGAACATATGTGACCATCAGAGTCCTCAGTATTAACTTCTGCATTTTCTGACTTCTTTTCAATAAAAGTATCCGCTTCAGCACTTTCTGCAACATAATTTTGATTAGGATTGTTTTCATTACTTTTATTGCTGTATACAGACATTGAATCTTGTTGAATGATGATGTCATTAGGAGTTAAACTTGGGCTAGTTTTGACTAAGTTTTGGGGTTTTCTATAATTTGAAGTACTATACTTTCTGTGATATTCTTAACAGGCTTGCATTGTTTTGCTAGTTTGACTATCATTTTGGCCTTCACTATCATTTTGGCCAGAACTATCTTTTTGGCTAGCACTATCATTTTGGCTAGCACTTAAGGTGTCGACGACTGCATTGCTTGTGTCATTCACAAGGCTAGTATCCTTGCCTTGATTATCCTCTAACTGACTGTTTATAACCACAATACTTGACTGCGAGTCATCATTCAATATAACTTTGCTATCTGCTTCTGTATTACCACTAATCTTATGATGCCCATCTTCTGTTGACTTAGGAACCTCAAGAACTTCTTCTCTTGATATACTGGTCTCATATCCTGGCGTCAACTTTGATTGTCTCAGTTTTCTTGGAACTCCACCACGAGGAGGGTTCTTAGGCAGTGGAGGTGGGGCAACCAGTTTTCTCTCACTTTGAGACTTTGCATCTGTGAATTATAGAAAAAATACGAAGGTTAAACATGGAAATATAAAAATTATCACATTTTGAGTGCAAATAAAACAAGAAAGCAATGAAAGAGAAAATATAGCAAAATAATTTTCACTAATAAACCATTATTAAAATCAGGGAGAGGAGTGTGTTTAACGAGCGAGCTACATGATCCATCAGTAGCCTTCAACATCTATTGGAGTAGACTGAGCACCTATGGGTTTGCTCGGAGTGCTGTAACGTCAGTTCAATAATCAATAACTACTAAAATAAAGAGCATAAAATTACCTAATAATGTTGGTAAATGTTATATAAAAAGTGTCAAGTAAGAACATGATGCATATATGGGAATAAAGTTTCATGTCTGTGTTTTTCATTGACAAACAGTACCTGATGGGTGATGTGGCGTACATCACAAGAGTACCTGATGGGTGTTGTGGCGAACATCACAACGGGCCACTTTTACTTTCCAGTATTTTTCTGGTATCCAATTGAATAATACAATAATAATTTATACAACCAACCACCAATAACAGCATACAATAAAAAGAGATCAGGTACTAGAGCTAAGGGAAGACCAAAAAAAAGATGGATAGACAATATGAAGACCACACTACATAAACACGGATATAACACAACAAAGGCGACTCATGTGGCCCTAGAACGCAAATTAAAGCTCCCATCCCTACGCTTAACGGCAAGAGTGGACAACCAACTCCATCTTCCATCTGGGAATAGACAATAGACAAAAATCCAATAGAAGTTTGAACTGCCAAGGGTTTTTACGTGCTCAACTTGAACACAGAGACGTCGTTTTATCGGCCATCTCTAATAGAACTTAGAATTCGACCTTATCTGTACTGATGTCAGGGATCTCTGTAAAAGTATCACGATGGCTCCCCTAGGGAGTGAACAGAGTATCTTTGGAATCAGAGGCGAGCACCTAACTGGAAAGCTGCTGCACGTGCAAAATTCAATAGAAAAATAATCCCAAAATAATTTCTACAAAAACTGCAAAAGTGGTGTATAATAAAAAAAAATAGCAACCAAGAATGGGAATAGAAAGTGCAAGTGTTAGACACTGCCGGTGTGTTGCCAGGATCCATGGAGGAATTAATGTAAAGTAACTGCAACCTACAAGGCATGTCATAAGAGGCGACTGAGGTTGGACCTAGGAAAGTTACCCTAGTAATTAAAAGGCGTCGTAGAAATCGGATGTACTGGCCTACTGGTAGGAGCATAACTGGCACAACATACAATTGCTTTTAGGCTCAGATCACATACAAATCACAAAGAATGGTTAACAAGCGGTCAATATGGAGCTTCGAAAAAAAAGAAGGAAATGTTAGAGGCATAATGAATGAAAGCATGTGATCACTGGGAATGCAATCAGAAAAGTTAGATATTTGTCAATGTAAGTACAAGAAAAATAACTCTTCCTCTTCATTTGCTCTGAAAGGCATCTGTTACGCTATCCTGCAGTATACAACAAGGCTACAATTTCTATACCTTCAGGCCAGCCTGACATCCGTTCTCAGTATTGGATTTTCTAGACCAGGTTCATGTTCAACATGCTATGCCTGCTCAGATGAGAAAAAGGAGCTTTTCTGCAAGACCCCAGAGAAAGCAAAGAATATAATCAACAAATCGACAGTGTACAAGTATTAAGAGCTTCCGAAAAAACAAATTGACAAACACAGGATTCAAATTGTGTTCATAAGAATGCTCGTATTGCTAGGTTAGGAAATGAGTGTCGTAAGAAATAAAGGGTAAGTGGTTCGAATCTTGTATTTGTCAATTTGTTTTTTTCTGAAGCTCTTAATACTTGTACACTCTCTATTTGTTGATCATATCCCTGCACAGTAGGGTTTCTGATTCACTAGTCATGATTTATCATCTCATTCAGTGTATCTGAGATCCCATAAAGATAATGTTCTTTAAGACCTTCAATTGTTTTTAGATTTGTTCAGAAAGCAATGGCAAACTACTGAATGTAGAAGTGGTGTCTAGAAAATCAACGACTTGTTTACTGTGGTTGATGGTTACGTCCTGTAAAGGATATACTATGATTTTCATTTCATACATATTATATACATTTCTTAGTCCCATTGGTTTGGATAAAACAGTGGTTTGGATAAAACAGTAATGGTTCCTGGAAGATGACGTAGGGGACAACCAAGACAACAGTAGCAACAGGCCATTAAATAAATCTTTGAGTATGAAGTTTAATGAAACTGGAGACCGAGTGTTTCAGGCAGGATGTAATGTGAGCAACCTTCTGCAAAGGAAATGATCTTCATCATCATCAAGTAACTTGTCTCTTCCAGAACTTAGCTCCCATGACAGCAGTCCTGAAAAACTCACTGTTCTGTGCAAGTTGGCTGGCGTCAGCAGCAGTCATTCTCAGATCGCCAATGACATGTTGCACACATCGTTTTCTAGATCTTCCTCTCATTCTTCTTCCAGGTACCATTCCCTTCAAAATTATCTTCTCTAGGCACTTGTGTCGTTTGATGTGTCCGAAATATTTAATTTTCCTTGATGTTATGTTCTTTAATAGCCAACTCTCTTTAATATTAAGCTGTTGCAGAACAGAGTTTTTTAATGTTTTTAGTTTTTAATGGCGGCTGTGACAAGTGTTTACTATTTCGTCCTTGGATGTATTAGTTTACTCGTGGTTTAGGGAACGTTATATCTATACTTGGAAGCATAGAGATGCCTTAGGTCGTTTTGACTAATAGGTTGACTGTCATTATAGTTATTCGATGTGTAGGTGGGATATATTTATTCTGTACACTCCGAAGCGAGTAACCTACCCATTTTCGATGACGAAAGTGATGGACTATGCGATACCGGTTTACGATAGGTTACCCTATGAGTCATAGCACAGCTATTTTTAAACGGCAAGGAATGTCCATCCTTAATTCAAAAGTCTGTAACGGTAAGGGAGGTGGATGAATCAAAATGATCAACGGCTCACAAAGCGAACACAGCAAAGTGTGGGGCACACATGAGGCGCTTTCAGGACATACAAATGATTTGCGGCAGGCCCTCGTGGAAGAAATTGGGACTTCACCACGTACAACCAAAGACGTAGCAATGAAGCAAAAACATCCATCTGAAGACAAACAATACATGAAAACAAAAAAGAAAATTCGTTTTGTAACATGGAATGTTAGAACCTTACACCAAGAAGGAAAACTAGACAATTTAATACTAGAGACAACAGATATGAAGGTAGATATTATGGGAGTCGCAGAAACAAGATGGAAAGGCGAGGATACACAAGAAGAGATGACTATATATTTATACATTCAGGGGAGAACATCATGAACAGGAGTAGGTATACTAATAAAAAGGAAATAGAAAAATACATCAGTGGTTATTGGACGTATAACGACAGAATGATGCTTTTAAAGATCAGAGCAAAGCCATTCGATATAGCAATTATCCAAACATACGCTCCAACATCAGACCATGCAGATGAAGAAATTGAAAAATATTATGAAGATTTACAACAAATTCTCAAACAAGTAAAGACAACTGACATACTAATTATAATGGGCGATATGAATTCAAAAATTGGCAAAGGCAAATACAAGAACATTGTAGGACAATACGGACTAGGAACAAGGAATGAACGAGGAGATAGGCTTATCCAGTTCTGTGAAGAAAATAACATGGTTATATGCAACACATTTTACCAACAAGAATCTAGGAGATTATACACATGGAAAAGCCCAGGAGATAGAAAAAGGAACCAGATAGATTTCATCATGATTAGGAACAGATTTAAAAATAATGTAATGAACACCAAAACATATCCAGGAGCAGATATAAATTCTGATCATAATCCAGTGATGATCAAACTAAATATAAAACTAAAAAGATAGACCAACCAACAAGAAAAGAACCACATATAGATATATCAGCACTTAAACAATCAGAGATACAACAGAAATATTGTGTGGAAATAAAGAACAAATATGAATGCCTAATGACAGAGTGCTTAGAACAATACAGAAGAGAAAATCCTGAAGAGAAAGTAGCCAATAAATGGGATTGCTTAAAACAGAGTATACAAACTGCAAACAAAAACCTACCTGTAAAAGAATCCATGAAAAATCAAATGTGGATGACTGATGAAATCTTAGAAAAAATGACAGAACGAAAGAAAGCCAAGAACACCCCAAAGTATACAATTTTAGACAACGAAATACGCAACATGTGCAGAACCACAAAAGTAAACTGGTTAGAAACAAAATGCAAGGAAATAGAAGATATGGCAGAAAAACACAGGACTAGAGATATGCACAGAGAAATAAGACAAATGACAAGTAAGAAAAATACTGTAAAAGTGGAGGATGTATCAAAAACAACAACAACCAACTTTTGTTTGATAAAACAGAAATATTGACAAGATGGACAGAATATGTAACGGCTCTATTTGATGATCAAAGAAGCAGTAAACACAGTATAAAGTGCAATGACAGCCCAAGAATATTAAAATCTGAAGTTGTAAGAGCAATCGAAACAATGAAGCGAGGAAAGGCTGTAGGATTGGACAATATTACTGTGGAAATGTTAACCTCCTTAGAGGATTTTGGTATTTCAACCATTACAGATTTGTGCAACAAAAAACTGCATGGTGGAACAACAAGGTCAAGGAATCAATAAAAGCCAAGAAGAAATGTTTCAAAAAATGGATAAAATCCAAAAGCCAAGAGGATTACACAGCATACAGAACAGCGAGAAGACAAAGTAAACAAGTAATCAAAAATCAAAGACAGAATCGTGGGAAAAATACGGAGAACAACTGTCATTACTATGCAAAGAACAGCCACGAAATTTTTTCAAAAGTGTCAATTCCATGAGGATAAGAGACGAAAGTTTCAACCCCACTGACATTATTAATGATAAAACGGTACACGATATTTAATACAAACGGAAGGAAGAACAGATGGAAAGAATACTTCCAAGAACTACTTAACCAACCACCAACACCAACTGCGAATAGATTTAAAAATAACACAAGTATAGAAGAACCAAATATACTCATCCAAGAAATAGAAGAAGTTGTGAAGAAGAGTCCACGTCACAAGACAGCAGGCATAGACGGTATAACCAATGAAGCAATCAAGGCATGCGGAGAAACAGGAATACAATGGATTCATAGAATCTTCAAGTCAGCCTGGACAGAAAGAGAAGTCCCCAAAGATTGGCAGAAAGCCATCATAATACCAATATGGAAAAAAGGGCAACAAAAGAGAATGCAATACATACAGAGGCATATCATTATTAAGTCATGTTGGGAAACTATATGCTAAAATTTTGGAATCTAGAATCAAACCTATAATAGAACCACAGCTGAACATCGCTCAATTTGGGTTCAGAAAGGGAAAGAGTTGCACTGATGCCCTGTTCACACTAAGGCAACTCAGCTAAAACACCATAGAATATGACAAACAGCTCAACTTAGCATTCATAGACCAAGAAAAAGCCTTTGATAGAATAAACAGAAACAAACTATGGACCATACTAAGTGAATATGGAATTCAGGGCCAACTATTAGACAATATTAGAGCGCTATACCAAAAATGCTCAAGCGTAGTACTAATCAAGCGCGGCCTGACAGACGAATTTGAATTATCATCAGGAGTAAGGCAGGGATGTGTGCTTTCGCCTATACTTTTCAATATTTACATAGACAGGATAACGCAAGAAACCAAGACAGATAACAACCTCGATAACAACTACAATTTAATAAACGAACTACTCTTTGCAGATGATCAGAGTATAATTTACAACAACGAACACAAACTTCAACAACACATAAATGCCCTGCAAGACACATGCGAAAAATATGACATGAAAATTAACACCTCCAAAACAGAAGTCATGACAATAAGCAGGTCAACAGGTCAACTAAATATACATCTGAATAATGTCAAAATACAACAGACTCCAGAATTCAAATATCTCGGGAGTATATTCACAGCAGATGGAAAGATGGACAGAGAAATCGAGACTAGATGCCAGAAGGCAAATGCAGTGACATACCAACTGTCACCACTATTAAAACATCCAAGCATTAACATGGCAGTCAAACGACAACTGATAAACTGCATATTTATTCCAACTCTCTGCTATCAGTGCCAAACATGGCCCCTGACTAAGACACAAGAAAGAAAGATTACAACATGTGAAATGAGATGTCTACGAAAAGCTGTCAACGTTACAAGGCGAGATAGAGTGAGAAACAGAATATCAGAAGCATCGTTGGTACTATACCATGCATACAGTACATCGAGAAGCAAAGATTCAAGTGGTTCTGCCATTTAATGAGAATGGAACCACATTTACTACCATCACGTGCCTATAATAATCGACACTCAGGGCGCAGAGCACGAGGCAGGCCAAGAACAAGATGGATAGATAACATCTCAGAGTCCCTGCAAAGCATGGACTGACAACGTCAAGCGCAACACACCTGGCACAAGATAGGAAACTAACTCTCCCCACGCTTCACGGCAAATGTGGTTAAGATAAGATAAGATAGATTTGTGCAATGATATATATAACACAGGATATATACCAAGAGACTTGAAGACATCAGTATTCATACCACTACCCAAAAGCCCAAAGCACAGGAGTGCACAGACTATAGGACAATTAGCCTGATGAGCCACATAACAAAAATACTACTCAAGATCATACATGAAAGAATTAAAAACAAGATAGACATAGAAGTAGGAGAAGAACAGTTTGGCTTTAGAAAGAACAGAGGAACAAGAGAGGCAATACTTTGTATAAGACTACTCGCTGACAAGTATATAGAAGTGCAAAAAGTATCTACTTGTGTTTTATCGATTATAGCAAAGCTTTTGACAGAGTCCAACATGAAAAGCTAATCATATGTCTACAAGAAATAGGCCTAGATGGGGATGATATCAGACTAATAAGTAACATATACTGGGAACAGACAGCAATAATAAAATATGAAAATAGCTACTCTCCATACATAGACATAAAGAGAGGAGTGAGACAAGGATGCATACTGTCACCAAGCCTATTTAACATCTACACAGAGAAAATCTTCAAACAACTAGAGGGAATGCCAGGACTCAAGATCAATGGAAAAATAATAAATAACTTAAGATATGCAGATGACACAGTATTGGTAGCAGAAAATGAACAAGATCTACAAGAATTAGTGGACCAATTGGACAGAACTAGCAAGGAATATGGATTAGACATTAACATACAGAAAACAAAAACTATGGTAATCAACAAGGAAATGGAAAAACCTAAAATGAATATAAAAATACATGGAGAATTACTACATCAAGTAAAAAGCTACTCCTATCTCGGTCAGATGATAACAGATGATGGCAGATGTATAACAGAAATTAAAAAGAGAATAGGAATGGCCAAGGATAATTTCAATAGTATGAGAAAGTTACTGACATCCAAACAAATCACAAACAGGCTAAAAATTAGAATGATCAAATGCTATATATATCCTATATTAATGTATGGCTCGAAACATGGACAATGAACAAGCAGTTAGAAGACAGAATTGATGCATTTGAGATGTGGATATATAGAAGAATAAGCAGAGTTTCATGGACAGAAAAACAGACAAATAAACAAGTTTTAGGAAAACTAGGCATGAAGAAACAATTATTAAGAGAAATAAAATTCAGACAAGTAAAGTATTTTGGGCACATAAAAGGCATGACACATGATAAAACTTTACTAGAGGGAAAGTTGAGGGGAGAAGAGCAAGAGGAAGACCGAGAGATAAGTGGGGGGAAACTTTAAGAAATGGACAGGTTACAGTCTGGCAGTGTGCAACACCAAGGCGAAAGACAGAGGATGCTGAGATTCATTGCAGCCAACCTTCGATGTGGAGACGGCACCTGATGATGATGATGATGATGCAGAACAGAAACATTTGTTCTTTTAATGATACATAATGAATTACATAATGACCTATAGTTTCCGCATTGCCTCAATATAATACTTGGTACACCATGACTTGTGTAATCTGCTGTCACAAATGCTGTGCTCAAAACTGGTGTCACAAGGATCTAAAGGCGAAGGATTGACTTCATTGCACCAGATTTTTCCTATGGATAAGTCCCTGTCTGCAGAAATCTACCGAGAGTGGTGCACAGAGCTTCTTTAGCTTCAGAAACAATGGTAGGGATCTAATGAAAAAATTGCACATGTGACTCAGATTCAAACTCACAACCTTTAGAACGACAGGAAAATTGGTGTATAGTGTGGAAAGGCACACATATCACAGTCTCACTTAAAACTGCGACACAACATAACAAAAAAAAACCTTCTAAGGATAAAGAACAAAAAATACTGTGAAATCACAAACATACATGTGTTATGTTAAAACATGGATTTTTTAAACAAAAGAAACAAACCTGAGGTGATAACATCCTTTTCACTAGCATGTACTGTAGAGATTTCTGAAGGTGTTGTAGAGGTTGTCGGTGAAGATGATTTTGATGGAAACTTTGAGGTCTTTTCAGGACTGATGGCACATCTAGAGGGAGGGGAAGTAGGTCTTTGTGGGGGAGTTATGGAGTTTTTACGTAACGGAGTAGTTGGTGCTTCTGGTGGGGAATTTATCACTGTTTTTATATGTAGTGACTTAGTTTCTGTTGAAGCACTTTTCTGTAGATTAATATTTGGTGGTTGCTTATCATGAATAACATATGTATCTTCTTCATCTTTCTTTAGTTCTTTTGTATTCTCAACAACTACTGATGTTGTAGATTTGGACGCAGATGGAAAATAGTGTTTTATATTATGGCTTGCAGAAGATGGTGGCTGTTTTGGAGTTGGAGGAGCTACATGTCTTATGGGAGGCTTTTGGGATAAGGATGGGGGTTTTGATGAGGAAGGGGTAAAAGGAATAGGAGTTGTAAGTGCAGCTGGTGTATGTGGATTAGCTTTATTTCCATTTCTTTTCCTGAAAGAAGCTGGTAGAGATGCAGAAGACGAGGGTGACAAATTTCCTGCTCTTTGAGGTGAAAGACATGAAGACTGTAAGGCTTCTGGGGATCTAGAAGATGCATTTTCTAAAGATGGAGACAATACTTCATCTGAATTAGCTCTAGCTGAAATAATATGGTTGGGCTTTACAGCTGATGTGTGAGACCGTCTGGGTAAACTATTCCGAAACGTTTGTGACTCCTTACTGTGGCTCTGTTCATGGTCATTCTGTGCTGCTATTTGTGCTGATGAAGAAGGTGGTGATACTATAGATGCTATTGGAGGTTTTGGGGGCCCGAGGTGGAGCTGCTCTCAATCTAGGTTTTGCAGCAACTGGAGGTTTTTCAGACACTTGTGGTCTTGCGATCTCCATAGTATTCCTGTCACTGTTTTATATATGGATTAATAATACAGTGATAATTTAGAGATTTAATTTTACATAATAGCAACTATGGTAAGATTTAATGACATTATACACTACAAACACTTATCAATAATGTGAAAAGGAATTGAGAAACTAACAATGGAAGTGCAAGAGAAGAGCAAAAAAACACATCTCAATGTGTCAAATACAAAAATAATGACAACTGATAAAACCAATACGACAAAGAATACTTTTATCAAGGAAAATAAAATTCATAAAGTTTCCAGTTTTGAATATCTAGTTTCCCCTGTTTCCAACAAGAGATGGAAATGGGATTAAGGAAATTTAAAAAAGAACAAATATAACCATACAAAATCTTGAACAATTACAATCAGTATGGAATGAAAGTGATAGAACAACAAAGATCAGAACTATGAGAATGCAACCAAATGATGGAAGAGGAGGTTTTGAGGTTGCTACTAGGAATAACGTGGGTGATGAAAGGAACAATGTGGGTGATGAAAGGAATCCTGTGACAATAGTTGATAAATGCATACATTGTCTGTCGTCCATGTTCTTTAATGTAATGCAACTGTCTTCTTCGTTAAAGAATCAACTTTCACCAAGTTGGCAAGGACTGAACATCTATTAGAAGACTGTGCAATGATATGAATTTGTTTCACAATGAAATTATGACATTATTTTATGAAATATAGCTATAACAAACAAAAAAGACTTCCCTGTATATTATATACCTCTATCTCCACGATTTAAAATTAATAAGCAAATTCCTTATTTGTCTGGTATATGTCGCCAACTTTAAGTTGTGTTGTTTCTGATGGAAAATGTGCTCATTTTTCAGAAAATGCGGTCAGAAAGCTGCATCTCAGCAGTGTAAAATTAAATCTACCTAGTGACAACTGAATCAAGAATAAATCTTGAATAATGAATTTATTTAGACAGCTCATGCGTCTGAGGAGATCAAAGACAGATAAGTATTTACCCAAGACAGATTACAGAACAGTTAATTATCAGAAATCAGATGAAAAGTCACAGATGGAACTATATAGTGATAGTCCATAGAAATACAGTCAAATTGTTGGAGTATTTCATCCTGGGATAGAAATTACAATTATACCAAATGACTGATCATTGTTGATGTTGACTATTGTTTTTGTTTTTTCCCGATCCAGAAGCACTTGAGCTGAAAGCTCTTCGGCTCGGTGTCATGGACATCGTAACCCTTCGGCTCGGTGCCACGAACACCGTAAATCTGGGAAACCTGTAGCTTTTCTGCCAGTCTGCGGAGTTGAACCCACACTTACAGAGGACTAGTCACCCGTAGTCCAACGCGCTACGAACACGCTGGGCATTGACTATTGTAAAGTAAACAACTCTTCTCTCTACTCAGACTCTACTGGCTACTATTACTTACACTTAGTTAACTAACTTATAAGTTAAAGTACCGTAGCGGGTGTAGTTAATTTTAAGTATGTACTTACCCGTAACTTAACAAGTTAACTAATTTAGTGATTAATTGATTCCGTAACGTGGAACTCTCAAATGTAACTATTTCTTATCTGCCTGGACCACGTGTCGCTCAAAAGACGATTACTATTTTGTTGAGTTTTTATTATTTTTTGTTTTGATTGAAGATTTATATTAACCGGAAGCTACTTAGAAGTGATGTGTAAATGATAACGGATACATAGCAGCATGGCTTATGCTAGAATTCGAATTGAAACTGAGTTTATCAATAATTTTAGAATACCCTGTGACCGTAAAAAACTAGTGATTTTTATGAATGTTCGTGATGTTACTTTGTGAACAGTTAATAAACCATACACTCCTTCACTATTTTCTTAACATTTGTGTATTCATAAATGGATTACATATGATATATAAAGAGAGCAGTTAGACTGATTTATTCCACATAATATTCATCAAGGTCCTTGAAAAGTTGGATTTTCGTTCACAATTGCAATTAGTTTTTTTCATACATGCTAATATTTTTCAAGCATTTTTATGAAAGTACATTCATTTATCTTTAATTTGAAAATAATAAATAAGTTAAACTTTAAATCATATTTAGAAACAATATTTTAGTTTATTAGCTAAAGTATCAGTGCAATATTTTGGAAACTAAAAAAATAATTCCGTCCAGAGGCGAAAAAAAACCCGGTAGTGAATCAGTTAAGTAGAAGTTAGTGTCAGTTTTACATCCACTATTTAATTGCAATTTAGGAAGTCGAAAACTAATTTAAAGAACGTTTGTTTAGGCAGGTTAACTTAAGGTTAGAATATTATTATGACTGAGTAACCAGTAAAGAAAGTGATTTAGTAATTGTAATGTTAGACAAACTAATAAAAACGGTCTCAGTAATTGATTATTGATAAACTCAAATCAAAGAACAAATGAATGGTCGCTAAAATAGTTCGATAAGACTTTACAAACTTTACATTTTATTTTACAAGTAGTAAATTTTGTAAAAAGAGAATTTGATTAAAATCATTGATGAAATGAATCGATTATATTTAATTTTTATTTGCCTCACCTGTCTTTACTAAATTTCCCTTGAACATTCAAGAACTAACGTGTCTCCATTTTAAAAATAAGTGAAAATGTGCGTGCGTAAAGATATCTAATTTGACAATAAACTTAAAAAGCACCATAATCATAGAAGGTACATCGACAATAACTATTCTTATTCTTTGACATCTCTTCCGGTTTGCTATGATCCCGAAATAGTTGCAAATGTTTTGTACCGTTAAAATATACAAGAGTTATGATTCTGCCTTTTGTTTATGATTAAATGCGACTTCCGCTGCTAAGAGACGCGTCTGGTGTTTTTTTAGTCTCAGTAATCATCTTCCAAAAGCAAATTAATTCATATTTATGTTAGAATACCGAGAAAAGACATGGCAAAAATAGATTTTGTAAATTATGAATAGGTATCAACAACACACGGAAGGTTGGATTTAATATGCATTCAATAAATTATGTTTCTTTTGCGTTGCTTCTATTTTGTAAGCAGACAACTAAATGCAAAAATAATATTTAATCACAAGAAGACATTGATAATATTATTGAACGTGGTTGTGTAAGATGGTTGTTTATATTATAATTTATATTGCTAATAGTTTATAGGTAATAATCCGTGATAAAACACACACATAACTTGGGTATTTTGCAATTGTAGACCAAATAGAATGCAGACTACAGCACACACTTATCACATACGTTATGTTTACTTTCTATGGTCGAGTTTTGTTTTGAAATATTGATTGATTGATATGACCATCAGCGTTGCAATTCGATGTAGTAACCATGTTGCTCATACATATTTCTTACACAGGCAGATCTCACCTGCAGGGCACGACCTATGTAGCACATGCGAAGGTCACCGTAATGTAATGTTTAAGATTGATAAGATATTTTTGTAGGAATTTTATTTTAAATCTTTTTCTAATGAATTTTGCACGGGCAGCAGCTTTCTAGCCTGCACCTTTCGATTTTGAGCTGCCAAGGGTTGTTTTAGTGCTCAAATTGAACACGGGACCTACGTTTTATCGTCCGTCTTCGACAGGACTAGGAACTCGATCTCACCTCACTGAGATGAGAGATTTTGAAAATATCCAGATGGCTCCACGAGGAAGCGAACCTGGTACCTTTGGCACGAGAGACGAGCACCTAACCTCTACGCCACAGAGACACCTAGTATTTGTTAGAGACCCATAGTCACATCATGTAATAGTATATAGTAGTCATATCAATATTTTTGTCCTTAGAGATCATAGAGCCGTGCATCTGGATACGTGCTTTGCAGCATCGTTGGTAGCTGTAAAATCCTACTCGGGTCTGTCCCAATTTACACACCTAAACGTTGAGACCTTCAGAGATGGGACTGCATTCTCAAATAAAGACTTTTACTTTGCTTGTGTGACCAGATTGTGCTTAAAACGCATCGGTCCACGGCAAACCTCTTTTCCCCAGACACATCTATCTTTGGTGACTGTTTCGCATGTGCATGTTTTTTAATCAATGTCCTTCAAATTTTGTTTACAGGCACCCTTTTATTGTCTTCCATGGGATCTTTTCTTAGAGATTGTGTAGTCAATATTTATATATAAATTAATCGTCTTCTTATCTTCCTGCCCATGGTTCCTCAATGAGGTTTTTAGGGGGAGATGTAGTGTTCTTCTGTGGACCTTGCAAAACGCGATTTGTATGTTGGTATTCATTTCTCTAAAGTTATTTTTTATGCCGACACTCCACCTTTTGCGTGGTCTTTCTCGTGCTCAGTGATCTTTATATTTGTTGATGTTCTTCTTCTTCGAACTTTCAATATCGACCATTTGTTAACCACTCTTTGTGATTGGTATCTGATCCGAGCCTAAGAACGATAGTGTGTTGTGCCAGTTAAGTGCCCATAACTAGGCCAGCACATTCGATTTCTGCGGTTTCTTTTTATTTACCAAGGTAGCTTCCCTAGGCCCCTACCTCAGTTGCCTCTTACGACATGCCTCGTAGATCGAAGTGTTACCATTCTTTGCTCTCATTGAGAGCCCCGGCAATACACTAGCGATGTTTGTTCAAGGGGCTCTCTGTACATAAAAAACACCCAACAACTTGCATATTTTAAAAAAAATACGATGAGCGAAAAGACAGAACACACAACACCCTTATGTCCAACACTGATCATGTATTCATGTATACCCTCCAAATCATGTAGGTTTTTGTGTTCCAGGATTAGACTCTTCAGACACCGTCACTCACACCAGAGAAGTGTAACAGCACACACACGAGGCTGTTGTCATCGTCGCTTGCTATGGACGGCTATTATTATTATTATTACGGGGTTGCATCCCTTGCACTATCGTTATCCTATATAATGTTCCATGCCATTTCGTTATATAATATTATATAATAATTTTCGCCTGTTTCTGTCACTTGGTAAATTGTAAATAATAATAAGTTATGCATTTATTATAGCTTCTTCTTGTTCAAACGCTTCATATCGACCACTTGATAACCACTCTGTGTGATTTTGTGATTTGTATGTAATCTGAGCATAAGAGCAATTGTACGTTGTGCCAGTTATGCGCCTACAAGTAAGTCAGCACATCCAATTTCTACGATGCTTTTTATTTACTAGGTAGCTTCCCTAGGTCCTACATCAGTCGCCTCTTACGGCATGCGTTGTAGGTCGCAAATGTACTATTCTTTGCTTTCCTTGCGTGCCCGGGGACCATACGGGTGATTTATTATGACTGAATTTTTAATTCTCTTTTTCCATTCGTTTGCTTGAAACATTGTTTTGTTTTACAATTTAACTCAGCCTATGTTTCCAGGAACATGTTGAGTATGTCTTTGTCAAGGCACGTAATGGTTTGGTGGTAATGAGAGTCATGGTGGCTACTAATATCAAGCAACAGTTTGTCATCCTGTGTCAGATACTGGTTCTTTCCACCATTGAATATGCAATGGCCATCCTTACTGTCAGCAAAACGTAAATTGAAAGACTGGAGGGAATACAGAGCTAAGCTATGCGCATCATCCTCGGTTGCACAAGGGATACACCATGTGTGGCGATGAGGTTTCTCCTGGATTTTCCGACCACGGAGTATAGACTCAAGATAGCTAAAGCACGTACCTATTTCAAAGTAATTTCTAAAAAAGGATCACCCAATGTATGGGCTGCTCATCTCTGGTGGTGGAAATCGGTTAATGCGTGGCAAGTCATGGGTTGGCCGTGCCGCAGATACTGTTCAGCGGGTATGAGGGCTCAACAATATTGACTATGGGGAAGAATGGATACCGATGCCTTCAATATACGGGAGTACTTTTTCAACCATCATTAAATTTGACAAAGGTTGCAAAGTGGGAAATCCCGTGATGTTGGATGCAGATGTCAAAACCATCATCGATGAATACTGCAATGCAGGCGACGTTGTGATTTACAGGATGGATTGTAGTTCGTACGAAAAGTCCGCATGGGTCTTCTCTGCAAGCTCTTGTGGCAGAATGGTCAAGGAAGCCAGTGGTGGATTTAGTATGACAACAAGCAGCATGACAATGGAGGTACTGGCGGTGACCAATGCATTACTCTGGCTGGGGTCACAAAACTACACTCATGCGTGCATTCTGAGTAACTAATTGAGTATGATCCGAAAGGTGGAGGTCGGTTCGGTGCGCAGGCAATGAACTGAATCACTGCAGGCGTCAACAATTTGTAGAATTACACTTGTCTTCGTTCCGGGACAAATGAGTGTCGTCGGCAATGAGAGAGCAGACAGGCTGGCTGGCTCTGTCGCTATATTAGAGGGCCAACCAATGGACAGAGCTGACATCTTGAACGCCCTCATAATGTGTGGCATCAGAGAAGATTTTCATCTAAACCAATCCACATCAACTACTAGATTGCGGGAGCTGGGTTTGAAGATTGGTGTGGCAAGAAAAGAACAGTAGGACATGTATACGAGTAGGCTCATCAATCAAAATCGAACTGGTACGGTAAGTTGCTGGAAGCTGTTGGAGATATTGCGAAGGAGACCTATGGTCATGTCCGGAGTGCAATGAAGATATTCCAAACTGAAACTGACACTGTATATGTTTATAATTTTTTCTCTTGTATTTTCATTCTCTTTCGTAGTTCACGCAAAGATCCAGGCAGTTTTATTTTCAATGGTGTTTCACTAGACCAGTGGATTTTCCCCAGTATTTCATATTCGGGATAGTTATGAAGTATATGCACTGCTGTCTGGGGTGCATGTCTACAAATGAAATGAAAGTCGTGGCATATCCTTTACAGGACGTAACCATTAACCCGGTACATTTTTACATTAAAAAAAACCCACAGAAACGAATTTGCTTCCAAACTTGTCAACCGAGGAGTTTGAACCAGGTACGCTTGGGTGGTGATCGAGCTCACTACCGCTTGAGCTACAGACGCTCAATTGAGATAAAAATGGCTAAATTGCCAGTTTATAATTATGTAAATAAGTGATGGAGAAAATTAATATATTTTGGACATAAAAAAAAGACAAGGGATGGAGAAGACCATCATGGAAGGAGGCATACCGGCAAAAAGAAGAAGAGGAAGATCACCGAGAAGATGGATTCAGGATGTAACTGATGGTTTGAACATGACGGATGCACAGGCGGGACATCTGCCTATGAGAGAAAGAGAGAGAGAGAGAGAGAGAGAGCGAGAAATTCCGAAGGACTGTTTTTGTGGCAAGTTCTGCTCAGGACAAACTTTGTGATAATGACGAAATATGTGACGCGGATTGTATCCTGTTCTGAGAAGCAGAATGACTTTTTATAAAATGTTTGTAGTTTGGTAATCGTCTTGTGTAGGTAGCTTTCTGATTGACTTGATCATCTGTTTTTTCCATATTGCTAAATAGCTAGTACAACTGGCTGATCATCTGCAACACCTTCGATATTTGGTCTGCTTTCTCTTTTCTGGATGTTTCATAGTTAAATAGTATTCACTGCATGGAGGCCGTATGCTGCCGGCACAGTTCAGACAGAAGAGACTTAAGACATGGCCAGTTTCTGGACTAAAATGAATGGAGTGCTGAACTTGCACCTATCACAACTGCTTCATGATGTTGAGAAAGAGTGGTTTTAAACAAACGACCTAAGCCCTCTGTGAGTGCGGGTTCAATTCCAGGGGCTGGTAGAAAAGCCACAGGTTCTCCAGATTTACGATGTCCATGGCACTGAGCCGAAGAGCTGAAAGCTCAAGTGCTTTTGGATCGGAAAAAGAAAAAGAAACGGATTTCTAAAGAAAGAAAAAGGTTAAAAACGTAATGTACACCGGGTTTTCACAATATCGTTCGTTTGTCTTTTGCAGAAATGTCAGTCCCATGTTAAAGGTATTACACAAAGCACGAACTCCGTAGCTCAACTAACACGATTAGAAATCTACGAAAAAACGCGCTCGCGAACCTGTCCGGATTCGCACGCATGAACCCAGAAAAAAGGGAAACGGATTGAGAACTTTGTCACAGAGACATCCGTACTGTATTTTGTTCTGACTCGTTTGTGTATTCTCTGACCTAGATGCCTACACGGGCAGTCTTCATACAGAACAACTGAGAGTGACTGTCTTACGTTGTTGTAAGCTGTTTTGCTTATCCTTGTCAAATATTGTTTTGACGTCTGTCTGGATACGTTCTTCCGGTTTTCCGGTATTTAGGTACCGTCACAACAACTTCAACGAAATACGTGATTATCTTCTTCTTCTTTTTCTTTGTTTCTCTATAGGACACATATCTTCTTTCTCATTCTTTTCTTTTTGTTTCCTATAGACACATATCTCTTTCTACTCTTCTTCTTTTGTTTTCATAGGACACAACTTCTTTCTCTCTTCTTCTTTGTTTCATATAGGACACATATCTTCTTTCTCATCTTCTTCCGTGCGTTCGTTCTTTACCACCAATTTTAATCACTCTTTGTGATATGTTTGATCTTTTCCAAGAACGTGTATACATTGCACATTGGTTTGGTAGGCCCCTAAAAGCAGACTTCAACACGTTTAGGACATCCGATTTCATCCAAACCTCCTTAGTCGTCTCTTACGACATGCGTGGCAAGTAACAGTGGTTCTACTCTTTACATCCCAAATTTGGGCTACGGTAACCACTCGGGCGCTTATTTCTCATGTTATTCTTCTCTTTCTTCGCTCTCTTGTTCGTCGTCTAGTGTTTGCGTTCTGTTGTTTTACTTCGTTTAGTTCAACTTCTTGTTCTACTTGGTCTTTTCTATATTTTCTTGTACTACTCTTTTCTATTGTTCTATTTCTTCTTATTCTACTTTTCGTATTCTAATTGTTTTGTTCTACCTTTTGTTGAGCTACTTATTCTTATTCTAATTCTATTGTTCTTATTCTATTTCTATTGTTTTACTTCTTATTCTATTTCTATTGTTCTACTTCTTATTCTATTTCTATTGTTCTACTTCTTATTCTATTTCTATTGTTCTACTTCTTATTCTACTTCTATTGTTCTACTTCTTATTTTACTTCTATTGTTCTACTTCTTATTCTACTGTTATTGTTCTACTTTTTCTATTTCTATTGTTCTACTTCTTATTCTACTGTTATTGTTCTACTTCTTATTCTACTGTTATTGTTCTACTACTTATTCTACTGTTATTGTTCTACTACTTATTCTACTGTTATTGTTCTACTACTTATTCTACTGTTATTGTTCTACTTCTTATTCTACTGTTATTGTTCTACTTCTTATTCTACTGTTATTGTTCTACTTCTTATTCTACTGTTATTGTTCTACTTATTCTACTGTTATTGTTCTACTTCTTATTCTACTGTTATTGTTTTACTTCTTATTCTACTGTTATTGTTCTACTTCTTATTCTACTGTTATTGTTCTACTTCTTATTCTACTGTTATTGTTCTACTACTTATTCTACTTCTTTGTTCTACTTCTTATTCTACTGTTATTGTTCTAATTCTTATTTCACTTCTATTGTTCTACTTCTTATTCTATTTCTCTTGTTTTACTTTTTATTTTACGTATTGATCTACTTCTTCTGATTCTACTTATCATGTTAGATTTGTTCTTTTTCTTGGTTTTTTCTGTCTTTTACTTCTTATTGATATTCCTCTACATTCACATTTGAAACTTTGTTTATTACACCAATTATCTAATGAACTTTACCAATTTGTCATCTTTGTAAACGTTTCAAACAAGATTGATGTATGGACTGCCTTCAGAACTTGATTAAACTGTAATACAATATAAGTGTCATATTCGTTCTCCTAGTTATGTGAACTTTTGGAAAACTATATTGCACTGCGTTGTCATTAACTAAGCGCAAAAGTCAATGCAGGATTGTATAGATTACCCACCCAGAAGATATGAGGGTTGGAAGGATGTCGACCTGGTCCACATTTGCCCCAGGCCTGAAATAAACTTTGCGCACATCCAGAAAATAAATGTCCAAAAACCAGCCTATCACGTTCTTTTTATAATTAAAAATTGAGGAAAAACATATGCATTGAGACCGCAGTAATGAGTGCGAAGAGAAACATAAACCTGTATGATAGCATATTATGCCATTCCCCAGGGCATCTGTCGGCATTACACCGACCTGTCTGTTTTATTCGTCAGATTTGCCCGGCTTTATTTATGCTCAGTGAATGTCAACTAATTGGAGTTTGTCAAATCATAAACAATAAGCGTGATATTTTATAAAGACAAAAACCGGGATAAGATAGCTGCTATTTTTACAAGCAAGGGAAAATAAATTATTTTGTAACCCAGAAACCCGGATATTTTGTTTCGTTTTCTTTAAGTAATGATCATTTTTGTTCTCTTATTACCAATTTCACATATCATATTAAATTTTAACGTGTTATTTTTTGTTTTAAGAAAGAAAGTTGACACAAAACCGTGCTTGAATTACATAGAGAAACAAAGAATGAAGTGGTTTGGCCTCTTAATAAGAATGCATCCAAACTCCACAATAAACAGTCTTCTACAACAGAACATCGGGAAAGAAGGCAAGAGGAAGACCACGGAAAAGATGGTTAGATGGCGTAGCAGAATCCTGTGAAAGAGCAAAGATAACAATCACACAAGCCACCAGAACAGCGCAAGACAAAAACATAAAACCACGACACTGGGCAACAACCCGGTAGCAGTGTGACGGCAAAAGAAGAAGAATATTTTTTGTTTTACTCTGATCTAAGTATAGAGGTACTAAAAAGGGTTCTAACGGTGAACGATTGACTTCATTGAACTGGGATTTCCTATGTGGTTCGATCATCATCATCAAATAGCTTTTTCTTGAGCCGAACTTTGCCATCTTAACAGTCCTTCTGAATTTCTCTCTCTCATAGGCCATTTCTCTCTATCCTGTCTCTGCAGCGGTCATGCTCAAACCATCAGTTACATCCTGAATCCATCTTCTCCGTGGTCTTCTTCTCCTCTTTGACGGGATGCCTACTTCCATAATGATCTTCTCCAAGTCGTCGCGTCTTTTTGTATATCCAAAATACTTTAATTATCTCATTCTTATTTGTAGTATCAGCCAGTTTTAATTGACTTTGAGTTCTTTCTGGATAGATCTTTTGTTCTATTTTTGTTCATGATATACATATAAGTCTTC
Organism: Arion vulgaris; assembly: GCA_020796225.1. Classification (NCBI taxonomy): domain Eukaryota; kingdom Metazoa; phylum Mollusca; class Gastropoda; order Stylommatophora; family Arionidae; genus Arion; species Arion vulgaris. The sequence continues at coordinate 18,687,952 of CM036765.1, forward strand.
TGTAACATTTATGTTCAAAAGCAACATTGCTAGATTACACTGCAAAAATAGCACGCCCACTGCCGAGAGTATTGCACATAGCACGAATTCCTTAGCTCCAGAACCATCCTAGGGATCTCCGTAAATAGTCACATGTGAACGACACGGTTTGGATTCAAACTCACCCCTTCCAAAACGCAAGGTAAATGGCTCAACCATTTCGCTACAGAGATTTCGCCCGTGTGGTGCCGGGGCCCGTAAGGAAGCAAAGAATAGTACCACTGCGACCTACAAGGCATAATGGGCGACTGAGGTATAATCATCAAATGATAGGCAAATGGCGCCAATTTTAAGATGCAAACACGTCACCATGAACACAAAAAGAGCAATGTTCAACACAATCTTTCTCCCACATTATGTTACCAGTGCCAAACCTGACGCTGACAACAAACGATAGAAGAAAACTAGTCACAACAGAGATGAAGTGTCTACGCAGAATGCTGGGTGTAACAAGAAGAGACGGTTGAGAAATGAAGACATCAGGAAAAAGTGGGTACAACATCAGTACTAGACTTCATCAAGAAACAACAAATTAAATGGTTCGGTCACGTAAGCAGATTACCATCAGACAGTGCACCCCAAAGAGCAATGCTGCTCCGATACAATGGGTACAAAGCAAAAGGCCGGCCACGCAAAAGATGGACCTCAGAGATAACAGAGGCGACGAAAGAGACTATCTACGAAGCGCATACTAAGGCCTGTTTTAGAAATCTCTTCCTGACCTGACGCTGTGAGGCATACAGGATTCGAGAAAGAAAGAAAGAAAAGAAAGAGGTATAACCTAGGAAGCTACCCTAGTAAATAAAAAGCATCGCAGAAATCGGATGGGCCGGCCTACTAGTAGGCGCATAACTGGCACAACGTGCAATCGCTCTTAGGCTCAGATCACATACAAACCACACAGCGTGGTTAACAAGTGGTCGATATGAATCGTTCGAAGAAGAGAAAGAAGAAGCTTCAGAGATGCACTATATAAAAATATATTGCTGTGAGCGTGTATGTGACGAATGAATTAGAGTATGTTCCCATGTTAAATAAAAAATAACATTTCCCGCAGTCTTTTCAGACCTTAGGGCTTGAAGTCTCTATCCATTCGAATTTCTAGGATCTAGTGTGCAGGAGGTAGGGGGGCTAGCTCCTTTCTTCACTTGTGGAACGTCGAGTGTGGGGTTGACCCACAACCCTTTTGAGTCCGAGTCGATAAACAAATGCTTACGCACTGCGCCAACCCATCTCACATGTTCCCATATTAGAGTGTTCAACTAAGATATCTTGTCTCTAAGTATTGCGACTTCAATGCTAAAGTAGGCATATCACTTGATTGATTGATCTTGTCTCTGGAGATTTCGATAAGTAAATCTTCTTCTTCTTCGAACGCTCCACCTTGTTAACCACTCTGTGTGCTTTGTATGTGATCTAAGCCTAAGAGAGATTGTTCATTGTGCCAGTTATGCGCCTAAAAGTAGGCCAGCACATCCGATTTCTGCCATGATTTTTATTTACTAGAGTAGCTTCTCTAAGTCTTACATCAGTCGTCTCTTACGACATGCCTTGTAGGTCCCAGTGGTACTATTCTTTGCTTCCTTGAGCCCCAGCACCACACAGGCGTGATAAGTGAATGATCATCTCTATCCTTCTTTTACCGATGCGACACAACATATTACGTTTTAACTTATGTTTAATAAAAAACACAGTGATATTTCTTTTCTTCTTTTCTCGCATCCTGTTTTTCATCACAGCGCCAGGATAAGAAGATATTTATAGAACGGGCTTTTGTGTGCTCTTCATAAACAATGTTTTCGTCGCCTCTGTTATGTCTAAGTTCCATCTTTTGCGTGGACAGCCTTTTGCTTTGTATCCACTGTATAGGAGTAACATTGCTCTTTGAGGCGCACTGTCTGTTGGCAATCTGCTTATGTGACCGAAACATTTAATTTGTTGTTTCTTGATGAAGTTCAGTACTGATGTTATACTCACTTTTTTCCTGATCTCTTCATGTCTAAACCGGCCTCTTCTTGTTAAGTGTAGGAAAATATATCAGGTGTGATTCTGTATGTGATAGTGTGTGATTCTGTATGTGATAGTGTGTGATTCTGTATGTGATAGTGTGTGATTCTGTATGTGATAGTGTGTATGTTGCTCACTTTTGGTACATAGTTTTAATACAGTCTTCTCATAGATCGATAACAGTAACAGCCATTTTGTTGGAATTATTTGTCGCATTGTCCTTTTATTGAGATCTCTGTAGTGACATTTTTAGCGTGTAAAAAAAATATTTCAAACTTTTCACATTTATTTTATTTTTAGCCCTATCGACCCTGCAATGAACTTTGCTGAGAGAGGCAAGGAATATTGATCTAAATTTCATGGAGGAGATTGAACGAGTTGCCCAGGACAGAGCGGTATAGATACATTTTTTGCAGGCCCCACGTAACGTATAACGGTGCTAGATGAATTATTATTGTATTATATGTAGCCCTAGACCCTCAATTTAGAGCAAGAGAATAAGAAGTTTAAAGAACCACAGAGGAAGCACCAGAGACAATGAATATGATCAATACAAGACAGTGAACAAGTATTAGGAGCTTCCGAAAATAATATAACCAAACCCAGGATTCGAACAAGAAAAATTTATTTCTTATGACACCCATTGCCTAGCCATAAAGACGAGAGTTTTTAAAAACAAAAATCCAAGCTTTCTTACTGTATTCATGAAGTATTTTTTTCACATTAACGTCGTCATGTATCCCGCTTGCTTTTGTTTCCTTTGATTGATAAAGGCCTTTTGGTTGGAACCTCAATGTATTTTGATGTGGTTGATATAGAGCAGCGTTTCCCAAAGTGGGGTACTCGCCCCTGTGGGCGCTGGAGCCTTTCAGGGGGCGATAGTGGGTTCAGAAGCTTTTGGGGGATTTTTTCGTGGTTTTGCGATTGAATAATCATTAAAAATTTGAATTATGCATTTTAATTCTCATATGCCCATCTTACACGATCCATTTTTACATCAATTTTCTATTTCATGTATATAATAATTTGAAAATTGACCATGTATTACAGATATATATATCAATTTTCTATGTCAAAGTGAAAATAGTGCATATATATGTGGGGAGGGGCGTTGGCAAACTGTTATAATGTGGAGGGGGCGTTACAAAGTTTATGTCGTGCAAAGTGGGCGGTGGGCAGAAAAAGTTTGGGAATCTATGATATAGAGCATAGGTTTTCAAAATGGGCGGTACCGCCCCAGTGGGCACTGAAACCTTCTGTGTGTATGTGGGGGATAGTGGGTTCAGAAGCATTTGGGCGGCGATTAGGGGTCAGTGGCTCCTTAAAGAAGAAATTAATAATAAATATTTTACAATAAATTATTTTGTGATTGAATAATCATTTAAAATTTGTATTCTGCATTTTAATTCATCTTATGCCCGTCGTACACGATCCATTTTTCATCAATTTTCTATTTCATGTATATAATCATTTGAAAATTGACCATATATACAGAAATATATATCAATTTCCTATGTCAAAGGAAAATAGAGATATATATGTGGGAGAGGGGCGTTGGCAAATTGTTATAATGTGGAAGGGGGTTTACAACGTTTATGTCGTGTAAAGTGGGCGTTGGGCAGAAAAAGTTTGGGAATCTATGATATAGAGCGAAGGAATAAGACGTTCATATCTTACCAATTTGGCATAATATAATAAACTTTATTTTTTGTGTCACTATGTATACTAAAAAGTCGAATTCAGACACCACTAGAATAGTCATGATGCAAAACTGAATTTATATTTGACCAAAAGCTAGACAAAAAAATCACAGAAGTTTTGTTGTTCTTATATCCTGTCGACTTCATTAAGAACTAAAAGCTCTGAGTCACTCCCATTTTGACAGTCTCGAAGTGAAGTAATACAGTGTTCGTGATTCGAAACAATTCCCATTGGTTGACTCTGGTTAAAAGTACCGTATAGACGTCATAATTGGTCGCCTGCCATCTTGAATCTTTTCATCCTTGTCATAGATTTAATTGAAACTCCTGGCACTAATAACATTTTCTATAGTTTGTTTCGTGCAAAGTTTGCAGAATCCCCCGTAGGTGGAACTGAACTGTAATTTTTACAGTAAGTCAAATAATTCTTGCTACCAATTTACTTTGAGTGATGTACTAAGACTAGCGCGAAAATAAGTGAAGAATGAACGTAATTGTTTTGTTTATTAAAGTACTCAGACGACTTTTTAGAGATCTCAATTACACAAGAGTAGTCAAGACTTGGAAGAAACAAATGTGAACAGTTTTTTTTAGGTCACTTCTAACGAAAGATAGAAATGAGATGAGGAAATTAAAAGAAGAACAAACAAAGCATTACAAGAATTTAACTCTTTCCGTACGCAGTTATTTTATCAGTTGTACACGGTTAATTCAAGGAAGCAAAAAGCATTCAAAATATATTTCGTAACTACTCGTTAATAAATAAACATATATATATATCTTACTATACACTAATTTGAAGAAAACTGGACAGAACTATTGGATTAACAAGGTTAAAATGTAGTAGAAGTAAAATAGTAGCAGTAAAACTGGAAGACTTGTATAAGGGGAAACAACTCGAATGACGCAGTGTACTGCGAATGGAGTTCAACGGAATACGATGTGCCTCAGTGTACAGCGATTGGTGTGGAACGAGTTAAACAACTAAAAAAAAGTATGGAATAAAACTTATAAAAATAAAGATCAAAATACTAAGAGCATGCCTATTTTCAGCGACATCGTAAGGATGTGAAACATAGACATTTAACAAGACAGAAGAAAAGCATTTGGTTGCTTTTCTCTCTCTCTCGCTCTTTCGATCCCCAACTAGACCGATGTACCATATTTTATCATGAATTCTGCTGCTGTTTTTAGGGACTTCGCAGCTTCTCGCGAAACTCTCTGTTATCGGGCCAGGTTTCGTTTCTCAGGCCTGCTAACAACTGGCAGTCTTGCAGTATGTACTCTGCCGTCATGTCCGCCTTTTCACAGTGGCACAGGCTAGTTGTGTCAATTAAAAATTTTTTGAACATATGATGCCCGAAGTCTGTTATGGCCGGTACGGAGGCGGAATATAACAACATGTTCGCTACGGGATAGACCATGGTACCCATCGCTGACGCTGTGTTGAGGGTGGTCTTTCGACTACTTTTCTCTATACTGCCAACTGATGGTTGTTTTGACCTTCTCGAAGCTGATCTCGTGATCGATCTGCTGCAGTCGCCCTCCTGCCTTTGCTAGCCTGTCTGCTTCTTCGTTTCGCTTATATTGCAGTGTGATGGGATCCACTGTATGACTGCGCGTTTAAGTGAGTTTGCTAGTACACCAAGGATCTCTTTTAGCTCACTGAGCTCTGTTCTGGCTGCGTTTTTTTAGTGCCGTGATGACCGACAGAGCATCAGTGAATATCACTACTTTGTTGCATGCGGCGCTGCTTCTCTCTAGGATCATTTCAGCGGTCGTTCTTAGTGCCTCTGCCCGGTAGTTGTTTAAATACTTACCCGTGGCAATCGCCTTCGTGATCTTCACTTTCTTTGAGAGTGTAAGCACTATTCCTCCTCCGCTATCGCTGATCGGGTTCTTTGCTGATCCATCGGTGTACACATGTGACCACGCACTCTCAGGGTACTCTGTCTCAATGGATTTTTCTGTAAAAACTCTTCTTTCGCAGTTCTCTTGCTGCCCCTTTTGTATTGCTGGAATTGATTCTCTTAAATCTGGCATTGCGATCTCCCACGGCAGGCTCTTATTGGTTGCCGGTATAAGTTTGGGTTTGTAGTTTGCTAGGACCGGGTGGTCTTGGATCAGTGCTTTGGTACTTTTTGCGAAGCTGGTTCTCTTTAGCCTGCCTCTTCCTAATACGTTCATTCTGACACACATAGGGGGAGTTTTAGTTTCTTCACCAGTTGCGTAACCTTTTTGTCTTTGCGGTCTGACATTGGTTGGAGGCCTGTGATTGTTTCCAGCTCTTTGATGGGCGTGGACTTCACGGCTCCTGTGATAATGCGTGCTGCGCGGTTTTGACTGCTGCTCCCTTTGGTGAATTGCTTTTTGGATGCACTACTCCATGCTGCAATGCCGTACTCCAGGACTGGTCGTACTCTTGCACAGTAGAGCGTATTTAGGATTTTACTGTTTGCTCCCCACGTGGAACCATAGTTGCTTTTGAATATAAGTGTTACAGAAGAGTACTCCGTGTATCATGGACAGAGAAGAGAAAATATAGATCTCAGAATTAAGAAAGCTGGTGGATGAAACAAATAAGAATGACAACATTGAAGTATTTTGAACATATTAAAAATGACACAAAAGGTTGGAGAATCTATTTATCTATTCTCTAATCCTGTTTTGCCTTTTAGTGTCAGATCGAAAAAGGAGATACCTTGAGCTAGCCTCTCTATGCGCCTTGCCTTTCTTTCTTTTCTTCAGTCCTGATTTGGTTGGAGAATATAATTATGAAAGGAGGCATTCTGGCAAAAAGAAAAGCAGGAAGAACACGAAGAAGACGACTACAGAAAGTAAATGATGATTTGAGTATGATGCTGCAGATCTGGCCCATGAGAGAGATACATTTTGAAGGACTGTTCAGGTGGCAAAGTTCTGTCAGGACAAACTATTAGATCAAAGATTCGCAAAGTTTTCGTCCAATCACCACTTTGCACGACAAAAACTTTGTAACCCCCCTCCTCACCATTATACCAGTTTCCCAACCCAACCCCCTACATATAAATACATGCTCTATTATCCCTTTGACATAGAAAATTGATATATTTCTGTCATTCATGGTCAATTTTCCAATGGTTATTTACATGAAATAGAAATTTGATGAAAAAATGGATCGTGTCATTATATCCATGAGACGGGCATAAGATGAATTAAATTGCAGGATTCAAGTTTTGTATGATTATTCAATCGCAAAATCACGAAAAAAAACTCCCCACAAATGCTTCTGAACCCACTATCGCTCCCTGGAAGGCTACACCCTAGGGGAAGTGTTTCACCTATTTTGGGAACCCATGTATTAAATAATGAGTCAGTTTAAAACCATTTTTTTAAAAAAGCATTGTTTTGAAACAAACATTTTTTGTATTATTAAAATTATAGGTTTAGAAACTGTAATTCCTTTGAAATGTTTGAAGACAAAAGTTTGACTGTATGGCACTGAGTTTCCTCATATGATTCAATGTTACACATGGAAATAAAGAGACAAAAAAGGAAATATGTTAATTAGAGGAACATTTTGGATGGGTCAGACCGATGACTATATTCAACAAGTGTGTTCATTTGAAGACATTGAACCTGGTGAAGAATGGATACCAATGCCAACAGGAATCAATACATCCTTTTTCAGCTGTGGCGGCCCGTGGTTATTTTTCTTGGTGGGGGCCAGACACATTTTTATAACAAAATTTGTCTTTTCCGGGAAGTTATTCCTCCTTTCGAGAAAAGAACAAATGCTTCTGTTCTGCAACAGCGTGATATTAAAGGGAGTTGGCTATTCATCATCATCATCATCAAATAGCTTGTCCTTATCAGAACTTTGCCCTCTAACAGTAATCTGAATTTCTGTCTCTCATAGGCCAGATGTCCTGCCTCTGCAGCCGTCATGTTCAAACCATCAGTTACATCTCGAATCCATCTTCTCCGTGGTCCTCCTCCTCTCCCTACCGCATGCCTTCCTCCGTTCGGTCCTCCTCCCGCCCTCCTCCTTCTGCATGTCTCTCTATATGTCCAAAATATCTCAATTCTCTCTTTCCCATCTGTAGCATCAGCCAGCTTGCTTTTCTGATTCTGAGTTCCTTCTGCATAGATTCCTTGCTCTCGCTTCCATGACACACGGAAGACTCCGCTGCAACACCCATATTCAAAAGCACACATATTATTTTCACTACCTCATTAAATATCCATTCCCCACATCAACACGTTGGCTATTAAAGAACATACAATCAAAGACAATTAAATATTTCAGCGACATCAATCGACGTAGGCTTAGAGAAGATTTAAAAAAAAACATCTACGTGAATTGAACGCGCGTCATCAGCATGACATACTACACGTGCTTATCTATTCCAACTATATACATGTTGGGTGATTTTATAATATATAATATCTCTTTGTAAACTTGTCAGCTGTGTAAACGAAAGTGAAAGTACGTTGTCGTAGACAAATGCATATTGATGGAATGGGCGATTAACATAAACTATTCTATGATGAATAGTAACTTATTTCTATTATTTTGTTAATTTTACTATTTTTATATATAATTCGTGATTCAATCGATATTTTAAATGACTATTTAATCAAGAAATGCGTTGACGCGTAAGAATACATTAGCTACGTGATGAATGAAAATGACGTAATTGTTTGATAATTATCATCGCAAGTAGACGTCGAAGGTCAAAGGTCGCAATGTTACATCGTTGATAGGCACATTTTAAAATGAGCTACCGAAAAACAGTGCGCTGCAATATGCGTGACTGTATTCAGACTGTAAAAAATATTTTTTAAATGATATTTTATATACTATTATAGTTGTTATTTATTATGATATAATATTATATTTTAGTTTATATATGCAACTTTAAAAAGCTAATCCGTGTCAAGTTAAAAGTAATTTTTATGAAGAAAAAAATTTATAAAATAATAAGTCCCGTTACTCTTTTTTGGGTTTTTTGGGGGCTGGATTTTTTGCCCTTAATGACCAGGGTATCAAATTTTTGGGAAAGGGAAAGAGGGGTTTCAGTTTTGGGGGCTGTGGGGATTTTTTTGGGTATATATCAACTTTCAGCTAATAAATTATTACGTTGGTATTAATTATGAACAAATAATTTATAAAATTAACTAGCTGTCCCTGCGGGGTTGCTACTTTTCCCAACAAAAAAATAAATTTTAAAAAGGAAACTTCTATAACAATATTGGTAATTATTTTTTTTTATCATTGTCCTTTTTTTCCCATTTTTTTGGGAAAAAACACAATTTAACGTTTCATTTCAATTCTGTTTTTGGTGCTTTTGGATATACAATATTCTTTGTTTTCCATCTGGTGCATACACAATTAAATCAAATTTTTCCGAGGGTGAACAGGCCACATATAGCTGTCCATGTTAAAAGGGGGGGATTTTCAAATGTAGTCCACCCCTTGTGTGATTGTCCTTGTGTTTTGGATGGTCTTAAAAAAGGCGAGTCTCCCGGAAACTGCAAGCTTTTTGAATTCGAATGGCATGCCCTGTTGGAATCATTGGGATGCGGGGAATAGTATATCTTCCCCTTTTAAATTTTCCTTTTAAAAATTGTACCCAAAAAAATATTTTTCCCTCTTTTTTTTCACTAAAAATTAGTACCGTTGCAAAGTCTTGGTGGATTAATGTTTCTGAAAGAATGATAGGCCCCAAATTTTTCAATGTTAAAACATGTTTGGCATGCCGGGAAATAAATTTGGGTTCAAAATTCATTTTGGATAATTGACAACTTCGTCTTGATTCATTACAGTATCGATGGACTTATATTTTCACTTCCCTGGTATTTTTTTTTGAATCTCAAATTCATGGCATATACATCCTTTTTTTTTGTGCTAATTTGCATTACTGAGCCCTGATTTTTTGTAATTATGTCAATTTTTGGGGAAAACTTTTAAAATCAATTCGTCTGTGGTCGCTTTTGATGTTAAAAGAAGTTTTTTTGGAATGTGATACATTTTTGGGAATCATCATTGGCATTTTCCCATTCCCAATATAAAAATTTTTTGCAAACTTTCCCGGGTTTCATCATTTTGTAGTTGTATACGCATTTGGTTTTTAAGGGTCAATTTCTGTATTTTCGCCTTTAAAACTGCTTTTCAGGCAGGGAAAAGTTCATCAGCGGGTGTTGATCTTGGTATAATTTGGTGGGTTTTGGGGAAATCCCCAACAAAAAAATAGTGCGCCACCAAAAAGAGCTGGTCATTTCCCCCAAATTTTTCGGTGTGATAAACCTTCTAATGCTTTTTTCCCCAATATTACATTCATCCCATATAATTAGTTGACAAAATTGGGTACTTTACCCATTGCAGAATTTTTGTTGATATTGCATGTTGGTGTCTCAGTGTTTTGCATATTCAATGGCGCAGCGCTAAATGCTTTGGGCCCCCATCTAAAATTTTGCTGAAATTTTCCAGAAGATGCGATTGCCAGTGCAATATTATTTCGTGATCGTATTGTTGCCAAAATAAGTGAAATGAGAAAATTTTTGCCTGTGCCTCGGGCGCATCTATGAAATACAATCCTTTTTGTTTTTAATTGCATGCATAATTCTGTCATATGCTTCCCGTTTTTCCCGGAATTAATTTTTGGAAGATTCGTTTGAAAAAATGTACTCAATTCGTTGATATCAAAGTGTGTTTCTCTTTCCCAACTCACTAAAAAAGGTTTTTTAAAATCGTTCGGGCCCAAAATCCTTTCCCCAATTCCAACCAGTCTTTTTGGTTCCCAAACTTTGTCCCCCAATTAAAACCCAATGCCTCATTATATACTTTGGTGTGAATTGAATTCAGGTTTTTTGATTCTCCCAAGAAAAGCATTGGGATTCTTCACTCATGTAGTCTTTTTTTTTCCCCAAAAAAGTTCTTTTTGGTTGGGGGGGAAAAGCACGTTTTAATATTACGGGAAATAATGTCGTATTTGCTGTGGTCGTGCGGTATTGGATGCATGGGTAAATGTCCTGCATCTTTAAAAAGAAAGATTTAATTTTTGGGAAGTTTCCCGATAAGTAGCACATACGTGACCGTTAACTGTTCCCAATTCTTGGAAGGATGTTGGCCCACTTTGAAAAATTAAAAATAACCCAAAATTTAAAGCATTCTGCATTTTTGGATGAACAGTGTAAAAAGGCCTAACGCATTGGTCGAATAAAAATTGGAATGTCCTTCAACTATTTTACCTTTTTTGCGACGTTGAAATTTTTTCGCTCTGCATTTTTGTAGTATGTTGGCAGTTCAAATAAAAAAAGCTTTCCCCAAATATATCATTTTCCACAATAAAAAAAATACAGTTAACGTTGTTGGCGATGGTGACAATGCTCGTGCAGGGCCATTATCTGTTGAGAAGTACCCTTTGTTCTTTTTTAAAGGTGCACTGCCAAATGAACAACTGTTGGATGTCGTTCATAATTGGAAATGATAAAATCCCCAATATGCTTCTTTTGCTCTAATGTAGCGTCCCAGTTGATAACGCTCAATTTCATCGATGGATGCTTTTATATTCCCTTTTTGCCATATCCTTCCTTTGTTGAATATTTGCAAAGTACCCCGATCGATTTCACCGGTGCAATACTCAACATTTATGTGTGCTTTGTACGTCTTTGAGGTAACGGTGAATACGGTTCCCCAAAGGATTATCAACTTCAACATCATTGTTTCGCACTTTTACATTGATGGTTTTCCCCATCTTCATTTGATCAACGACTAGAAGGTATCCGTCTTCCAGTAATAGTATCGGCATGTAAGTCTTTTGGGTATTTTTCTTATTTTCCATCAGACATCATGGTAATTTTGTTGGAAAACCCATGGACCATGAATCATTTTTTTGGGTGACGACTTCAAAAAAATCTGGATCAATGTCGACATCTGGTATTTCTGCTGAGATGACGTCAATTTGATCTGGTGTGACTTTTCGATAAACCAAATCAAAATGTGTGCATGTGGCAATCCTTTTTTTGCCATTCGATGGAATACATCCAACGCGTGTCTCCCAAAAACACTGTTTGGGAAAGAAATCCATTAAAAATTTCAATTTTTGTTTGAATACACCCCAGTAATACCCCGGACGACCCGTGATAATTTTTCCCGGGCAAACCCAAAAAGTTTTTTAAATTTCACCCCGTAGGTTGCATGTAAACGGGGCAAATAAAAAAAAATGGACGGCCATGGGCGCAAACATATGTCATTGCATTTTGGGCATTCATGCAGGGCCGCGGACTCCCTGTAAATGTGGCTGGTAGTATGACCTTTTTCCCCCCAATTCAGGGATTCATTCAGTGACCGATTCCCCCAACACTTGCGCGATATCCCCAAATGCTTTTGTGCCCCCTGTACCCTACCCATTTAATGATACTGGCCTTTCCCAGGAGCTTGCGATGTCAGGTCACCCTCCGATCATGTTCCTCTGATGATCGTAGTCGATTTGCTCTGGAGAACCCGGGTTTTCTTTGTATGTTTTTGGGAACCAGGCTAAACTTTACATTCTTATGCCCCCAGTACTTTCTCTTCCAAGGGTTTTTAATCTCAAAAAAATTTATATGTTGCATTATTACATTCTTATGCTTCTTAGTACTTTCTCTTTTTGCTTTATAAACTATATTTATATTTGCATGTATTCAAGTTATATTTCTTGTGTTTCTTTTTTCTTTTCTATTTCTAGTTTTTATGTGTGTTTTTTGTTAAATTTTTTTTCGTTATTCGTTTTTTTTAGATTTTTTTTTAGATACGTTGGTATTTGGTCGTCCATTTGTGTTTCATTTTAATTTGTCCTCCCGTTTTTTTCGGGTTTTGGGTTGATAAAGGCCTTGTTGGTCGAAAAAATTGCTGTTTTCGTCACTGTTTATGTTTTTTAAAATATGAACTTTGTTTGTACTTTTTTCACGGATTCACATTCCATCATTAACAATTGCATCCCTAAATAAATGTGTTCTGAAAGCAATTTGGGGATTTAATCAAAATTGAAGTCCTCAGTTTTGATTTTCCCTATATATCGACAATGTATTGATGGAACAATTGTCGACATTTAAATATGATTTTCCCGCGTTTTTACGAATCATTTTCGATATGAATAATAATTCCGGGGACTAACTTTCTTATTCGTTTCTCATCTGTTTTGGATTTCTCAATTTGACGTTGGGAAAAGATATCCATCTTCTCCCGCCAAAATAATATCCCGGGTATTGTAATCCGTCGTAAGGGGCGATGAGTTTTTGAGACTCGCAAAAATCCCCCCTTCTGCGATGAAGGGTTTTATCCCCGAATTAAATTCTTCGAACCATAACGTCGCCACTTCATCAATTGTTGGTGCATTGTACTGTTTTCGTGTTGAAACAGGTGTTTTGTCTGCTCAAGTACAACTCGGTAGTCATCGGGTGGGTTTTTTGCCCCGGGCGTTTTGAACAATCCAATTAATTTCGTTGTGTTGATCGAATAAAATTTTTAATGCGGAAAAAAATTTTTCTTTTTGGGGTATTGAATCTACAACGTTGATCTTTGTTTTATCATTGTTTCCCATAAAAAACATTTGAAGGGAAAATTTTTAATCTGCGTCGGGCAGTGGCAATATGAGCCAACACAATGATAAATTTTCCCTTGAACCGAAAGTGGGCATGTAATTCTCACACGATATTTTTTACCGAACGATGTCATTTTTGGGAAAAATGGTCTTGCGTATGTTTGCCAAAAAGTTTTTATTTTTGTCACCTCTCCAATGTTGATAATGGTTCGGGTTTGAATGTAATACTGGGAATTTCACTTTTCCACCCCCAACCCCCATTCCTGGGGATTCATTCTTTAAATTTTACCCTTTTTTTTACCATAATCCCATCCATTTTCCAATAACATTTGGATGAAACTATAATATAATTTGTATTGTAAAAGGAAAAAACCTAGGTTTAAATCAACCTTCATGTTCGTCTGGATTAGTAGTGCGTATCCGAGCGGTTTCAGTCTTTCTTCCCGTTGCTCGATTGTTTCCGTAAACCCGGGCTTGAGCAGTGCGTACTCGATTGGTTCTTAGTCTTGCCTCCCCGATCTCGTATGTTTCGAAAGAATGGGGTTCCCGTGCCCAACTCGAATGGTTCCTATTTTCTTCCCTTTTTCTGTTTCCCGACGAACGGGGGTTTAACTGTGCGAACTCCCAACAGTTTTTTAGTCTTGCCTTCCCCTCTTTTATCTGTTTCTGAAGCTAATTTAAAGCCTTTCTTTTTTGTGATCTAAGGGGTAGATGGGCCAATAGCTTTTTTTGTTTGGGGGATAATTGAAAATGTGTTTGGGAAAAATTTGTTAATTTCCTGGAATAAATAAATAAAAATTTGCATTTGATTATATTCTATTAGAAATATATCTACTATATATATTAACATATAAATGCAAGGAAATGGGGTAATATGTTTTTAAAAATCAAATTAAACTGTATAAATCATTTGTCCCAAAATACTCCTACTCCCCCAAACCCATTGCGAAATGGTTGTACTAATTTAAAGACCCTATAGGGGGTCAATGGTATGGATTATTTCAAAATAATAAAAGGGAACCCCCGTTTTTCGTGTAATCAATATTGGGTAATTTCATACATATAACGTGTACATTGTACATCGGGGAAACGTTGATGACAAAATAACCATCTTGCCATTTATAAATAACCCAAGCCCCTCAAATGAACGTATTCCTCGGATTTGGGTTTTTTTGGGTTTTAAACGAATATGGCAATTTTTTCCAACATGGGTAACAAACATTGATGGAATGAACGTCTTTTAAAAAATGATATCCGTATCTATGATCAAGATTACAAACAAACCTGGGGTTGCGTATTTTTAAAATTTAGCTTTCGGGTTGTTTGAAAATTGACTTGGTCATGCGTCTAAAAACGTGTAGATGCGCATACTGTAAAATTCCCGGGAAACTCATTAAATTTGCGTTTTTTGATTTTTAAAAAAATTTTTTTCCCAAAATTGTCAGCAATACATATTTTAAAAATATGACGGTAGCATTCCGACATCAAAACAAACAAAAAAACATATCCCATAAATTTTCCTTAAAACGTGTGTATATATTAATGTAAACCCTAGACTTCCGAAACAATTTGGCAATTTGTTTAAAACTCTCGGGTGAAATGGGCGTTTATTTTTTTTTTTCCAAAACTTTAGCGCTACCTATTTCAAACTGTGACCGGTAAACCCGACATCAAAACAAACATATCCCGAAACTACCTGTTCCGGGAGTTTCCGGGGTCTATGGGGAACAAAAATCACACATACATCCATTTTTATAAATGTATATAGATTAGATAAAAACACTTCTCAAAAAATCGGTCCCAACTTTGGGCCTTAATGGCGAGCCGTCCCTGCCCTTTTTTTGGTGTTAGGCTTGATAAAGGGGAAAAGGGCAAACCCAAATTTTGGGGTGGGCATACGTTCAGGGGTTAAATTTTTGAGAACTCATCGAGAATGATGTAATCCCCATACAGATGGTTCAGTGATTTCGACATGTGCGGAGCTCGCCTTGGGTTTCCCCCCTCAAGTCGGAGGGGATGTTGTGAAGGAAGATAATTTGGGGGTTTTGCCGTGACTGAGCGGGCCCCACTTTTAAATCCCCTTGCGATCAAAACATATACTTTTATCCCTGCATGTTTTTTCCAAATGTTTTTTAATGGGTAAAGCTTCAGGAAGGTTTAAACCAGGCCCGGACCCCCGAAGACAATCCCATGGAGTCGTGAAGGGGCTACCCCGGGCAAAAACTTAGTTTTTTGTCTGTGAGGGCATGCAGGTGTGGGGAAAATTTGATGCCCTTAGTGGTTTAAAAGCGGGGGAAAACAATGGACCCGGCTGATATTTTTAAAATTCCCCAAGGCGGGGACGTGTACATGATTCAAATAATATTGGGGAATCTACAATACTAACCAGACTGCACAATTTTAAAATCAAATGTGGTGTGGCTAGAAAAAAACACCATGCTGGTAGTCAAGAAGAATAGTAAACCAACAAAAAAAAGGGGTCCCTTATTTTTTAACAAAGACATACTGGGGGGGATATGAAACATGGACTAACTGGTTCGACGTCCCGTGATGATGATCCGACGACTATCTAAAAAATAAATCAAAACTCGTTTCAAAAGTGTTCTATGGGAAAAGTCAATATAGAGAATGGTGGTGTGATTGACACAAATTTGAACGACACTATAGTGGTTAATGGTTTGCACTGAGTTAACCGTTTCAATTAGAAATTTTGTTGTAATATTCAAACGCATTTATAGTGCAATGTTTACTGAATTAGGCACTATACCGGCATTGTATCATCTTCATAAATAGTGTGGCCCAGTATATCGGCTCAGAGGAGCGAATGAGTTAACAAACTTATACATATCAATAAGATAAACATGTTTGTTCTTTTAACAAGGTCCAAACTGACCTTAACCTAAACGCTATCTATGGAGATCTTTATGAAAAAGGGGTTAAGATGTTTGTCTGTCGCTCTGAGGGTTGTGAGTTTGAATCCAGATCGCGTTACATGAGCAATGTTTTCATGAGATTCCTAGGATTGTTGCAGGGGCTACGAGTTCGCGCTTTGTGAAACAAACAGAGAGCCGTTTCTTTCAACAGGGCGGAGTACATAGGAAACCCTTTGCAATGAAGTCAGACCACATTTATACCCTTTCTTTTAGAAAATAGACTAAGATTAAACTTTTCCTAGAAACAGTCGTTACAATCTCATTATGAAAGGATTTTTATTTTTGATTTATATAAATTTTAACCGAAATTGTGAGTGACAGACAACGTACAGAGTAACCTTGGCAACGCTTTAGTATACTTAATGTCTCAGATTTTAAATCTAGCATTATTCTTAATTTGTCTAGAAGTGTTGCCCATTGATTTACTTCTTATATATGTATATGCTGTAGTTCGGTCTCTAAAATTGTGTTCAACATGTGATTCAATTTCAGATGCCACTCCATTTATCAGTAAACCACACGACTATCTTTACTGTCCCACTCTGCGATCGCTCTGTGTCAATAACAAGTGCTGAACTTGTATAAAAAAAATCTTCCATACTCCACAAGGGGAGACAAACGTTTATATATTAATTCAAGTAATTTAGAACTTTCAATCAGTGAAAGGGAAAGCACTCAGAGGAAATACATTCATTTATTTTGTTAGTTACTTTCCACATCTGAAGTGCCCTTGTTGCCTCTGAAAATTCGTTCATCTGACGTCTCCAGAAATGTCTTGATTTATCGATCGAGTTTTTTACCATTGGAAAATCTTAAAGACCGACCTAAAAACTCTAAAACTTATTTAACGGCCATCAAGAGAAGAATACAAGATGCGGAATTGTAAAAAAACTAGAACGTTAAACGTGAAAGTTCACATACACGAATCAATTATAAATTAGTATTCGAGGTTTAGTGGTTGTACAGCTGATATGTGCACAAGTGGATAGTGTTCGTGCAGTTGATATTCGTGAATTGCTTCCGAAAGCTATACTATGTAAGCGTTCTGAAGCTGGCATTTTCAGCAAGCTGAACGGGACTGAGCACATTTACGTTAAATAGGGCTTGCAAGTAAGCCCAAAGGGGTCTTGTGGCTAAGTGGTTAAGCCATTTGCCTTGTGAGTCGAAGGTCGTGGGTTCGAGTCCGGAACGCGCATTCTGTTCACGAGTGCAGTTTTTCCAAGACCCTAGGATTGTTGCTGAAGCTACGGAGTTCATGCTTAGTGCAATACTCTCGGCGGGTGGCGTGCCAGTTCTGCGGAGAGGACCCTGCCGTATGGGGTAAACCCGGTGCAATGAAGTCAATCCTTCAGCTTTTAAACCCTTTTAAAGTAATTCCTCCATACCATTCTGTCCTGGACAGCTCACTTGGATGGAATTGAGTTCGATATTTCTTGCCTCTCTCAGCAAAGTTCAGCGAACAGTTAGACATACTTAAAAGTAACTAGATATACATCACTTAGATATTGATCAGGTCTTAGTAGAGAATTTCAAAAAAAATAAAAATAGATCAATGAAAAAAATAATAAATAATAATATAAAAACAAAGATAATAAGACAATAAAATAGAAAAAGACATAAGAAATAGAAAATAAGAAAATAAGATAAAAGATAAATAAGATAAATAAGATAAAATAGCAAATCAAGATACATAAGATAAATAAGATAAATAAGATAATAAGACAAATAAGATAATAGAAAATAAGATAAATAAGATAATAAGACAAATAAGACAATAAGACAAATAAGAAAATAAGAAATAAGACAAATAAGATAAATAAGATAAATAAGACAAATAAGACTAAGACAAATAAGACAAATAAGACAAATAAGACAATAAGATAATAAAAATAAGACAAATAAGATAAATAAGATAAATAAGACAAATAAGAATAAGACAAATAAGATAAAATAAGAAAATAGAAATAAGAAAATAAGACAAATAAGATAATAGACAAAAGACAAATAAGAAAATAAGATAAAAAGATAAATAAGATAAATAAAAGAATGTTAGAGATTTGATACGTTACATAATCTTCTTGTAAAGTTGCATGTGTCACGTTTTGTGTTTGAGCAGGAACAAGTTACTCATCGTTCTAATTCTTCTTTTCTTCAAACGTTTCACATCGACCACTTGTTAACCACTCTTTGTGATTTGTATGTGAACCGAGTCTAAGAGCGATTGTAGTTGTGCCAGTTAATGCGCCTACAAGTAGGCTAGCACGTTAGATTTCTGCAAGCTTTTTATTTACTAGGGTAGCTTCCTAGCTCTACACAGTCACCTCTTACGACATGCCTTGTAGGTCACAATGGTACTATTCTTTGCTTCCCATGTGGACCCATCACCACAAGGTGAGTTACACATCAGATATCTACTTGTGGATGGACGGATGATTAGGATCGTCTAGAGAAGAAAATAAAGATAACTTACAAATGAAAGGATCGTAAAATAACATTGAAGAGTCACAGAACAAAGAAGATAAAATACTTAGGAATGGATATTGAAATAACATTGACGGCAAACAGAACAATAAAGACAGCTAGAGAAAGCAACGTACAATATTACAGTAAAAATATATTGAATATTTAACGAGAACGAAGAACGATACCAAGTTAATAAAACCGCTGCTAACAATTGACAAAGTTAATCATGCACACATTGTATTTCAATAGAACGTAACGAATTTATAATATGTTTGCTTAGTAACGTATTTGAGACACTGAAGAAATCATCTCGAAACTTGATGTTACTTGTGTTGAGAACATACACCCCTAATTAGCTTTGAGAAGAATGAGTTTGAATTTCGTGGTTGTTATGCATACGGCACCGAGAAGAAGAACGATTCGTTAAAGTTATACTAGTTTAAACAGAGATCATCTTAAATCAGTCATACATCTTACAGAAATATCACACTCGTTGACTAGAAACGATTTCGTTAGGAACTAATGCCAGCATTGTTTGATAAACAAAATTTTGCCTGGTTACTGATTGCGTCTAAGTAATCTCTGTCTTGTTACTTATTTGTGGATCATAACTTCATTACTGAATCGATCTATCATCTCCTCGTGCTACAACATATATATATATATATTTGGAACTAGACAAAATATTGATACGAAGAGGGCGATTAAGTGAAAGAAATAGTCTATACATTTGTATGGGTAAATGAAGTGTTGAGATAACGATTGAGATCAAGTTAGATATAATGGTTATTGGTGACTGAAACAAACAACGCTATAGTGCTCTGAGCAAACACATAAATAGACAGTCAGACTGAATGACAAAAATACATACATACATACATACATACATATGTACATACATACATACATACATACATACATACATACATATATACATATATACATACATATTGACTGATAGATGGATAGATAAATAGACAGACAGACAGACAGACAGATAGATAGATTGATAGATAGATAGATAGATAGACAGACAGATAGATAGATAGATAGATAGATAGATAGATAGATAAGACAGACAGAGATAGATAGATAGATAGGTAGGTAGATAGATAGATAGATAGACAGACAGACAGACAGATAGATAGATAGATAGATAGATAGATAGATAGATAGATAGATCAGGCAGGTAGGCAGGAGGTAGGTAGGTAGATGAGGAACAGACAGACAGACAGACAGACAGACGATGAATAGATAAGATAGATATAGATAGATAGATAGGAGTAGGTAATAGATAGATAGATAGATAGGTAGATAGATAGATAGGAGTAGGTGAATGATAGATAGATAGATAGTAATAGATAGATAGATAGGTAGTAGATAGATAGATAGATATAGATAGATAGATAGATAATAAGAAAAATGATAGATAGATAGATAGATAGATAGATAATAATGATAGATAGATAGATAGACATGATAGATAGATAGACATGATAGATAGATAGATAGATAGATAGATAGATAGATAGATAGGTAGATATATAGATAGATAGATAGATAGATAGATAGGTAGATAGATAGAAGACAGAGATAGATAGATAGATAGATAGAAGAAGAAGATAGATAGATAGATAGATAGATAGATAATAGATAATAGATAGATAGATAATAATAGATAGATAGATAGATATAACGTTTTCAGTAAGCGACAACTTTTTATCCCCTGAATCAAACGACGCCATTGTATTTCAGACAGATAAACACACACACACACACGCGCACACGCACTCACACACATACACAGTCACACATAATGCCTCCATACTACTACACTATATATAAATGTAAAGACAAATTGGGTTATGTATGTGTGTGTCTGTTCTAATTAATTTTATACTTCCCGACATGCCACAAACTTGACATTAGCATGTATCTCGTTTACACAGTACACGATCTAAAAAAGTATTAAAACAGAACTTTTAAAATTCATACATACCAAAACAAACTTATTTACAAAAAATGTCGCAATGAGTAAATACAACGAACGTATTTTTGTACTGTTGGTTCCGACCACTATTTTAATCTACTGGATTTCCAAAACTATCACATGTCGCAATGAGTCAAGGAAACGAAAGTGGTTTGAACAATAACCTGCATTGGGTCATGGATCACTAGAAAACAGTTCGATCGCTCCACGGGGGAAGCGAACTTAACACTTTCGGAGCTAGAGGTGCATGCACTGCTGCTCAATGTCACAGACAAACTCCCCCACCCCCACCCCCACCCTCCTTCTGAAAAAAGAAAAGAAAAATAGATATATGGAGAGAGAGATGGACCAATAGAAGGATAGCTAGACAGAGAATTAGAGAAAAAGATAAATTGAGAGAAAGAGAAATAGCAATCGATCAAGATAAGGGTAGATAGACAAAGACAGAGTAGAATGGTAGTTGAGAGAAAGAGAGAAAGAGCAGTGGATCAATAGAAGGTTAGATAGACATAGGCAGAGACATATAGCAGCTGAGAGAGAGAGAGAGAGAGAGAGAGAGAGAGAAAAGATCAATAGAAAGATATATAGACATGACTGAGAAAAAGAACAACTGAGAGAGAGAGATGATCAATAGAAGGGTAGGAAGAGAGAGACAGAGAGAGTGACAGAAAAAACTATTCGTGAGAGATGGTTCAATAGAACGGTAGGCAGAAAGATAGAGAATAGATGTAGAGAGAGAGAGAGAGAGAGAAAGAAAGAAAAAGATACATTAAGAGAAAGATTGATGAAAAAAACGGTAAGTAGAAAAAGAGATGGAGAGGATGGACAATTGAAAGAGAGATATGAAAGGGAAGATAGAGAGAAGATATAAGAGTATCAAAGACAAAGAGAGGGAGAGAGAGAGAAAATTTAAGAGAGAGGTCAAAGACAGAGATAGAGAGGTAGAGGGAGAGAGGTGTGTGTGTAAAGACAGAGGCGCGAGAGAGAGGTAGTGAGACGATTTATATTAGAGTGTTGAGAGAGATGAGAAAGAGAGTGTCAAAGACAGAGAGAGATATATATATAGAGTGTCAAAGACAGAGATATATATATATATAGAGGTCAGACAGAGATATAAGAATAGAGAGTGTAAAGACAGAGATATATATATATATATAGAGTGTCAAAGACAGAGAGATATATAGATATAGAGAGTGTCAAGACAGAGAGATAGAGAGAAGATTTAAGAGAATGTTGAAGACAGAGAGAGATATATATATAGAGAGTGTCAAAGACAGAGATATATATATATATAGAGAGTGTCAAAGACAGAGAGATATATAGATATAGAGAGTGTCAAAGACAGAGAGAGATAGAGAGAAGATTTAAGAGAATGTGAAAGACAGAGAGATATATATATAGAGAGTGTCAAAGACAGAGATATATATATATATAGAGAGTGTCAAAGACAGAGAGATATATAGATATAGAGAGTGTCAAAGACAGAGAGAGATAGAGAGAAGATTTAAGAGAATGTTGAAGACAGAGAGAGAGAGAGAGAGAGAGAGAGAGAGAATGAACGATATATTCATGATGGGACCGATTCTTTTACAACCTCCCCTCCTCCCCCACTTCCCCTCAACTCATCATACACAATACAGTGATTATCTGAACATTAAGTTCGACATAAAAGGAAATGAATATTTAATGAACATCATACAGATTAGATAAACCGTCAACAACATGGTAACTCTAATCATCGCGCCACATCAAACAAAAAGTATATTAGATATCTGATGAGTAACTCGTTCATGCTCAAACACAAAAACGTGACCTTGCAAAGTTACAAAACTATCGCAGTTACCATCTGGGCTTGGAATCTGAATAAAAATCGTCATATCCATCCTACATGACGTCGCTACAACCACGTAAACGAGTGGTCAATTTTTCTAGGCACCACTTATACGTTCAGTAGTTTTGTCATTGATTTCTGAACAGTGAGGTCTATTTTAACGTTCGTAAAACCAGAAACTAATTTGCTTCCAAACATGTCCACCGCGTAGTTTGAACCAAGTACGCTTGGGTAGTGATCGAGTTCACTACCTTCTAAGCTTTATGTAATCTCGATTCTGTCAAATTCGGTTAAGTGAAGAAACATGACATGTAATTGTTAACTCTGAACTGCAACGACTATTTTCTCATTTTCTTCATTCTTCTTCTTCTTCTTCTTCTTCTTCATCTTCTTCTTCTTCTTCTTCTTCTTCTTCTTCCTTTTCTTCTTCTTTTTCTTCTTCTTTCTTCTTCTTCTTCTCTTTCTTCTTCTTCTTCTTCTTCTTCTTCTTCTTCTTCGACTCCTTCTTCTTCTTCATCTTCTCCTTCTTCTTCTTCATCTTCTTCTTCTTCTTCTTCTTCTTCTTCTTCTTCTTCTTCTTTTTCTTCTTCTTTTCTTCTTCTTCTTCTTCTTCTTTTTCATCTTCTTCTTCTTCTTCTTCATCTTCTTCTTCTTCTTCTTCTTCCTCTTCTTCTTCTTCATCTTCTTCTTCTTCTTCTTCATCTTCTTCTTCTTCTTCTTCTTCTCATCTTCTTCTTCTTCTTCTTCTTCATCTTCTTCTTCTTCATCATCATCCTTCTTCTTCTTCTTCTTCTTCTTCTTCTTCTTCTTCTTGTCATAGTTCCCCAGATGGCAGCGGAGGAATGGACAGTTAGCCAGATAGTTAGTGTAGTAGAATTAGATTATTTAATAGTTGAGACTATGTGTTGTACTCTCTATGCAGAAGTACAACACATAACTACGAGACATGACGCTTTTGTGTAGTAAAATAGTGACGATTTAGTAACGGTTGCTAGGAACAATTAGTAAACAAGAGACGATATAAATCCTTTGACATGAATGGACGTGTTGTACGTTCTAAAAGTTAACATCAAAATAAAGCAATATGAATTGAAATCATGTCTGTACCTTTCATCAAAGAAATAGTTAACATTCATCAAAGAAAACTACCTTACCCCACCCGTACTACCACTGTATATCATCAAGAAAACTACCTTACCCCACCCGTACTACCACTGTATATCATCAAGAAAACTACCTTACCCCTACTACAATGGTGTCAAGAATAAACAAAACAACAACTGCCCACCTTGTTTAGTCACGTTCGTGGACCAGAATCTGCGGCATAGTAAGTCAATTTTATATCTGTTTACAAGATTCGTTTGGTATGCCTAGTATTCTGCTCCCTATGCCCTATTGTCAGGGAAGGTGACCGGCGTGTTTACCCCCCCGGTCAAGGATTTCATCTATACTCTTCAATCAAAGCCCTCATTTTAAATTTTATTGTCCTTCCTACAGGGAAGGTGACCGGCGTGTTTACCCCCGGTCAAGGATTTCATCTATACTCTTCAATCAAAGCCCTCATGTTAAATTTTATTGTCCTTCCTACAGGAAGGTGACCGGCTGTTTACCCCGGTCAAGGATTTTGTCTATACTCTTCCATTAAAGCTCTCGTCTTCAATTTTATTGTCCTTCCTACAGGGAAGGTGACCGGCGTGTTTACCCCCGGTCAAGGATTTCATCTATACTCTTCAATCAAAGCCCTCATTTTAAATTTTACTGTCCTTCCTACAGGAAGGTGACCGGCGTTCTACCCCGGTCGATTTCATCATACTCTTCAATCATACCTCTCGTCTTAATTTTATTGTCCTTCCTACAGGGAAGGTGACCGGCGTGTTACCCCGGTCAAGGATTTCATCCATACTCTTCAATCATACCCCCGTCTTAATTTTATTGTCCTTCCTACAGGGAAGGTGACGGCTGTGTTTACCCCCGGTCAAGGATTTCATCTATACTCTTCAATCAAAGCTCTTGTCTTCAATTTTATTGTCCTTCCTACAGGGAAAGTGACCAGCGTGTTTACCCCCCGGTCAAGGAAACCATAACATTTTTGCTTCAATTAACGGACTTTACTTTTTCCTGTGTCCAGTATATGGGAAGTTATGCATATTTGATCACGCTATACAATGATTGACAATTGAGGTGTAATGTGAGCATTCCACACTTTGGTACTTGATGTATTATTTATAGAGTAAGTATACCTTTTTCATTTGCTTGCCTTTTGTAATTGCCACAAAGATTTTTTTCAGCTATACATTCACTGGTGTGTGACACTGTATTTGCGTATAATGTACCATATATAATGTACGAATGAATTTATGGCCTTCTTACTAATGTTCTATGGATATAATTTTTCGTATTTGTGGGCTATGTTAGCTGTTGACTATATTTTAATAACAGTTTGTACACTTTGAGTCGATATAATCGCAGCTTTTCTGCTTTGGATACGAACGATACTTGTACTAGGTGGACTGTTCTTTAATATGGCTCACCGTGGAACTAGAGGAAATAGGGCCGGTGAGGATGCGACGTTGGAGGTACTGCCTCCTGTACTGGCACCTCATTTGGTACATGGCTGTTCATCTGTTCCAGTGCCGTCTTATCCTACTGCATGGAACGTCCTCGTCCTCCATGTCGGCCCCCACGGACATTTGGGGTTCGTGATGGTCCCTCTGGGGATGAGTTTGAGCGGACATTGACATTACTGGACGTACTATGGGCTGGAAGGTCAGGATAGGGTCAATGCGCTTTTCGAGCACGTCTCCGATTCAGTCCGTAGGGAACTTGCCTTACAAATGATGACGGTGAAGGACCCAGAGTCCCTGTTGACAGGCCTCCTGGGCGTGTTTGGAGACAATAGATCGGCCCATGACCTCCTGTCCGCCTTTTATTGGTCCTCTCAGGGAGCTGGAGAGTCGTGCCTCGACTACTCTCATCGGTTGGCCGGCCTTTTCGCGAAGGTGACTGCAGCTCAGACCCGGGAAGGGTCAGTACCCCTCGATCCCAATAATCTCAGGGATCGGTTTATTGCGTCCCTGCGCGACAGGCTCTGTGCAGGAATGTTGACACCTATGGTAGCAGGTTCGCCCTTCACCACATTTCTGCATTGTCGTGATGCGGCCATACGATGGGAGCGCAGTCCCATTCCCGCGTCAGACGCCCATACCATTTCTGTGATGCATCGTCGTATGGACGTCCTGGAATCAAAGGTGGCGGTACGCCACTCTGAGATACGCTGCCCAAACCCTGCCAGACCCTCCCCATCACACCTCATTCTGTCAAGAATGGTTTTCGTCCGCAGAATCGCCTACAGGGTTCCACGAGGCGCCATAGGAGAGAAAATTTGGGAGGCTATTTGATCGTTCTTCTCTCCACAGCCAAGACATAAGACGGGGCGCTCAACCCATGGGCTATGACAACCAGTCTATTGACACATACGATGTGGTTGGATATGAGGCGAGGGAGGAGCAGCAATTCTCTCCCATTATTCCCTCTCTATCAATAGACAATTGCCAAGAGGAGCAAATACATACTTGCCTTGACGTAAATGATGGTGGGTCGAATGAGCTTCAGAATTTTACCAGTTTCAGATGGCAAGCGCCAGACGACACAATATAATATTTTGAGTGTTTCAGATGTTGATGGGCTAAATACCATGCCTAATTTTTATTAGATTTTCCTGGGTAGGAAAATCACGATTTGATTTCCGTTATTAAAGATTCAGATGCAGAGCCGAATTTATTTCTACATTTTTCATGTGTAGAGGAGATTGATTCTAAAGATTGCGATACAATGGAATCTTTGGTGGAGTGGTCCAATATTGATCCCATTGCCTTGGTATCATCCGTCGATGTATCATGGGAGAGCAGAATATCTTACTACCTTCTTCCTGTGTGGTAGTGGTTGCTCCTCAAGTCTGCCATACATTGGTATCCATTTTAGATTGGCCCGATAATGAGCCTTATGTTTTAACAGACTCTCCCTTGATAGTGGGAGCAAAATTCCTGGAAATCCAGATGGTGAATGCGTCTTTCAACTGTGCGACAATTATAGAGCAGGATATAC
Source organism: Arion vulgaris (assembly GCA_020796225.1). NCBI lineage: Eukaryota > Metazoa > Mollusca > Gastropoda > Stylommatophora > Arionidae > Arion > Arion vulgaris. Next base: position 18,714,585 of record CM036765.1, read on the forward strand.
ATGAGGATATCGAAAGTGCAAATTTCAGCTTGCTTGACGATATGGGACATAATCAGGAGGAAGCTGAAATGCAGGAGGTCGTTGGTGGATCAGGTGAGCAACAGATGGCGGAACCTACAAGCGCTGCGCCACCTCTGAAAAGTCCCCCACGTCAACGACCGACAGATAGGTAATTTCAGTTCTGTAAATTTTCAGCAATCGAAATTTAGCAAGGATGGAAATCCTGTACTCCACCCTCACGGTACACCATGCGTTGTGTCAAAGAACGTGAATGCAATCAAGACATGTTATATTATTACTAAAACAAGCTCCAGTAAACTAAACAATGTTAAATCAAAAGTCAAACGGCAGGAAATCACAAAACAGTCAGATTACTTCAAAAATTTAAACAAGCTTCAGTGGACAAAAATAGTAGGAAGTGTATATTGAGAAAGTGTGCTGACTGTAGCGGTCAGTCTGGGAGAGTGCGGAGGAAAGAAAGGTGGCCTAGATATATCTTTAGAAGAGATCCTGCAGATAATTTAAAACAGGAGAATAGTCAACTAAATATATCTTGTCCCAGTGATACTTCAACAACAAAACGAGTAATTGAGATCCCTAAAGATGAGTTCAACGATGACGATATAAAAACTTCGGATCCAGCGAGTGTGCCTACGTGCATACTGCTAGTGTTAACCCCCAAGTAGACAGGGGTGGTGAAAATAAATGCACCTCGCTACCAATAAGTTCGAAAATGTATGGGACTGATGCCAAATCCCGGAACTCAGATTATGAGCAAAAATGAACTGCAATGCTAGTTTTAATATTAAAATTTGGTCAACGTCAGATTCAGTACGATCTGGTTCTGATGTGCAAAAAGTTGTGCAATTTGAACGGAAGTTTCTTAATAACATAAACAATGCGTCATTTTGGGGGAAGTGTTCTGTCCATTCCACGACCAAGCTGTTGCGATGGAATACTGTGGTGATTGGGTTCCTTATACTATTTCTTGGCGCTGATGCCCTGTGTTGCTATCAGCATTGTTTGAAAGAATTGATTCCTTCTTTCTACGGGCCAGGGTTTGGTACTGGTTTACTTCATTTAATGTTTGGGGCCTACATTTTCTTAAATAAATTACCTCAGGACAGACATATTGGGGATGGTGCACGTGATATCATTGACCCCAGGGATAGTCCTGTGGGAAAGATAATTGATTATGTCAAGGACAACCATGATTCATGTGGTTTCTACGATACCACATTGAACAAGAGAGCTGCCCACAACTGGCCTAGGTTTTTTTATTGGGATCCTGGGGATTGTAATGGTGGATCGGAAGCAATCTGTTGGAGTTAATAGAGTGATTATTTGGGTTTTTGTTTGGGTACGTGGAGATGGAATGATCCATTGTCTTGCTTCTTTATTGCGGTTCTCCGATGTACAGCTCCAGGTTTATTTGGGAAATTGGTGGATTCCTTGAGTTGGGACAATTGTGTATTGTCAATACACTCTTATAAGGGGTCTAGAAAATAAATAACCCCAATGTGGTTGTTGGACAGTTCCACTGTCAAGGATATTATGATGTTATTCCAAATGTTGGAAAGATTAATTTGATTATTTGTGATTAGAGGTTGATATTTGATAATGGTGGAGATATTTGAGGTCGGTTGATGTTGATGGCAGACATTAACTTTTCACCGTTCATTGTTAGATATGGTTATATGATGTCGATCCGAGTATTTTGGATTCTTGAATTATTTATGCCCCGGGATTGGAGGTTGGTTAATATTAATATATGATGTTAGCAATTGGGCATCATGTATAAGTTGTTCCATGATTGTTGGTCATATGTTGAATCTTGGGAGTTTATTATTTTCCCTGGGCATTGGGGGTTGGTTGATATTACCTCGTTGAGGATATATAACGTGAAAAGTTAACGTTATATATATGTTTTTCCTTTTGTTTCGATTTGTAACTTGTTTTTTTGTTTGAGATTTCAGATAATGTGACAAGACTCTGACATGCAAGAAAGACATAGTGATAGTGACATACTGATGCAAGCTGCCATCATACCAATACTACCTCATGTGAGGATTGGATGTCCCAGACAGCCACCTCACATTGGCCAAGTGTTATGCTGTTGGGTCGCCGTCGTAGACATACGGCGCATATATTTTCCAGATCAATTATAATTATGCTGATTAATTTCTATTACTTGGTTTCAGCACAAGAGCACAGAGGGGTTACTGTTGTTGTTAGCCATGGTCACCTATGACCAGTTGATGAGTCACGTTCAACGACGTGTGGTGACTCGTTCCCATTTGCTCATTCAACTTGGGTCTTCCTGAGATCCCGTCAGGATTTTCTTTTTCTTTCGACCATGGTTGGCTGTTATAGTTAGTTGTTGTGGAGCCACGTTAACACGTGAGGTGACTTGTTCCTTTCAGCTCTCCACCTAATCACCCCACTGAATACTACCTGTGCGATTTTTTCTTGGCATTTCGCCGTCGGGACGATGGCGAGGTTTCCAGGGTGTCATAGTTCCCAGATGGCAGCGGAGGAATGGACAGTTAGCCAGATAGTTAGTGTAGTAGAATTAGATTATTTAATAGTTGAGACTATGTTGTACTCTATGCAGAAGTACAACACATAACTACGAGACATGACGCTTTTGTGTAGTAAAATAGTGACGATTTAGTAACGGTTGCTAGGAACAATTAGTAAACAAGAGACGATATAAATCCTTTGACATGAATGGACGTGTTGTACGTTCTAAAAGTTAACATCAAAAATAAAAGCAATATGAATTGAAATCAGTGTCTGTATTACATCAAAGAAAACTACCCCTACTAGAAACTACCTTACCCCTACTACATTCTTCTTCATTCTTCTTTTCTTCTTCTTCATCTTTCTTCTTCTTCTTCTTCTTCTTCTTCTTCTTCTTCTTCTTCTTCTCTTCATCTTCTTCTTCATCTTCTCATCTTCTTCTTCTTCTTTTCTTCTTCTTTCATCTTCTCTTCTTCTTCTTCTTCATCTTCTTCTTCTTTTCTTCATCTTCTTCTTCTCTTCATCATCTTCTTCTTTTTCTTCTTCTTCTTCTTCTTCTTCTTCATCTTCTTTTCTTCTTCTTCATCTTTTCTCTTCTTCACTTCTTCTTCTTCTTTTTCTTCTTCTTTCTTCTTCTTCTTCTTCTTCTTCTTTTCTTCTTCTTCTTCTTCTTCTTCTTCTTCTTTTCTTCTTCATCTTCTTCTCTTCTCTTCATCTCTTTTTCATCTTCGTCTTCATCTTCTTCTTCGTCTTTTTCATCATCATCTTCTTGTTCTTCAATTACTTCTTCTTCTTCTTCGTCTTCATCTTCTTCTTCATCTTCTTCTTCTTCTTCATCTTCTTCTTCATCTTCTTCTTCTTCTTCTTCTTCATCTTCTTATTCCTTCCTTCTGTCTTCAAATTTATTCAATGTTGATGATAATTTAAGGTTGAAATTCTGCTTTTTCAGTGAATATAATCACAAATATAGGTAAAAGAATTCAAGAGTCAAATTTAAACAATCATGCAGTAAATAAGCTGATTTTTTGCAGATGATCAGTGCCTGATACACCAAAAAGAACAAGATCTACAACAACACATTGACACCTTGAACCAAAATTGTATAAATCATGACATGAAAATCAATAACACTAAAAAAAACTGCTGTCGTTACTGGATGTAATACCACTTTTTGGTCATTCTAATACATGAAGGACACGAGGCTGTAGAGCTTAATGGTCACATGGCTAGTACCACGAAACTATTCAGGTTAGGATGATTTCTTAATGCCCTCGACTGAAAAAACAAACTCATTGGCAGTACCGTGGATTTAACCTGAATCTCCGCATGAGAGCCGAGCTCACCCGAGTGGTTACCGGGCCCCAAATTTGGGGTGTAAAGAATAGAACCACTGTTACCTGCCACGCATGTCGTAAGAGGCGATTAAGGAGGTTTGGTTGAAATCGGATGCACATGTCCTAAACGTGTAGAAGTCTATGCGTTTAGGGGCCTACCAAACCAATGTGCAACGTATACACGTTCTTGGCAAAAATCAAACATATCACAAAGAGTGATTAAAATTGGTCGTAAAGAACGAACGCAAAGAAGAAGAAGAAGGACCGAGCTCTAATTCAATCGGTCAGACAATACAAAAACAGAAATAATGAATGTAGAAAGAATATATAATAAACTAAACATCCATGTTAATGGCACTACAGTCAACCAAGTGCAAGAATACATAATAAACTAAACATCCATGTTAATGGCACTACAGTCAACCAAGTGCAAGAATTCAAATACTTTGGAAGCATACTCACAGAAGATGGAAGACCAGACAGAGATAGAGGATAGAGTGCAAGAAAGCAAATACTGTAATCTATGAGCTAACCTATTAGGGCACTCACACGCCCGCGTGCCCAGTGTGTTCGTAGCGCGTTGGACTACGGGTGACTAGTCCTCTGTAAGTGCGGGTTCAACTCCGCGGACTGGCAGAAAAGCTACAGGTTCCCAGATTTACGGTGTTCGTGGCACCGAGCCGAAGGGTTACGATGTCCATGACACCGAGCCGAAGAGCTTTCAGCTCAAGTGCTTCTGGACCAAAAAAAAAAAAAAAAAAAAGGCACTCACACATCTCACTGACAGCTAAACAACAAAAGATCAACATAATTGTTATACTTACTTTGTGTTATTAGAACCTAAAAAGGACAATAAATAAAGCACAGTCACAAACAATAACTACATGTGAAATACAATTCCTACCAAAAGTTACAAACAATGCCAGAAAGGACAGTCTCTATGGTGAAATGGTTGAGACGTTTGCCTGCGTTTTGAATATTGGAGGGGGAGTTCGAATCCCGATCGAGATACATGTGCATTTTTAATGAGATCCCTAGGATTGGTGCTGGAGCTACGAAGTTCGTGCTTTGTGCAACACTTTCGGTATTTCTGCAGACAGGGACATAGCCATATGGGGAAATCCGGTACAATAAAGTTAATTACTTATATCCCTTTAGCTCCGATTTATACTAAAAAACGCATACTTATACCAAGAAACAACGATTTATACAAATCCCCACCGATTTATACCAAACAGCACCGATTGACACTAGAAAAATCTTTTACTAAATGAGAAATTCTGAAGTAATTTCTCCAGTTTGACATAAGTGGACTTCCTGGTGTTCCTTATGTAGAAGGAGACAACTCGAACAAAGGTTTCTTATGAACGACACACGTTCTAGATTTTGTTCAGTCTCGAGGGATAGAAATAATTAAAAGGTTTGCAATGTTCACAATATGGACACTTGTTCTATCATAGTTTTGAATCTGATTTTCTGAAGGGACTGGTCTGTGAGTTACGTCTGATAATGGTTCGGGTTTTTTTCCTCTTATTTTGTCTAGAACAGTTTTAAGTGTGCGCACATATACAAACACGCGCGGGTTCACACGCACTTACGTGCATACTCACATACAAGAACGGGCACACATAAACATGATCTTCCCATCTTCAAAATTACATTGGGAACCCTCTCCGGTGCTACGAGTTAGTGCACTGCAGTGAGATCTTCTTGTGTAAGAAAGAGATCGGAGCACACATGGCTGCTCACAGAAGTGGAATGTTGATGGTCCTATCAATCTCAATCAATCAATCAATCAATCAATCAATCAATCAATCAATCAATCAATCAATCAATATATCAATCTATCTATCTATCTATCTATCTATCTATCAATCAATCAGTCATGGACGGACACACATAAACACACATACATACTCACACACACTGGTTTATGTGGATAAGTGGTTAAGCTATTATCCTGCGTTCTGAAGATCGTGGGTTCGCAACTGAACCACGTCATTCTGTACAACGCCACAGCATCACAATCTGAACTGCAACATTATATACCGAAACTAGGCTATTACAAACATCAGTTGCAACATGAGATACTCAAGTTGAAAAGTTATAAACAACAGCAACATCTCAGAAGTAACTTCAACACGGCAGGCATGAATTACAACATTGATTGATTGATTGATTGATTGATTGATAATATGGCCATCATCATTGCACTTCGGTGAATAACCATGTGTGTTCCCATCCCTTTCTTACACAGGAAAATCTCAGCAGCAGTGCACGAACACCGTAGCACTGATGAGGGTCCCCGATGTAATTTTGAAGAGGGTGATGATATTTTTGTAGGAATTTAAATTTTACTCGTTTCTTCTCAATTTTGCCAGGGTATCGGCGTTCTGGCCCGTTCTTCTCAATTTTGAATTGCAAGGGTTCTTTTTCTGTCAAAATTGAACAGGGTATCACGTTTTATCGTCGTTTCAATGGACTAGGAAGATCTCAGTATACAGGGATTTCTGGATCAGGATCCTTGGACGCGAAGAAGGATCGGCGATTCTGGATCAGGATCTTGACCAATGAAGAGGATCAGGATCTCTGGATCGATCTTGAGAACTGCAGAAGAGAAGAGATCAGGGATCTTGAAGCGCAGAAGAAGAAGAAGGATCAGGATCTTAGACGCAGAAGAAGAAGAAAAAGAAGAAGGATCAGGGATCTCTGGATCAGGGATCTTGAGAACGCAAAAAGAAGGATCAGGGATCTCTGGATCAGGATCTTGAGAACGCAGAAGAAGAAGGATCAGGATCTCTGGATCAGGGATCTTGGAACGCAGAAGAAGAAGAAGGATCAGGATCTCTGGATCAGGATCTTGAGAACGCAGAAGAAGAAGATCAGGAATCTTGAGAACGTAAAGAAGAAAAGGATCAGGGATCTTAAGAACGCAGAAGAAGAAGAAGGATCAGGGATCTTAAGAACGCAGAAGAAGAAGAAGGATCAGGGATCTTGAGAACGCAGAAGAAGAAGAAGGATCAGGGATCTCTGGATCAGGGATCTCTGGATCAGGGATCTTGAGAACGCAGAAGAAGAAGAAGGATCAGGGATCTTCAGAACGCAGAAGAGGAAGAAGGATCAGGGATCTCTGGATCAGGGATCTTGAGAACGCAGAAGACAGAAGAAGGATCAGGGATTCTGGATCGGGATCTTGAAACGCAGAAGAAGAAGATGAAGGATCAGGGATCTTAAGAACGCAGAAGAAGAAGATGGATCAGGGATCTTGAGAACGCAGAAGAAGAAGAAGGATCAGGGATCTTGAGAACGCAGAAGAAGAAGAAGGATCAGGATCTTGAGAACGCAGAAGAAGAAGAAGGATCAGGATCTGAGAACGCAGAAGAAGAAGAAGAAGGATCAGGGATCTTGAGAACGCAGAAGAAGATGAAGATCAGGGACTTGGATCAGGGATCTTGAGAACGCAGGAAGAAGGATCAGGATCTCTGGATCAGGGATCTTGAGAACGCAGAAGAAGAAGGATCAGGGATCTCTGGATCAGGGATCTTGAGAACGCAGAAGAAGAAGAAGGATCAGGGATCTTGAGAACGCAGAAGAAGAAGAAGGATCAGGGATCTTAAGAACGCAGAAGAAGAAGAAGGATCAGGGATCTTGAGAACGCAGAAGAAGAAGATGGATCAGGATCTTGAGAACGCAGAAGAAGAAGAAGGATCAGGATCTGGATCAGGGATCTCTGGATCAGGGATCTTGAGAACGCAGAAGAAGAAGAAGAGGTCAGGGATCTTAGAACGCAGAAGAAGAAGGATCAGGGATCTCTGGATCAGGGATCTTGAGAACGCAGAAGAAGAAGAGGATCAGGATCTCTGGATCAGGGATCTTGAGAACGCAGAAGAAGAGAGAAGGATCAGGGATCTTAAGAACGCGAAGAAGAAGATGGATCAGGATCTTGAGAACTGCAGAAGAAGAAGGATCAGGGATCTTGAGAACGCAGAAGAAGAAGAAGGATCAGGGATCTCTGGATCAGGGAGAGGATCGGATCTTGAGAACGCAGAAGAAGAAGAAGGATCATGGATCTGAGAACTGAGAGAAGAAGAAGATCATGAGATCAGGATCTTGAGAACGCAGAAGAAGAAGGAGATCAGGATCTTGAGAACGATGAAGAAGGATCAGGATCTCTGGATCGGATCTTGAGAACGCAGAAGAAGAAGGATCAGGATCTCTGGATCGGATCTGAGAACGAGAAGAAGGATCAGAGAAGGATCAGGATCTTGAGAACGCAGAAGAAGAAGAAGGACCAGGATCTGAGAATCAGATGAAGAGGACAGATCTGATCAGGACGAGAACACTAGCAAGAGAACGCATGATCATGGATCTTGAGAACTATCAGACGCTCCACTAGAACGAACCGTACTAGACGAGTACCAACCACTACCAGAACTGCTATCTATAAGTATTTAATAGATTTCATATTGTTTGACTTGAAATGTCAATTTTACAACAATGAATTTTACTCGGAAGTTCTATAATTTGATACTAATTAAACATAAACACTGACAAAAGATGGCATCAAGCAAAGAATTGACAAAGCAAGATGAAAAATTATGAGGAAATGAATAAACCCAAAAGCCATTGTCCAGCCATTTCCAACCTCGTTTTAGACCTGCAGCGTCTGTTATAATTGAAATGTCTAGTGGACTCCTGTCGTGAATCCTGAGTTTAAGGTCACTGACTTCCGGGAAACGTTAATTTCAGAAAATAAAAGTGATTATTCTGACTGTTCGTTTTTGCTATTAGTGGGAGTTGTTGCTTTATTCTCCAATTTATATATTTATGTGAGCTAAAAAATGGATTTGTTCTAGAAAACTGTTGTCAAAACACAGTTGTCAGTGTTTACAGAAGGAATTAGTGGTAACATGGCTTCTGCACATCAACGATGAAGTAATTAATAGGATTATGAGGGAGTCTTATTACTATAAAATAACAGAGAAGTTCACCTATTTAGGTAGCAAGTTAATGTACAGGAAATGTTAAAAAAAATTATGCTATGAATTGTCAAAGCAATATCAGCTTTTAAAAGTCTAAATAAAATATGGAACTGCAAGTTATATAGTATTAAAACTAAATTACGAATTTTCAATTCAAATGTTGTATCAATCCTAACATATGCCAGCGAGAGTTGGTAAATGACTAAAGATATAGAAAGCAAGTTGAATGCATTTGAAAATAGATGTCTGCTAAAAATAATGAATATAAAATGGAATGAATTTAGAAGTATTGAAATCAGACAAATGTCTGGTCACGCAGTGACAACTGTTATAAGAGAGAGAAGATAGAGATATGTTGGACACACCTTGAGAAGAAATAATAAAAAACATATCGAAGCAGGCATTGGAGTGGGATGCAAAGGGTTGAAGAAAGAGAAGATGATTTAAGGAGATCCTGAAACGGATTTGCTGAGAGAAAAAAGCTAGAGAGAGTTTGAGGAGGCTGAGAGAGGCTGAGAGAGAGCTGAAGAAAGCAGAGAGAGAGCTGAAGATACAAGAAATATCGGTCTGTAGTTCCATAGGGGGAGATTGCAGAGTTGCCTCAGCATGATACAGTAGTGAAAGTAATTGCAGACTTTGTAACTCAAACAGCCAATGAACGATAGTGTATTGTATTATTCTATAATAATGAGGACTAGGTTAAACTGAATACATAATATACATATTCAAAGCAGGGTTCAGTATTCTAATTCTCAATATAGCTCAATGATACAGTAGTCAAAGTAGGGTTCAGTGTTCTAATTCTCAATACAGCTCAATGATACAGTAGACAAAGTAGGGTTCAGTATTCTAATTCTCAATACAGCTCAATGATACAGTAGTCAAAGTAGGGTTCAGTGTTCTAATTCTCAATACAGCTCAATGATACAGTAGACAAAGTAGGGTTCAGTATTCTAATTCTCAATACAGCTCAATGATACAGTAGTCAAAGTAGGGTTCAGTGTTCTAATTCTCAATACAGCTCAATGATACAGTAGTCAAAGTAGGGTTCAGTGTTCTAATTCTCAATACAGCTCAATGATACAGTAGTCAAAGTAGGGTTCAGTGTTCTAATTCTCAATACAGCTCAATGATACAGTAGTCAAAGTAGGGTTCAGTGTTCTAATTCTCAATACAGCTCAATGATACAGTAGTAGTCAAAGTAGGGTTCATGATGTCATGCTCCGTTACCAGATTGCCTACTGGTCATGGGGGAGTTCTATAATACTCAGGGCGCCTGTGGAAATATTTCAGACTAGAAGATTATCACGGTCAAGCTCACTGTGCCTTAACAAAAATTTGTTACTGTATGTAGTATCGTGTTTTAGGGCGGTGTAGAACAGAAGGGGGGGCGGAGGGGAGGGAGGGGGTGGTGCGAGAGCGTGAGAATTTTAATGTACTCATGGCTAGCGTAGTCGTCGCGAAACTGAACAGGTTAGATTTGTCTTTTTTGCCCAGAACCAAAAGAAATCATGGGCCTTACTGTGGATTGAACATGCAAGTAACATTCTGGTGTCTTTGCAACTACAAATAATACTTGTATACTTCTTCTAACGCTCCATATCGACCACTTATTAACCACGCTGTATGATTTATATGTGATCTGAGCCTAAAAGCGATTGTACGTTGTGCCAGTTATGCACCTACAAGTAGGTCAGCACATCCGATTTCTGCGACGCTTTTTATTTACTAGATTAGCTCCCCTACTTCCTACATCAGTCGCCTCTTTCGACATGCCTTGTAGGTCACAGTGGTACTATTCTTTGCTTCCTTTGTGGGTCACGACACTATACGGGCGACATGTAAACTGACCTCTGTGACAAACCACATTTATATATCTGGGCTGCTTGCAAGAATTTGTTCAAAGAAGCCCCAGGTTATAATATCCCATCTATTAAGTTAAACCGTAACATGCCCGCCTTCCCAGAGTGTTCGTAACGCGTTGGACTGCGGGTGACAAGCCCTCTGTGAGTGCGGGTTCAATTCCGCGGGCTGGCTGAAAAAGCCACATATTCCCCAGATTTACGGTGTTCGTGGCACGGAACCGAAGGGTTACGATGTCCATGGCATTGAGCCGAAGAGCTGAAAGCTCAAGTGCTTCTGGATCGAAAAAAAACACCAAACCGTAACATATGATCAGATCCGATTAACAATAGGAAGTCCATCAAAGGAGACCTGTCTCTTGCGCATGTAACTCAGTGACGTTTGGATAGGTATTCGCCACTCGCTCCAAAAGAACACTGTTTGTTTCTCATATGAAAAAATTGGGCTATTCTCTGGTATCGGATAATCTCATTTCAGGGGGAACACGTGTCGGAGAAGGACGATAAGATGTCAGTTTCGTGTTTAGGTATAGCACATGAAAGAAGACTTGACATTTAACAAATTGATGAAAGTAAATTAAAAAGTCGCTGCCCGGGCGCAATTGATTACAATTTAAAATAACTTTCCCATAGACGTTCATCATTCTCAAAATTACGTTGGAGACACTCGCCGGTGCTAAGTAATTCGGACAGTGCTGATAAGATATTTCTGTGTAAGACAGAGATACGTTATTAACATAGTGGAAAACCAAATGAAATGACAACGTCATTATCAATCAACAAATCAATCAATCAATAATTCAATCAATCAATCAATCAATCAATTAATTAATCAATCAATCACCAACCAACCAACCAACCAACCAACCAACCAACTAACCAGCCAACCAACCAACAATTCAATATATATACATATATATATATATATATAATACATATATATATATATATATGCATCCGTACGTGCGTATGAGTGAGGGTGTTTTGTGTGTGTGTGTGTACGTCCTTGTGCTTGTGTCGTACGTGTAAATGACACACTAGAAGGTATCGAAAAATAACTAAATTTTCATAGCACTTAAAACTGGCATGCTACCTTAATCAGAGATCAACCAAGCAATAGTGAGAGAATACCCTTGTTTTTAATTCATTAATACTTGCCAGTTTGAACTACGACGTTTACACAGTTCGCAGACTGGCCATAATTTGAAATAAATTGGCCTGAAACCGCGGGATCTTACTCTCAAAAGATCCTGGCAGATTTGCGAGATATGTCAATGTCTGCCACCAGGGATGTTTGAAAAGATGAGAAAAAAGAATCAATCAAGGTGTGATGTTGAAAAGGACTAGTTGACAGTTGAGACGATCGCGTGATTCTGGTGTCTTAAGTAAACCATTACTTCTCTCAGCTCTTAAACAGAAGAAACACGGTTCCAGTGTTTAAGAAACAAGAAAGTCTTGTTAAAACAGAGAATCATACTAAGATGTTAATCTCAAGATATAATGATGGTGGCTGTTCAGTTTTAAAAAAAAGTTTCGTGATCGGAAAATAATGAATTTATTGAAAAAATGGAGGATAACAGTCACAACGATGAGATAATTATTTCTTAATAATAATTCCTCATGTACCGTTCGTTATACGCTACATAGCGCCTACAAGTAATTTCTCCATATCGCTCTATCCTGGGCAACTCGCTCAATCTCTACCATGGAATTGAGACCGACATTTCTTGCCTCTCTTAGCAATGTTTGTTTCAGGGTCTCCCTATGGCGTCCTCTCTTTCTTGAACCCTTTGCATCCCACTTCAATACCTGCTTTGATAATCTTTGATTATTTCTTCTCAAGGTATGTCCAACATATCTCCATCTTCTCCCTCTTATAACAGTTGTTACTAGTGGTTGACCAGACATCTCTCTGATTTCACTGAGACATCACTTCTCATGAATTCGTCCCATTTTCTGTTTTAATTAGTTCTTGGATGATCACAAATAAAGGAGATGGAGAAGACAAAGAGCAGGAATAAATGTTTTTGTTGAACAGTTTTTCTATCGCGTACGCTCATATATCAATTTGAATTTAAAAAAAATTTCCAGTAGCCTTTTAAGACCATAAGCTATGAAGTGCCGGTAAATTCACTTTTCTGGGCCATGTGTGCAGGTGGTAGGAGCACCAGTTCCTTTCCTCACGTGGTTAATGTCTAGTGTGAGATTTAATCCACAACCATCTCGTGCCCAATTAGATAAAAAAAAAGCTCTATACATAAAATAATAATTTCCGTTTCATTACTTCATTTCACATTTATATACTTTAGTGTGCAGGGGGTAGGAGAGCCGATTCCTTTCCTCACGTGTGGAACGTCGAGTGTGGTATTGAGCCCACCATACTATGTCCCCCACCTTGTAGTTGGTGGGAGGGTTTGAGTATCCCAGTGACCCAGAGAGGTATGTCGGAGGTAGCGTTGCTGCCGATAAGTCGGAGATAGCACTATGCCGAACAGATCAAAAATAGGGATCAGACTAAGAGGGACACCCCTTACCATTCAGGCTGAAGGGTTTTGCGTTTTGTTGGTGGCCCACCATAGAAAAAGGATATTTACTAAAACGTCTTCAATTATTTCAATCAGCTACTGGGAGTGCAGTCGAGGATTGAGGTGGAAACACCGTGTATGATGAGCACGGGCCAAGCACGCAAGGAAGTTCAGTCTCTGACATGATCCTTGGCATCCGCCAACATTTAAGAAGACATGGAATTTAGTATAATGAAAAAAGGTAAACAGAACAAGATCAAATGAGATATCGCCAGCATGGGAGGGCTTTCAGTCAAATTTGTTCTGAACACGACTTTGCTAGCGCATTTTCTCCATGTTTGGTCGAGTATTTTCCGGTTTCGTTTTGCCGAGCTACTGAGTTAGTGCTTGAGCAACGCTGTGAGTTATGACTGTTACATAGAATGCTTTTTGCAGTGTCAATCGTGCGTTTGTTGTGTGTATTCAGAAAATGGAGGACAGCGGTTATGACGAACAAGCTCAATCTGCCGTATGCAGTTATATTGCGAGTGCAGAAAGCTGGATTTTGTCATGATTGATGTTCCTTCGACAAGAATTGCAATTCAAGTGATGAACAGTTTGGTGTTGCTACATTAGCGACGGCCATATGCATTTTATGCCGTGCAGGTTGCTTTTTGAAAAGAACGTCTCCAAGTAGCTCCGTCATTGCCAGTCCCAAGCCTGAGCGTGAATGGGGGAGGGCATTATGACATGGCAGCTAATTTTAACTGTAATGTAAGTTATTTAAAAACAGTAATACAACTATGTCTTTCTTTCTTGTTTATTTCATGACTCTATTGCAAGTTACAATATTGGCCCCCATGTATGAGCTGGTATGATACGCCGTTGCATGAGACTTGTCATTAAATGTCATATTGGTGCGTCTACTGTAAAAACTAAAATTTCGTTTCTGACTCGCCAAATATGCCACCAACATCAAAGGAAACCGATATATTATTAAATCCATGTTTTCTATAGCAATTTCCTAAATTAGACATTTGCGGCAGTATACTTCTAAGATTGGGTGCAACGTTTCGCTACTGTAGAATTGCTGCTTTTGTTGTAATTCGCATTGGACTGTGGACATGAGTTGTTGAACGGATTATAGTCCTTATGTGCGCTTCATAAATAGTGTCTGTCGTTGTATCTGTTATCTCTGTGGTCCACCTTTGTACGGTAGGCCGTTTGCTTTGTATCCATCGTATCGGAGCAACATTGCTCTTTGAGGTTTTAACATCAGTGTGGTGGTAATATATGATACCCGTGACGTAGTTTTCCTTTTACTAAAAATATAATATTTCGCTGTTGGCATGAGATATATTATCATCACAAGTAGCTTATCCCTTCGGGAACTTGGCTCACATGACAGCAGCCCTTATACCACATATAATACAACTTTTAATCCCTAATGTAATTCTTAATTTAATCCTTAGCCCTGTCAAGCATGCATTTTTGGGATGAATATCGTCCTGTCCACCACCTTAACTACGCAGTAGAAGTATATCCGCTTCCGCTTATTGGTGTGTTGACGTCTTGTCGTGTAGACAGGTGAGTATGAAATCGTTTACATCTGTAGTCAAGCATCCTATTTAGATCCATGATTTAGTTCGTTTAGGATTTATTGTGAATGTTTGTATGTTCCTTGAGGAAGACCTATAATCAAAACGTTGGATTTTTGTTAGTTTTATGATCGTATTATTCATGTTTGCTAGCTTATGTAATACCATACATACGTGTCTTTGTCCCGAAACGCCAATTTATTACGTATCACCGCAGCCTCCCTCTGTTTTCTCCAGATATGATCTGATCCCCTCTGACCATCTCAGATTCGTAGATATCCGCACATCGTAGCTATTAAACGCACGAATAGTAAGTGTTCACGACAGTGGACACTATGCGTGAAAGGTTTATTGTAATCCTAATTTAATCCTTAATGTAATCCTTATAGATGGAGACTGGAGCCATGGAGTTACTTTCTCTTCTCATGCTCTATATGTGTAGATGTTATATGTATATGAGTCATATATTTACTTGATGTTTTATTGTTTCTCTTCTTTTTCCACTTCTAGTTTTTCTGTATTTATTTCTTTATTCGTTTTTAGTCACATATTTTCATTCATTTTTAACCGTTATAATATCTTTGTCAAAGTCTATATGTTGTGTTCTTGTGACATTCGTTACTTTTGTTGTATCGTTTGCTTGATAAAGGCCTTGTTGGTCGAAACGTTGCTGTATATTGTCATTGTTTTTGTATTTTCTAAAACTACAGTACTTTGTTATTACGTGTTTCGCGAATGTAATCCTTAGGAGAATCTAGTGCTAAACTATTTTTTTCGATCCAGAAGCACTTGAGCTTTCAGCCTTCGGCTTAGGTGCCATGGACATCGTAACCCTTCGGTTCTGTGCCACGAGCACCGTGAATCTGGGAAACCTGTGGCTTTTCTGCCAGCCCGCGGAATTGAACCCGCACTCACAGAGGGCTAGTCACCCGCAGTCCAACGAGATACGAACACGCTGGGCGGCGGGCAGTGCTAAACTATGTAGAATTGTTTCCTTGTGATATGTGATCTTTCCAATGTTTTGAATTCCCTCTCTATTTTGACTTCTTTATTTTTCGTATTATTTGTATACCCGTTTTATTTTTACCAATGTACAACTCAGCTACTTTTCATTTCCTCTAACTGAAAGCAAATATAAGTGACATTCGGGTAATCCCCATCCTGCTATCACTTGTAATAACACATGCCCATTGCGAGAACAAACGCGATGTTACATTTTGTGGAAACATTAACCAGCCATCTATACCAGCGGTTCCCAACATGCGTAAAATAGTCCCCACGGGGCCACTACATGTCATTGGGGTAGAGGTGGATTTATTTGAAGTGATAATATAAAACTAATCTTTATCATCTAGCTCAACGTTTCGCAAACTGGGGTTTGTGAGGTACTCACAGGGGTTCTCAAGCGGTTGAAGAAATATTATGATCGTTGACATTTCAAACAGAAAAATACATTTTTAAAACATGTATAAAACAGTGGTAAACTAGTTCTACTGCGATATCAAAGGACCCGGATTAGACCGGAGTCTAAATGTCTGACATGACAAAGTGAAAGATCATTTGAAGTTTCTCATAGTCTGAGAACATTGTTTACTATTGTATCACACATATAATTCATTCATGTCTATTGTCATATATAGAAACATTTTGGAGGTGCCGGCAGAAAATGTATTTAAAAGGTGGTCGAGGTAATGCAGTCTAGGAACCACTGATCAAGTTTGTTTCTGTTGGATCTTGGCTTCCATGACATAAGCTCTAAATGTATCCGTTCTCTGTGAGGTGTAAGGCGTCTAACGCAGTCTTCCATATGTAATAGGCGTCCATCGCAAGTGACGATGACAACAGCCTCAGATGTGTGCTGCTGCAACTCTGTGATGAATGCAGTGGTGACTGTATAGTCCAATCCTCAAACACAATCCCTTACCACAGGTAGGGCATACATAATCAAGATTAGATACATTTGGGTATTGTGTATTTTCTATTTTCGCGTAGCGCGCTGTCATTCTTAACTCGTCGATGGCATTCTGCAACCATCATCATCAGGTGCTGTGCCGGCTGGCGTTGACGATTATGGATTTCCACAAATCTATGTTTCTGGTGTTTTCTACCATCGCAGATGTTGACGTTCGTCCCTGCCATGAAGTCAAGCTATCCATAATTTTCTATCTCTGTCTTCCTCTGTCTCTCTCCCTAGATTTTATCGGTTGCTACAATATGTTCTAAACCTCCCTTTCTCATCACATGCCTGAACCCACACTGCACCTATCTTCTCATTATTGTTAGTCTTCTTTGTCTGCCCGGTATAATGATCTTCTAAATGATTCAGAGAATCATGTCGTTGGACATATCCAAAATATGTCATTTGGATCCGCTTTATCAACCACATCTATTCAATTTATGATATTGCAAATTTGTCATATTTATTCTTTATTATGTCTATGGTATTCTCATATCATGGGAGTGTTATTATACAGTAGTAATAATCAGTGGCGGCTCGTATTCTCATATCATGGGAGTGTTATTATACAGTAGTAATAATCAGTGGCGGCTCGTATTCTCATATCATGGGAGTGTTATTATACAGTAGTAATAATCAGTGGCGTCTCGTATTCATTTGTGTTCGTGTGGCGAGACAAAAATGTTCGGGAGACAGAAATATTTCAATGTATAAAATAATAAATAAACGTTGTATACTATTTTTGGCTGGGCCCGGCCCTTAATAACGAGTCGCCACTGGTAATAATAATAATAATAATAATTGCTCTCGTACGTTACATATGGCCTGCAAGCAATTTCTCCATAAATAATGTCAAGAAAGTTGACACAAGTAGTGGAGATGTGAGAAGTAAAACGAATAGAAGGGTTGAAAACATTAATGAAATTAATGAATCTTAGAAGCTAAGTGTGCTCTACAGCGTATGCGTTGTATTGCTGCTAATCATACACATCTTCTGTCTGACTTGGACTCCTCCCAGCCCAATTCTTCAGCGTCTACGACTTCTCACTTCTAACAATACGCTCGTTTCATTATCCATGTTCTTAACAGACAACTGTATGAATTTCTTTGCACCCATCACCAACAAAAACTTAACCTTCTTCGCCCTGTACCTTTACCACTCCTTCCAATTGTCCACTACGATCTTCTCCTCCCACACAGGTGGTTTGTATTCCTCCAGACCTTCCATTATCGGACAACGAGAGATCTGTTTTAAGTAAGGGTCTTAAGTTTGTTCCTCTCCGAACCACCATTGACCTCTACTCAACTCTTCAAGATGTGACTCGTTTTCACCCTGGCTTGCGATTGAAATTTCACTTTCAGAACCAGGTTGACTCTGACCTATGTCCTGACACGAGTATGTTTTCCAAGTTTTCTACTCGTAAACATGACTGGACACCCAAACCTGGTGTCTCTAACGCTCTTGATCTCTACATCAAGAATACTATACATGATGTTGGACTGCTCCACCCAAAACGCCTTTGGCAGTCTAACATGTCACCGTCGGAGTTTCGTGCTCTATCACACCTCCGTCGACGTGATGACATTGTTATCAAACCCGCCGACAAAGGCGGAGCTATAGTCGTCTGGAGCAAAGATCTTTACCTTCAGGAAGGTCATACCAACTGCGTGACACTCAGTTTTATAAAACCAGCCCTACTGATGTCACTCAGTCTAATAATAAGGTTCGTGAAGTCATTAAGAACTTAATTGCCACGAACGACCTTCCATCCAGTGCATCATCACTCTGTGTGATCGATAGCTGTTTGGTAAACCCGCCTTTTATATGCTCCCCAAAATTCATAAACTCCACAATCCCGGTAGGCCTATCGTTTCTGCTTGCTCTTGCCCTACGGAACACATCTCCGAATTCCTTGATAGCATCTTTAATCCCATAGTCACCACACTCCCGTCATGTTTGAAGGATACGAACCACGCTTTGTCTGTCTTTTCTACCATTGAGTTGCTACCCGAGAGAACCTACCGTCTCTTCCTCCTTGATGTGTGCTCATTGTACACTTCTATACCTCATCCTGACGGTCTTATAGCTCTCCAGTTCTTTCTCAATAGAAGAATTAATCCACTTGTGTCAACTTCTGCTCTCCTTCGTCTTGCGGAACTAGTTCTCACTCTTAACTCCTTTCAGTTTAATGACCAATTCTTTGAGCAGATCAGTGGGGTTGCTATGGGTACTAAAATGGGACCTAGTTATGCTTATCTATTCATGGGTTATCTTGAACACCTAGTATGGACTACATATGATGGCCCCCTTCCGTCTGTCTATCACAGATACATTGATGACTGTATTGGCATCACTGATATGCCTGAAGCCGATTTGTCACGCTTCATTAATTTCATTAATGTTTTCAACCCTTCTATTCGTTTTACTTCTCACATTTCCACTACTTGTGTTAACTTTCTTGACATTACTATCACCTTACGCCTATCCGATATCACTACATCAGTATATTACAAGCCTACTGATGCACATAGTTTTCTCCTCTATACTTCTTCCCATCCCCGGGCTTGTCGTGACTCTTTGCCATTCTTGCAGCTCTTACGCCTTCGTCGCCTTTTTAGTGAGGACGATGATTTTCTTGAGAGAGCTCGCGAGATGCTTGATTTCTTTCGTAGGCGCATATACCCGGAGAGGTGCTTGTCTCGGCTATGCATCGAGTTAAGAAAATCACTGGCCAGCAGGCCCTTACCAGCCAGCATAGGACTACTAACTCTATCTTAAACTTATCTTAACTTACTACCCCCATAGTTCACTGGTGAAAAATGTTTTATTCCGTCATCTGTCTATCCTTAGATCAGATCCTGAGACCCGTTCTGTCTTCCCAACTATCCTTTGGTGTCTTACAGACGGGACAGAAGTCTTAAGGATATGTTGGTACACAGTCGCCTTAAGGGTCTCAATACTCACTAAATGACATATTTTCTTTAAAATATCGATTTTCCAAATATGTTTTATTCTGTTAGTTTTATATCTCTAGAATCGAAATCAGTAAATAAAAATTGAATTTTTTTTTTTAAATTTGAAAATGAGATTTTAAACAGCCCACCCTCTCGGAAATTAAACGTATTTTTTAAGAGGTAATGTCTAGAAATACCGTCTGGTTGGTACTTAGTGATGGGGATCTCTATTCTATAAGACATATCGAATAATATATCATTGTAAGTGCCAGTGTGAGAAAATTGTGAGAGTTCATCCAATTCTATGGAAGTTGAAGCTGCCGCTTATTTTTGCTAGGTCAGTGAGAAAGAGACAACTTGTTTATTACCAGTTGCTCTGTGATAGAGATTCCAAAGCTTTTGTAGAGACAAATACATCTTTCAACAATGATATTCAAATTGTCAAAGTAGATTTTATCAATCGCATAGCTAAAAACGTTATCTCATTAGTCTACGTCAATATTTGCCTATATTAAAAAATAGTAGTTCTCCCATGCTCCACATCAAAGAGCATGAGATATCTCAGAAGGAAGGAGGCACATATATACAGAGTTAAATTCACCTGTATTATATGTGAATAATAATATAATACAGGTGAATTTAACATATAACCACACGGGACGGATGTTCTTCAATCATATAAGCGATTTGTGTGAAATTCTTTGTAAGTTAAAGATCAAGAAATTGGCACAAACCGTGCTTGAATTACATTGAGAAACAAAGAATGAAGTGGTTTGGCCATAATAAGAATGCATCCAAACTCCACAGATACAGAGTCTTCTACAACAGAACATCGGGAAAGAAGGCAAGAGGAAGACCACGGAAAAGATGGTAGATGACGTAGCAGAATCCGTGAAAGAGCAAAGATAACAATACACAAGCCAAAGAACAGGCAAGACAAAACAGAAAACCACGACACTGGCAACAACCCGTAGCAGTGTGACGACAAGAAGAAGAAGAAGAAGTTAAGATCTTTCATATTTCACCAAAATATTTTAAATTGCAGTTTTTTCACAATTGTGATTTTCACTAATTTAGGAAGTGTTCAGTAGGTTAATCTCAGTAACCATTCAAGATATCAATATACATTTGGCACACATATGATCTATCAATACTGAGGGCAGTCAGATATAGAATACAAGTTTTGAGAATATATTTAAACACAATATTTAGTAACCATAGGTTCCTATTTTTGGTAAAAATTGTATATGTCTTATTCGTTGCACTCTATCTGCTTGTTATCTGTCCAGAACATTTAAAGTTCTAGCTGCCTAGAACATGGCTTATGTAAGTATTTCAATTTTAAAAAGAATAATATGAACTAGTTGAGTACTTACCACTTTACGGCATGTTTATAATCCAACATGGCCGCCATTACCATGGCAAACCGACAAGTAATTAAATTAAAATTTTAATATTTCATTCCAGACGTCCCTATACTACTGATAAACAATATTTCATTTGACTAGAAATAAGAAGTTAGCAACCGTTTGTCCTGTCTACCCTTAAGTCCAATATCCAGACTCATTTTGGCACTGTCCAGGTGGCGTGCTTGCAACACGTGTGCTATGATACAGACGCGTACTGTATCTTTCCTTTAGGACGTTTCTATTGACGATGGGTTCACATGCGAGTCCGTAATCTTATCTATGCCATTATCTGTAAGCGGTGTAACAAGGCTATATCGAGACAGGCAAGAGCTCGTGACCGATTCGCAACACTTGCGCGCATACACCAATGCTCTGTGACCTCTGTAGCCACCATTTCAAGATACTGGCCATTTAAGCTCCGATGTCCAGGTCACAGCCATCCGATCATGTTCCTCGGATGATCGCAGTCGATTTGCTCTGGAAATCGGTTGATTTCTTTGTATGGTACCTTGCGACCACGCGGGCTCAAAGTATTACATTCTTATGCTTCTTAGTACTTTCTCTTCCCATGCTTTGTAATCTATATGGGTATATGTTGCATGTATTCAAGTTATATATTTACTAGATGTTTCATTGTTTCTTTTCGTTCTATTTCTAGTTTTTATGTGTGTTTTTGTGTTACATTTATTTCGTTATTAGTTTTTATTCCAGATTTTCCTTAGATACGTTTGTATTTGGTCGTCCATTTGTGTTTCATTTTAATTTGTCACTCCTGTTTGTTCGTTTGCTGATAAAGGCCTTGTTGGTCGAAACGTTGCTGTATTTTGTCATTGTTTTTGTAATTTGTAAGACTACAGTACTTTGTAATTACGTGTTTTGCCAATCAAATAGTTTTACTGCAGTTCCATATATATATATACTGAATTTCTCCATACCGCTCTATTCTGGGCAACTCGCTCAATATCCTCCATGGAACTGAGACCGATATGTCTTGCCTCTCTAAGCAAAATTCGTTTCAGAGTCTCCTTAGGTCGTCCTCTCTTTCTTGAACCCTTTGCATCCCCCTTCAATGCCTGCTTCAATTATACAGTAGTGAATGCTGGAAAATGACCCAACACATAATACATAAGTTGGAGACATTTCAGAATAAATATTTAAGAAGAATCCTACAAATGTTCTGCCAAATAAAATAAGAAATGAGGAGCTTTTGAAACGAACAGACTGTGCATCTTTGGACACCATTATTATAAGACGGAGATTGAGGTGAATTGGACATGTATGTCGTATGCCATCAGGAGCATTGGCTAGGACAGCTCTCACATGGACATCGGATGGGAAGAGAAGGTCTGGACGTCCAAATGAAACACAGAGAAGGACTGTGGAGAGAGAGAGAGAGTTAAAGGAGTGTAGCCTGACGTGGGAAACGGTTGGTAGAAAGGCAGCAGAACGGTAACAGTGGAAGTCTTATGTGTCAATCGAGACAAGAAGATGATACAGAGATATTCATATATTCATTTTCTACCAATTTTTAAATCTGTATATGCTAAGTTTTTAAACAAACAATCAACCACTTATACTCTTTTTATGGATCGGTCAAAGTCTGCCCTAATCATGCTGATATATTTCATTTGAAGATGTTACCACACAATTGGTGGCGTCTGTGGCCTAGGGTATAGTGACTCGGTCTATTAACCCCGACGTTCTGAGTTCGAATCACGCTGTGGACACTTTGGTTTCAAATTGTTTCGCGTGAATTTTTACAAAAGAACGATAGCACCACCCGTTCAGACAGCAATGGCAAACTACTGGACGTAATAATGCCTAGAATAATCACATACAGCATTAAAGAGCTGGGGTTGATTCGCAAAGTCCTGTAAAGGATATGCAATTAACTTTTAACCACACAATTTGCATCTCCACAAACTATATAAAAATGTAACAGTTGCCTCTTAAAGTTCATACTGTTTAATCAACTCAGTTCAAGATTATCTCACATGTTTACTTGGTAAATATACTTCGTGCATGAACCACGTAGGGACAAAGGGAAAATGTAATTATTTCGAAAAACACATTTTCTGAACCATTTCAACAATGATATGTGATTTATCGTTGTCGGATACATATTGAGGGTGATGTAACGTTGTCGGACACATATTGAGGGTGATGTAACGTTGTCGGACACATATTGAGGGTGATGTAACGTTGTCGGACACATATTAAGGGTGATGTAACGTTGTCGGACACATATGAGGGTGATGTAATTTTTGTCCGACTGTAGTAATTGAACAGAATAAAGAGTTCTGAATATCCTGATTCATTGATAACAAACAGGGAAGAAACAGAAGAAAATGCAGTCTGATACAAGTTATAATAGATAACTTGAATATTGATGGATTGATTGATAGGACCATCATCATTGCACTTCGCTGAGTAACGATGTGTTCTCCGATCTCTTTCTTACAAGGAAAATCTCAGCTACACTGCACAAACTCCGTAGAAGCGGAGTGGGTCCCGGTGTGAGTTTGAAGATAATGAAGAGATTTTGTAGGACTTTTATTTAAAATCTTTTCTAATGAATTTTGCCCGGGCAGTGACTTTCCAGCCTTCTTTTCTATATTTTGAACTGCCAAGGGTTCTTTTACGTGCTCAAATTGAGCATGGGACCGACGTTTTATCGTCTGTCTCCGATAGGACTAGGAACTCGTTCTCATCTGCACGGAGATCAAGAATCTCTGGAAAAATAGCCCATGGCTCCAGTAAAAGTAAAGGAACCCTTTCATACCTCGTGGTATATAGGTCAATACAGTGTTAGGTCTGTATTTTCATTGACCGTCGGCACACGATGGGTGATGTGGTCAGCATCCTGTTACTTGAATGTGATATCAACACTGACAGGTCATTGATAACAAATTAAGTAACAGTCCTTAAGGATAACAAAAACAAGTCTAAGCGAAAGAAAAACACAGCGCGGAGAACTAAATGTTTGTCAGAATAACAATCAACTTGTGTCTGCGCAGAATAGAGGGACTGAGATGGTATGATACGGTCACACATGAGGAACTTGTGGAGAGAAAACAAGACAGATTCTAGTGAACCAAGAGGTTAAAAAATGACGTTGGCGATGGATAAAACACACATTGCGAAAACCTGAGGGGAATATAACAAGAAGGGTCCTTTCCTGGAACACGCAGGGACAACGAAAGAAAGGAAGGCCGAGAAATACATGGAGGCAGGATTTGAAGGCAGAGATTAACAATTTAAAGAGGAGCTGCAGGATTGCAGAGGGAATGGTATGAGTTGACTGAGGGCCTATGCCCCACTCTGGGTTAAAAAGGCAGAAAGAGCGAGAAAGAGAAAAAGAGAAAGAAAGAGAGAGAGAAAGATAGAAAGAAAAAAGAAGAAAAATACGAGCAACCAAAAAAAAAGACATATGAAGAAAAGTTAATTTGATGTAAAGAAGAATACACCAACTTTGATATTTCAAGAAGAGAAAGTTTCATAAATGAAATGATTACATGAATATTTCATCTTCCCCAGCTGGCATTAATAATACACGTATACGCAGCATATTGCTTTCATACATATCTCATGACATCAGGTACGAACTGAAGAACTGAATATAAGATTACATATTATAAATAGGAATACTGTAAATATCAAAATATCATGCAAATATAATTTTTATGTATGTAAAATGTGTTCTAATTATTATTTATCATCATTTAAGATATATAACTTCAAATACAAATATGTTTTACATGGGGTCACAGGTGCAATAAAAGAAATTCACAGGGCTGCGCCAGGGTTGGTGAGGTGTCACTGACCAAGAATCTAACAAGGCTGCGCCAGGGTTGGTGAGGTGTCACTGACCAAGAATTTGACAAGGCTGCGCCAGGGTTGGTGAGGTGTCACTGACCAAGAATCTAACAAGGCTGCGCCAGGGTTGGTGAGGTGTCACTGACCAAGAATCTAACAAGGCTGCGCCAGGGTTGGTGAGGTGTCACTGACCAAGAATCTAACAAGGCTGCGCCAGGGTTGGTGAGGTGTCACAGACCAAGAATCAAACAAGGCTGCGCCAGGGTTGGTGAGGTGTCACTGACCAAGAATCTAACAAGGCTGCGCCAGGGTTGGTGAGGTGTCACTGACCAAGAATCTAACAAGGCTGCGCCAGGGTTGGTGAGGTGTCACAGACCAAGAATCAAACAAGGCTGCTCCAGTCTTGGTGAGGTGTCACTGACCAAGAATCTACACTGTCTCCATGTGGGGACGCTGGAAACATACTGCTGCACTGTAGTCAGGCAAAGCAGGTAGAGATCGGAAAAGAGCTATTATGAAAATGAAAATCGTGGCATATCCTTTACAGGAAGTCGCCATGCACCAGGGTAAACGAATTGTTGATTGTCAAGGTACCACGTATACGTCCAGTAGTTTGCCGTTGCTTATTGAACAGTGAGGTCTTTTTTTGCCGTTCGTTAAATTCCATTTTTAATTTGATTAATAAAAATTAATTTGCTTCCAAACTGTCTGCCGCAGAGTTTGAACCAGGCACACTTGGGTTGTGATCGAGTTCACTACTGCTAGGTCACAAACCACTACTACTATACGATTCGATACTATTGTAATCGCATCCGTCATGGGTATGAGATCCGTTTGCACTACAGCTGAGCAGAATCTTAGAGTGACTGCGTCTATACAAGTCTCCTAAGCCGACGTCTAGAGATGCATGACCGATACAGAAGCAGAGCAAATAGCAGAGAAACAGGTTATATAAATCGTACCATTAACTTCTCATGTGGGTGTAAAATCATGTCCTCCAGAGCCAAGCTGGATGGTCTTGGTCCTACCAGAATTGCCTGGTCCGGCAAGACTCTGTAAATAGCTTATGTAACAACTCTGTCCTGTGTCGACCCAAGGGAAGACTGCAGAAAAACTCTGTATAAGATGCGAAACAGGTGAGAGTGGTGTGGCATGTGCATTGTGCATTATCAAAAAGTCGTGTATCTAGTAAGAATGTCTTGCTTGGTTTTAAGTATCCTGACTTACGTCCAATGTTTCTTCTTTTTTGAAGGGGAAGTTACCAAACTCAAAACTGCTTGGTGGCGACAAAAAAAGCATCAAGTAGCTTGTCCCTACCGGAACTTGGCTCCCATAACAGCAATCCTGAAATACTCTCTGTTCTATGCAAGTTGGCCGATGTCAGCAGCAGTCATTCTCAGATTGTCAATGACATCTTGCACCCATCGTCTTCTAGGTCTTCCTCTCATTCTTCTTCCAGGCACCATCCCTCCAAAATTATCTTATCTAGGCACTCATGTTGTTTGATGTGTCCGAAATATTTAATTTTCCTTGATGTTATGCTCTTTAATAGCCATCTCTCTCTCTAATATCAAGATGTTGCAGAACAGAAGCGTTTATTCTTTTTTCTGTCCATGATATTCTAAATACTCTTCTGTAGCATTTGCATTCAAAGGTATTAATGATCTTCTCTGCCGCTTTGTCAATGTTTCATGTCTCACAACCATATGTTGCCAAGGCAAAAACGCAGGCTCTTAAATACTTGATTTTGTTCTTATGTCAGTTCCCTTCCATAGGTTAGTTAGTTCTTTTAGTTTTTGCAAAGCAATGCACAGCCTTCTTTAATTTCTTTTATAGCATTCCCGTCATTTGTCAGCGATGCCCCAATGTATTCAAAGTTGTCGACTCTCTCTATTTTGTGGCCGTTGATACAAATATTAGCCATAAATTCTATTTGATCAGTTGTAAATGTCTTCGTTACATACAAACAGATACATGTGCCAAAATGATTGACAATGTTCCTTATCCGAAACGACATCACCGAGCCCGAAAAATGTGACCAAGCATAAATATACTCTTCGGCACAGCTCATACATATGATTTAGTGAATGGCTGAAAATTTATCAATAAAAAACATCGGACGTTCAGTGAAGGACAGAAATATGCAAGGGATTGTCAGGTCAGACAAACCCACACATTTCTGAAGACAAAAAGAATTTCGGATGCGCCCATCTTACATCCATAGTTGCCTATGAACCGGATCGTAACGTATTCACGTGTAAACCACGCAGACCACAATGAGGTGTCAATTTGTTTGATTAAATAAAGCAAAAAAATAATATTTATATGTTTTGGAAACAAGTTAAATAAAAACGATTTCCAATAATTTATGTTAATTAAATAACCAATTGTGAAATAGCAATGTTTTTGTGTTCAATTTATGAATATATATATCAGCTATCTTCTTCTTTGAACGTTCCATCATATTGACCTCTTATTAACCACACTCTGTGTGATTTGTATGTGACCTGAGCCTGCGAGCGATTGTACGTTGTGATAGTTATGCACCTACAAGTAGGCCAGCACATCCGATTTCTGCGATGCTTTTATTTACTAGGGTAGCTTCGCTAGATCCTACATCAGTCGCCTCTTACGACATGACTTGTAGGTCGTAATGGTACTATTATTTGCTTCCCTTACGGGCCCCGGCACCACATGGGCGTAGACTATCTTCAAATTGATACTGCTGTCATGACATACTTTCTAAATACAAATTTAACAAAAAGTAACATACAAGTGTATTCTTTTTGGATATACTAATTTTTCTACAATATGAGATTTCCCATAACTACTCTTGTTCTCTCCAGGCCATCGTGACGCTTGATGTCACCAACGTATCTAATTTCTTTTGTATAGTATGTTGTTTAGCAGCCAATTCTCTAAAACAATCAGCTCTTTCAGGACATCAGTGTTCGTTCTTTTTTTCTGTCCATGGTATTTGTAGGATCTTTCTGTAGCATTTAGTTTCGATGGACTAGATTTTCGTTCTTGTTTTTTGTGTAATGATCCATGATTCACAACCATAAATACTACCGATGAGAAAATTATGTATAATATTTCCCTGAATATCTTGTCCAGGATTTTTTCTTCATCATTTCATGACAAACAGTTTTACTGATACAGATGGTCAATGATACAGATGTGGTTATTTACACCGATGGTTCAGTCATTCGCCAATTGCGCTGTGTGTGGGCTTTTTCAGCACGCTCGGGAGGAAAAATAATAAGAGAGGCCAGTGGGGCCTACGCAACAGCCACAAGTAGCTTGACAATGGAGGTTCGGACGGTTACGGAGGCGGTGAACTGGTTGGCATCTCACAATTACTCTCGTGTTTTCATACTCAGTGACTCCATGAGCATGGTTCGTAAAGTCGAATAAGGTATAGTGAGACGAAACTGGGTGGAGGTACTGGTACAGACAATGATCAGAGAAATCACCTTTATTTTTGTCCCTGGGAACGCAGAAGTTAGGGGTAATGAACGAGCTGATAGATTGGCTGGCTTAGCTACAATATCAGAGGGAGCTGCAATGGATCGAATTGACATTCTTCACGCATTGAGAGAGTCTTTCCGAACAGAGGAGTTTCATGGCTGTGAATCCCACTCGCTGACCAGATTGAAAGAGATGGGTGTCAATATTGGTGCAACCGAAAAAACGACATACTAAATATGTAAAGAGATTGATTAATCAATATCGAACTGGCGTGTTGGGTCGCTGGACGCTGCTGGATTTGCTGAGGCGGAGATCGGAGCACCTATGGACATGTCCGGAGTGCTATGATGATAGTCCTCATATAACTGATAACAGTTTGACTAAAAACTGTGTATAATCTGCGGATACAATGCAAAATGCAGGCCACGCAAAAAGTGGACCTCAGATATAACAAATGACACGAAAGACAATGTTTAGAAAGCGCAAACAGAAGCTGGTTAAAGAAATCTCTACTTATCCTGACACTGTAAGGTAAAACAGGATTGGAGTGAAGTAATGGGTACAATATATGTATATATATAAATTACTAGAATGTTCATGAAAACATACGACTTTAAAAGTTGAAAAATCTCATGCAGCCACGCATTTGAATACATGCATGATACAACAACAACATTAACAACAGAAACGACGGAGTCACCAATATCAGCATAAGAAAGAAGGTTGGGACAGAACCTTGCTTGAATTACAATAAGAAGTGGTTTGTCCACTTAATAAGAATACAAACCAAACTCCACTGTACACAGCGTCTTCTACAACTGAATATCTGAAAAGAAAGCGAGAGTAAGATCCAGAAATGATATATGGATAGATGGCATAGTCAAATCCTGTGAAAAAGCAAAAATAACTATCACCCAATCCACTAGAGCAGTGGCTCTCAAACTATGGGCCGCGACCCATTGGGGGCGGAAGTCAAACGACCATTTCACAGGGGTCGCCTAAGACCATCGGAAAACACATTTTTATCATAATTAGAAATAAATATTTCACAATATATAATTACATATTGTTTTTGTGACTAATCAATATTCTTTAATTATGTTCGATTTGTAACAATGAAAACACATCCTGCATATCAGATATTTACATTACGACTTATAGCAGTAGCAAAATTACAGTTATGAAGTAGCAACGAAAATAATTTTATGCTTAGGGCTCACCACAACATGATGAATTAAGGGGTATTAAAGGGTCGTAACATTAGGAAGATTGAGAACCACTGTACTAGAGCAACGAGAGACAAAAACAGAAAACCAACAATACTGGACAACAACACGGTAACAGTGTGACAATGCTGGACAACAACACGGTAGCAGTGTGACGATACACGGGACAACAACACGGTAACAGTGTGACGATACTGGACAACAACACGGTAACAGTGTGACGATACTGGACAACAACACGGTAACAGTGTGACAATACTGGACAACAACACGGTAGCAGTGTGACGACACTGGACAACAACACGGTAACAGTGTGACGATACTGGACAACAACACGGTAACAGTGTGACGATACTGGACAACAACACGGTAACAGTGTGACGATACTGGACAACAACACGGTAACAGTGTGACGATACTGGACAACAACATGGTAACAGTGTGACGATACTGGACAACAACATGGTAACAGTGTGACGATACTGGACAACATGGTTGCAGTGTGACGATACTGGACAACAACATGGTAACAGTGTGACGATACTGGACAACAACATGGTAACAGTGTGACGATACTGGACAACAACATGGTTGCAGTGTGACGGTACTGGACAACAACACGGTAACAGTGTGACGATACTGGACAACAACATGGTAACAGTGTGACGATACTGGACAACATGGTTGCAGTGTGACGATACTGGACAACAACATGGTTGCAGTGTGACGGTACTGGACAACAACACGGTAACAGTGTGACGATACTGGACAACAACACGGTAACAGTGTGACGATACTGGACAACAACATGGTAACAGTGTGACGATACTGGACAACAACATGGTAGCAGTGTGGCGATACTGGACAACAACATGGTAACAGTGTGACGATACTGGACAACAACATGGTAGCAGTGTGACGATAAAAGAATAATAATAATAATGATGATACAACATTCATCATCATCTGGTGCAGTGCCGACTGGCGTAGACTATCATAGGGGATCCACTCTACAAATCTCTGGTATTTGCTATCAACTCAGATGTTGACGCTCTTCTGTGCCATGAAGTCAGGCTATCCAAAATTTTCTCTCTCTGTATTCCTCTGTCTCATTTACCCTCGATTTTACCGGTTGTCACAATGTGTTCCAAACCTCCCTTCCTCATCACATGCCCGAAAAATGATGACTGCCTCTTTCTTATATTGATGATAAACCTCCTCTATGTCTTGACCTAATTCGACACCTTAACACAAAATCTGTTAAACAAATGTTTATTGAAATGTAAGCTAAAGTATGCAAATGTTTACTTGAATCCTAAGAGACTCACAAACTAATTACTTAGAATGTCAATCCCTACAATATAAGAGATTCTTGTATTATGGCATACAATATCTGCTCATGTTTGAATTATTATAAATAAGAATGGACATAAAAATACTAAGATCATTTCTTCAAGCAATTCATTTGGAGCAAGATATATATTGATTAAATAACAAATGACATCAAGAAAAAATAAAACTACACAACTAATTACGCAATTGCAAGTTCACAGTGTTTATTATTTTTAAAATTTGTCACTCCTGTTGTTCGTTTGCTTGATAAAGGCTTTGTTGGTCGAAACGTTGCTGTATTTTGTCATTGTTTTTGTAATTTGTAAAACTACAGTACTTTGTGATTACGTGTTATTTTTTTTATAGTTTTACAAATAAATGAATTCCTTTATTTGATAATGAAGCCATTTTTCTGACAAGCCAAGGTTGTAAAAGATGATAAACTCTGTAAGGAATGACTTTTGTTTAAAGTTTGACCAGACAATTTCAAAAGTGAAATAATTTTCGAAAAATATACCAATGTTGTTAGTGATAAGCAATATTTTCGAAGAAAATATAATGGTTTGTGGCTACTGATGGTGTAGCTTCTATGGCTGGTATGTGTGAAGGATGTGTTTGTGCTACTGATGGTGTAGCATCTATGGCTGGTATGTGGAAAGATGTGTTTGTGCTACTGATGGTGAGTCTGGCTGGTATGTGAAGGATGTGTTTGTGCTACTGATGGTGTAGCTTCTATGGCTGATATGTGTGAAGGATGTGTTTGTGCTACTGATGGTGTAGCTTCTATGGCTGGTATGTGAAGGATGTTTGTGCTACTGATGGTGAGTTATGGCTGTATGTGAAGATATGTTTGGCTACTGATGGTGTAGCTTCTATGGCTGGTATGTGTGAAGGATGTGTTTGTGCTACTGATGGTGTAGCTTCTATGGCTGGTATGTGTGAAGGATGTGTTTGTGCTACTGATGGTGTAGCTTCTATGGCTGGTATGTGTGAAGGATGTGTTTGTGCTACTGATGGTGTAGCTTCTATGGCTGGTATGTGTGAAGGATGTGTTTGTGCTACTGATGGTGTAGCTTCTATGGCTGGTATGTGTGAAGGATGTGTTTGTGCTACTGATGGTGTAGCTTATCTGATATGTGAAGGATGTTTGTGCACGTGGTAATGGCTGTATGTGAAGGATGTGTTTGTGCTACTGATGGTGTAGCTTCTATGGCTGGTATGTGTGAAGGATGTGTTTGTGGTACTGATGGTGTAGCTTCTATGGCTGGTATGTGTGAAGGATGTGTTTGTGCTTGATGGTAGCCAGCATGTGAAGGATGTGTTGTGTACTGATGGTGTAGCTTCTATGGCTGGTATGTGTGAAGGATGTGTTTGTGCTACTGATGGTGCAGCTTCTATTGCTGGTATGTGTGAAGGATGTGTTTGTGCTACTGATGGTGTAGCTTCTATGTCTGGTATGTGTGAAGGATGTGTTTGTGCTACTGATGGTGTAGCTTCTTATGGCTATGTGGTATGTGTGAAGGATGTGTTTGTGCTACTGATGGTGTAGCTTCTATGGCTGGTATGTGTGAAGGATGTGTTTGTGCTACTGATGGTGTAGCTTCTATGGCTGGTATGTGTGGAGGATGTGTTTGTGCTACTGATGGTGTAGCTTCTATGGCTGGTATGTGTGAAGGATGTGTTTCTTATTTCTTGCATCTTAAATTCTTCTTCATGTGTATGTGTGAAGGATGTGTTTGTGCTACTGATGGTGTAGCTTCTATGGCTGGTATGTGTGAAGGATGTGTTTGTGCTACTGATGGTGTAGCTTCTATGGCTGGTATGTGTGAAGGATGTGTTTCTTATTTCTTCCATCTTCTTTTTCCCTTTCTTCAAACGCTCCATATCGACCACTTGTTAACTACTCTTTGTAATTTGTATGTGATCCAAGCCTAAGTGCGATTGCACGTTGTCCTAGTTACTCGCCTGTAAGTACGCAAGCACATCCGATTTCTGCGATGCTTTTTTATTTACTAGGGTAGCATCCCTAGGCCCCTACCTCAGTCATCTCTTACAATATGCCTTGTAGGTCGCAGTGGTACTATTCTTTGCTTCCCTTACTCAATACTACTAAGAAAATAAGATATCTAATCATATAATAATCGGATATTCAAAACCTTACCACTCTGCAACAACCGTATTTTATCTCATTAGATAAAAGTTGAGAAAAGAAATGCAATGACAATGTGCTTGTTAACACTAAATAACTTTATGCAATGTCTTCTATAGAGGTTCCAACCTAAGAGATTCACCTGGATCTATTGTCCTAGTCATGCGGATGTTCGCGACAACGAGAGAGCGGACATGCTTGCATCAAAAGCATCGATTGTTGGTGAGCTTAGGATGTTCTTCGGTCTCTTAGCGACCTACTGTTGGATAAGGATACTAAAATTGATGTTGAATTAATCCAACAATTTAGGAAGTTTAGAATTATACGTTGTACAAGTAGAGCTCGATGTTTGAAGGACAGAGAGAGGAGTGTGTTTAATCAGCGAGCCACTGGAACCATCGGTCTGCATACCCTTCGACTTTTACTGTGGAAGACTGAGCACCTTTGGGTCTGCCTGGAGTGATGTAGCGTCAGTTCAATAGTCAATGACCATTAACTAATAAAGTTATGCAGCACACCTATTACAAAAACAACACTCAATACCAGCGAGCCACAGGAACCATCAGTCTGCATATCCTTCGACTTTTATTGGCAAAGACTGAGTACCTTTGGGTCTGCCCGGAGTGATGTGACGTTAGTTCAGTGGTCAATAACAAATAAAGTAATGCAGCTAAGCAACAGATGATCAACAGTATTTTTATACCTACTCTGTGTTACCAGAGCCAAACATGGACATTGAGCAAAGCGCAGTCACAAAAGATAACTACATGTGAAATGCGTTGCCTGCGAAAAGTTACCAACAACACAAGAAATGACAGAATCACTAACATCAGCATAAGAAGAAAGTTGGCACAAAACCGTGCTTGAATTACATAAGAAACAAAGAATGAAGTGGTTTGGCCATTTAATAAGAATGCATCCAAACACAATATACAGAGTCTTCTACAACAGAACATCGGGAAAGAAGGCAAGAGGAAGACCACGGAAAAGATGGTTAGATGGCGTAGCAGAATCCTTTGAAAGAACAAAGATAACAATCACACAAGCCACCAGAACAGCGCAAGACAAAAACAGAAAACCACGACACTGGGCAACAACCCGGTAGCAGTGTGACGACAAAAGAAGAAGAAGAAGCACACCTATTAAGTTGTTAATTGCATATCCTTTACAAGACTTTGCGAATCAACCCAAGCTTTTCAACGCTGCTTGTGATTTTTCTAGGCATTATTACGTTCAGTGCACACATATTACAACAAACAAATATCAACTTTTTTTAATAGCTGCGGATTTTTATTAAATGTAAACACAAAAATGTCCCTTATTCCTATCCGCTACTCGTTGAGAAAGGGCTTCAGCAGTTGTCCCTCTTCCCGGATTCTGGCCGTTTTTTAATGGCTCCAAGGATAGTTCAGAATTCTTGCTCCTCAAAAAGACTCCATCTCCAAGTCTGTTTATAAGTCCTCTTTTCCGTTTTTCTTGCGGGTTCCACTTAAGTCATTGAATATACAACATAATAATTGTACTACTTTATATTATATTTGTAAGCCGAATAAGTGGTGCATTTTACATTGAAATAAGATAATTTTAAAAATTTAGGTGATCACATGAATAAATGAAACTCGAAATGGAGCCACTAGAAAAGAAAGGGGAGAACCACTGATATGCATGACTAGAACTTGTCTACAGGGAGCTCATCTAACGAGACTCAGTTGCACGACACGAGAGTTTGTCAGATACAGTTTGTCACTAGGGTGCAATGAATACCTTGCACTGTTGACAGCTATAGAAAATGAGATTTGTATGAGCAATAAAATTATTATTGAGTCTGATAACAGCGTTACTGGGTTATTGGTTACTAAAATGACGTCATTGCACTCCGGGCAGGGCCCAACGGTGCTCAGTCTCCCCAACAGATATCGAAGAATATGCATACTGATGGTTCCGTGGCTCGCTGATTAAACACACTTCTCGCTCTGCCCCTCCAGGCATAAAATTCTACCTGTACAACGGGTAACTCCAAACTTCTTTAATCGCTGGATTGATTAAACATCTATTTTAGTGTCTTCATCCAACGGGCAGTCGCGAAGAGACCGCAGAACATATCCCCTTATTCATCTTCAACTCCACAGCAATCGATACTGTTAATGCGAGTCTGTCCGCTCTCTTATTACACCCGCATGCCTAGGACAGTAGATCCACGTAAGCCTCTGGAGATTAGAAACTGCTATAGATGGCATCCACTCATACCGAAACCTGCCCTTCTGGATCTTGTGAAGCATCAACTGAGAGTCAGATACAACAACGGCCCCAGTGAACGGAGTCTCAGAGAGCTAATAAAGGGCAGCAGTAATGACCTCAACCTCCATCCTCATACTAGAAGTAGTTGTCCTGTACGCTCCACTTCGCTCTGCAACAACCCTACCACGCGCATTAGCCAAGAAACACCAGCCTGACTTCTCACCACATTGAACCGACACATCGGTTTCACTAGTCTATATGTATTGCGAAACATCGGTTGACTGAGTCATAATGTGAAACACATCGTTTGCACTAGTCTAAGAGTTGCGACCCATCAGTTTACACGAGTCTAATTAACGGCGACATCGGTTTACACTAGCTCAATAATTCGACAATCAGGTTTACACATCTATAAGCATTACGCACACGTTTACAGAGTCTATATTAGGACACATCGTTTGCACTAGTCTAATACTGACATGTTTTTAAACTAAGTTTTCGACACATCGTTTATTTCATTGTTTTTCGCACATCGGTTTCCTAGTCTATTGTGTTTGACACATGCGTTTACACTGTCTATAGTTTGCGACATCGGTTTACAATCTGTCATGATTCGCACATCTGGTTTACACTAGTCTATAGTGTGCGACATATCGGTTAACTAGTCTATATAGTCGAAAATTCTGTTTGCTCTAGTTAGTGTGCGACCATCAGTTTGAGCAGTCTATGGTGTCAACATCGTTTACATAGTCTATAGTTACGTACATCTGTTCTACTAGTCTATAGTTATTGCATATACTAAAAGTTGATGTGATAAGATGAAAGTAAACAGAAAGAATCAATCAGACGAATTACCACAATCAACCAGACGAATTACCACAATCAACCAGACGAATTACCACAGTCAACCAGACGAATTACCACAATTAACCAGACGAATTACCACAGTCAACCAGACGAATTACCACAATTAACCAGACGAATTACCACAATCAACCAGACGAATTACCAGTCAACTAGACGAATTACCAAAATTAACCAGACGAATTACCACAGTCAACCAGACGAATTACCACAATTAACCAGACGAATTACCACAATCAACCAGACGAATTACCAGTCAACTAGACGAATTACCAAAATTAACCAGACGAATTACCACAGTCAACCAGACGAATTACCACAATCAACCAGACGAATTACCACAATCAACCAGACGAATTACCACAATCAACCAGACGAATTACCACAATCAACCAGACGAATTACCACAATCAACCAGACGAATTACCACAATCAACCAGACGAATTACCACAATCAATCAGACGAATTACCACAATTAACCAGACGAATTACCACAATCAACCAGACGAATTACCAGTCAACTAGACGAATTACCAAAATTAACCAGACGAATTACCACAGTCAACCAGACGAATTACCACAATCAACCAGACGAATTACCACAATCAACCAGACGAATTACCACAATCAACCAGACGAATTACCACAATCAACCAAACGAATTACCACAATCAACCAGACGAATTACCACAATGAACGAGACGAATTACCACAATTAACTAGACAATGATCTATTTGAGAGCTAACGAAGGACATCAAAATAGAATGACTGACATGTTTAGTTTTAAACCGAAATAAGTTTTCCACAATCCATTATATTTGGTCTTTATTTTATTTTGGTTTTCCCACTGTTACCGGAATGTTGCCCAGTGACGTGGTTTCGGTTTTTGTTTTGCGCTGCTCTAGTGGCTTGGGTGATAGTTATTTTTGCTCTTTGACAGGATTCTGCTATGCCATCTATCCATCTTTTTTGTTGGTTGCATCTCATTTTCTTTCTTCCTGATGTTCGGTTGTAGAAGACTGTATACAGTAGAATTTTGTTGCGTTCTTATCAAGTGTGAGATGTGCGTGTGCCTTAACATTGGGGGCTAGCTGGTTATTAATTTTCATGTCATGATTTATACAATTTTGGTTCAAAGTTTCTCTCTCTCTCTTCTCTCTCTCCCCCTCTCTTTCTCTCTCTCTCTGTCTCTCTCGCTATCATCGCTTAGACTGACGTTCTAGATTTCCTCCTAAATTCTGCTGTTGTTATTAGGGACTCCGTCCCTCCGTACGGATTCTCATTTAACTCGGTATTTTCCGACCAGGTTTCGTTTCTCAGGCCTGCTAGCAGTGGGCAGTCTTGCAGTAGGTGCTCTGTCGTCATATCCGCCTTCTCGCAGTGGCACAGGTAAGTTGTGCCAATTTTTATTTGTTAAAAGGTGGGAGCGGAGTCTGTTACGGCCGTTACGGAGGCAGAATATGACAATTTGTTTGCTATGGGACAGACCATAGTACCATGTTTGGTGCTGTGTTGAGGTTGGCCTTGCGACCACTTCTCTCTATATCGTCATCCGATGGTTGTTTTAGACCCCTCGTAACTGATTTCGTAATCAGTCTTCTGCGGCAGTCGCCTGCCTGCCTTTGCTAGCTTGTCTGCCTCTTCGTTTCCGCTTATATTGCAGTGTGATGGGATCCACTGTATGACTGTGCTTTTTAATGAGTATGTTAATACTCCGAGGATGGTTTTTGGCTCGTTTAGTTCTGTGCCGATTGAGCTTTTTTTAGTTGATGGCCGACAGGGCGTCCGTGAATATCACTACGTCTTCAATATGTTGTTGTAAGTCTTGTTCTTTTTGGTGTATCACACACTAATTGATTGATTGATTTGATAGGACCATCATCATTGCACTTCGGTGAGTAACCATGTGTGCTCCGATCTCTTTCTTACACAGGAAGATCTCATCTGCAGTGCACGAACTCAGTAGCACCAGAGATGGTCCCCGATGAAATTTCGAAGATTATGAAGATTGTTTGGTAGGCTTCCACCATTCAGCAACAAACTTTTACCAAAGAATACGTCTTCGGCTATATTCCCATTACTCTCTAGCTCCATATCGAAACCAATAGTGATACAATAGTCAGCGAAGTCAAACAGTTCCAGACAACGGTCATACAATACTTGGTTTGTTTAAACATCAATTAGACAGTATCAGATACCAGTCTAAATATAGTGTTAATTCAATTTTTTTTTCTAGTCTATTTTCTGTAAATATTTTCAGAGCACGTTAAAGGCCAATCTGAATGTCCGCCTAATCTTTCTTTATACTTTCCGGTCATTCCCTGAAAGTGTGACAACTGTGCGATGTTGTGTGATCCTTCCATATATTTTGAACGCTCACATAATCATTCTCTTGTTCTCTGTTGGCTTATAGTCAGATCCTGGAAGCAAAATTGGAGGGTTAACCAGTCCATTTTCAGATATTCAAAGACCGTTGTAGCAAGAATTAACAAAATTGGAGGGTTAACGAGTACATTTTCAGAGATTCAAAGATGGTTGTAGCAAGAATTAACACTTGAAAAAGCAACCATGAATTTAAGTAGGCGTTTTTTAAACAACCAAGACCCGATTCTAAACTACAACAAGATCAGCAGTCTCCTGTTTCTCATGATTAACAATTGGTCTTAAATAAACATGAACACAGAAAGTGCGTCACACAACAAACAGCTGGAACATTTATTTTCATCATTGTTATGTGCTATTCTGTGCAAGCCCGTACGGGCACCATTCTACTACAATGTAGTATATATATATATATATGTTCTATTCTGGTCAAGTCCACGGCACCATTCTATAATGTAGTACATATATATATATATATGATATAGATATATATTATATATATATATATATATATATATATATATATATATATGTTCCTTGCTGGGCAAGTCAGTACGGACACCATTCTACAATGTAGTACATATAAATATATGTGAAATAGAGGATATGTATGATGTCTGCCATATCCATGGGCGTCCACAAAGGTTTTTCCAGGGAGGGACAAAATAAACAAAAAAATAGTTGGTAGTTTACCACGTGGGAATGAAAAAGACCAGATTCACATAAAAACTGTTTTTATTAAAAATCCATTTTTCAAGTGGGGGCACTTGCTCCTCCCGTATAGACGCACATACTTCTCTTCCTTGTAATGGAAGCAGTTTCAGTTAATATATCGGTTCTCTCAATTGTCTTCTTTCCTTCACAAATAGATAAATATCGTCAAATTGTTTCTTGAATCATTCATCTGACACACCAGTAATCCTTCTATTTTGCAAAGTCAATCTTGGAAATTTATTTTTTCATGTCGTATCCTTCTCCTCCTTCTTCAGCGATCTCTGGTCACGCTGTTTGCTGTGGACCACAAAATGGGCATTCAGCTTCGGGTCTGTCAGGTTTCCCCAAAGCTTAGGTTTTAGGTCCACTGGGTGTGGCCACATGCCGATTCTCAGTTAACCCAAGAGAGGACAGGTTTGCAGGACATGAGAGCTATTTGGCAGAGAGCTGTTTGACTTAGTCATAGTCTATGTAAGTGTCTGTTGAGTCTGTAGTATCCTGTGCGTAGTCGAAATATAATGGCCTGGTCTATTCTGCTTAGGTCTTTGAGGAATTCTTTTCCATAATCATATCCGGTGTTTATCTTCGAGTCATCTGCAGATTTTCTCTGTATGAGAGGAATTCTTTTTCCACATATGTGAAACAGAGAATATGTGTGATGTCTGCTATATCCATTCATGTATCCCTTGTATGTCGATTCAGATAAATTACTTGTCCTTTCATTTCCTTATCCCCTTCACACATAGAAAGAAAAAGCCAATTTTGTTCTTGAGGTTCAACACTATTCTTTCTATTTTGCGAAATAAATGTGGACAATTTAATTATTTTTAATGTCGTATTCTTCTTCTTCTTCAGCGATATCTGGTCATGAACTTAGTTTACCGTGGACCACAAAATGGGCAGTCAGCTTCAGGTCTGTACAGGATTCCCCAAAGCTTAGTTTTTATGTCAGCAGGGTGTGGTCACATGTTGCTTCTCAGCTCTCCCACGAGTGGACAGTTTTGCAGGACCTACTTTAGTGTCTGAGCCTTCTGCTGACATTGATCATGCAATAATGTCGTATGAAGTATTCGCTATACTGAATCAGTAAAGTGGCTCATT
The DNA here is from genome assembly GCA_020796225.1 of Arion vulgaris. Lineage (NCBI taxonomy): Eukaryota > Metazoa > Mollusca > Gastropoda > Stylommatophora > Arionidae > Arion > Arion vulgaris. Next base: position 18,755,004 of record CM036765.1, read on the forward strand.
GTTTTGTTTTGGATGACGCAAAGCTCATTCTGTCTACATTGCAATATAAGTGCACCGAAGGTTAAAAAAATCAAACACGCCAAAACTATGGAGTGAAAGGACAAACAACGAAATAGCAAACGGTTACCACTAACATTTCTATGATATTAAATCCCACCTCTATCATGACCTTATCTATGATTTAAAACAACATATAGTTATGACATTTCAGCGTTCATTCTGTGATAATTAAATGCTAATCATTCACTCTTTGATATTGTAGAATCACAAACATTTATAACATTTAACTCTCTGTAGCAGGAGCAGCAGGTATGCTGTAGATTAACCTTTATTAGGAGTCTATGAATACTCTATTTTTCTTTCTATCCTATCTGTTTGGCCACGACACGACCGGTAATCTGTACCAGACTAAGATTCTGCAGTTTTTCGAAAGTTCTCTTTCTGCTGCTGTAAGATCTAGAGAATCTCTCTCACCAGAAATCAATTCACAAATACCAACATCTCAGATGAAAGTTAATCAAATTTTAATTACTCTCTGCAAACCTTGCTGAGAACTTTATCATTCTATTTTTACATGAAATTAAAAACAACAATCCCACCAAATCAACAAATCTCTGGAGATCCCATGACTCGACCGAAAAATGTACACTATCTTAAATATCTATGTAGGCCTACCAGAACCAAAATCCCTACTGGTCCATCGAGTCTTCCATGACCACTGGATCTCTATAATTTCTCTATAAATCATAGGGTCTGCTCTGCTCGAGCCCCCTCCGCAACAACACTTGTCCGCAGTGTTTGTTCAATCTCTCTCTCTCTCTCTGCCGTCTGAATTCCATCCTCGAGTATTTATACCAGGCTAGCTAACATTAAGCAATCTATATCCCCCGAAAGATCTAGATAGGAATTGTTTATTTCAAAATACTACGCTCATTTATATTTATTTCAACCTACCAATAATTTGCTTCCCTTGTTTACTAGGCTGCACAGTACAATCGAGTCATCTCTTCTCTAACATGGTTCCATAAACATGGAATTTTCCTATCTGTCTTTAATTCATCGTCATTTCCCAAATTATGTTGTGTTACCAAACCTTCAATCTACATCGTTGAATAATAACCCGGATATCACGTGATGTTTACTACACAATACATTTCCAATTTGCGTCCAATTTTCTTAGGTACACTTTTTTTTCTGTTTCCTCGACTTGCTAAGATTTTATTATATAGCCTGGTCATTCCTTTCTTGCTTGCTTGCATTTTACTAGAAATATATCTTTATTTATCATCTCCTGGTATAAATAACCTCACTACTACATCTTGATGTCACAATGAACACTGAAAGAGTTTTGTTCAACACAATATTTCTGCCAACATTATGCTATTAATGTCAAACCGCATGCTGACATCAAATGATAGAAGAAAACTAGTCACGACAGAGACGACAGTGTCTACTTATAATGCTTGGAGTAACAAGAAAAGATCGGTTTGGAAATGAAGACGAGGTAAAAAATGGATACAACATCAGTACTGAAATTCATCAAGAAACAACAAATTAAATATTTCGACCACATAAGCAGATTACTAACAGACAGGGCGTCTCAAAGAGCAATTCTCCGCCCGCGTGCTCAGCGTGTTCGTAGCGCGTTGGACTACGGGTGACTAGTCCTCTGTAAGTGCGGGTTCAACTCCGCGGACTGGCAGAAAAGCTACAGGTTCCTCAGATTTACGGTGTTCGTGGCACCGAGCCGAAGGGTTACGATGTCCATGACACCGAGCCGAAGAGCTTTCAGCTCAAGTGCTTCTGGATCGGAAAAAAAAAAGAGCAATTCTACTCGAATACAGTTGATACAAAGCAAAAGGCTGTCCTTGTAAAAAATGTAACTCGGAGATAACAGAGAGCGGCACTGTTTATGAAACGCCCACATAAGTCTGTTCTCTAAGTTTTTTTTATCATGACGCTTGAGGCAAAACAGGATTAGAGACAAGAAAGAAGAAGGAAGAAGATTCTGAAAAATCCCTGTCTCTAATATTAATTTCTATAACACCACTTCTTCCATATTCTTCTTTCTTTTTCTGCGTTCTCACTAGATTGTGATTTCGGATTCTTTAATACAGGCAGCCGTCTGCCTCAGATTATCAGGCACGTCATACATCTTGGTTGACAGTGTTTGTCTTGGACGCGCCTGTTGGCTCATAGTGGTGCAATTCTTTTCTTCTCAAGTCTGCATACTAGAGGCAGTTCTGTAGGATATGCTCTGTTGTCATGTCGCCAAGCCACAGGGGTACAGGTCGTTGGTGCCTATCTTGAATTTAGTGTATAGGTGGTGTCTCATTCTGTTGTTACCCGTCCGGAGGCGAAGTATGACTGTCTGGTCCCTTTTGGACAGTTGGTAATATGTATTGTACTTGTTGTGTTTTGGGTGTTCTTTATCCCATATTTCTTTGTAGTGCCATTTGGAGATGGTTTTTGCTACTTCATAGCTGACCAGGTTACTTCTTCCATATTAACATTTATCTCTAAAGTCGGAGTACTGCTCGCCTAAATGGCAAGAGATGCGGTGATAAATGGTTCATTGTTCATTTTAGGATCATCTTCATCGCACATCGGACAAGTCCATAATTGCTCCGATCTTCTCCCAAGCTTGAATCTCAGTGTGGTCAGGCTAACAACTCCTGTTCTGTGTTGATTGATGTATCTACTGGGTTTTCTCTCGTGGTTATCTCGTCTTGCTGCACCCTGCTCAACTTGCTCAACTTGCGTAACCGAGATAGAGAATTGGATAAATAAAGCAAGTTTTAACGCAATAATCAGCCAGAGGTGCCATATCAGGCGACATGACAACGCCTGAATTCAGACGAACGAACACAAATTTAACACTTCAGTAAAACTTTATATTAATATTAACACCTAGGCAAAACATCATATTCATAATAACGCATCTGCAGAACTTCTTATTTTGTAATTAGCTACATCAGCAAACAGTTCACATTCGTACAAATACTTTATTAAAACTTGACTGCAAATCTTCATATCCATGCAAATACATCATAATAACTTTACAGTAAAACTTCATATAAATACTTCATCAAAACTTTAAATTCAGACAAATACTTCATCAAAACTTCATATTCCTACAAATACTTCAGCAACACTTCATATTCATACAAATACTTTATCAAGAATTCATACTCATATTAACACTTCGGCAAAACTACATATTTATATAAGCACTTCTGTTCTGGTAAACTATCTCTCTTCTATTCTGTAAGCCAAAATCTGGCTTGGTCTTCTAGTTCTCTTGGTGATCAATTGTCTCCGTCTTCCACTTGTCATCAGTCTAACCCACCTTCTCATGTCAACAGTCTTCCTTCGCTGCATGAGCCTAGAAAATTGATGACATGTCCATACAATACATCATTGCTATTACTCATTTCCAAAAATAGAATATATAAACAAGTTTTCACCCTAGGGTTTACAACCATAGTTGTTATGAATGACATGTCCATGTTGCTGTCATGCTCAAGTTATCTATATCATCACATCATATATTTATTTTGTCTACATAGGTTGTCTTTTGGGGAGACGAGACAAAGAAAGAAAGAACATTTTGGACAGCTTGACTTTATGGCATGGAAGAGCGTCAACATCTGAGGTGATAGAAAATACTAGTGACATAGATTTGTGGTGATCTATGATCGCCTACGCAAGCCGGCTTGGCACCTGATGATGATGATGTTAGTTGGGACGTTGCTTGATCTTAGTACTATGATTTGAATTATTTGTCTGCGTTTGCCCTACATCAATTACTTGTTTAAAACTCCTTGTGGTCTGTGTGTGATTTGCGTCTTAGAGCTTGAGTGTTTGTGCTAGTCATGGCCTCCTATAGCATAGAGCCAGTGGGTTCAGGTAAAAATTATAGGTAATAAGACCACAACTGTCGAGTGATTCTCGCATTTCAGTATTGTTGTGTGGGGGTCTCTGTGGCTAAGTGGTTAATATTGAGAGCATGCATTTTCCCAATGGCTACTTATGGTTGGAAATCATGGAATATTACACAAAAATTAAGAACGAAAATCCAGTCCTTCGAAACTGAATGCTACAGAAAGACCCTACAATACCATGGACAGAAAAAGAAAGAGCACTGATGTCATGAAAGAACTAAATGTTAAAGAGAATTGGCTGATAAACAACATACTATACATAAAATTACATACTTTGGTCACATCAAGCGTCACGATGGCCTGGAAAGAACAATACTAGAGGGCAGGTCCCCAGGACGCAGAGGTAGACCAAGAAAAAAATGGCTACAAGATATAAAAGAAACCATGAATATGACCATCGTCGAAGTGGGTGAACTGGCTAGAGACAGAGTGAATTTCAGATGCTCTGCAAAGAGAGCAACGTCCTATAAAGGATACGCACATTGATGATGATGAAGATAATACATATTAGATTATAACACCATCAACATCTTTCCGATGTCTATTTCTTACAACTTCTATTATTATTGTTCTTATTATTCCGCATTCGATCCCAGCATTCACTGTTTTTGTCACCTCTCTGTGTTTTGACGCCTACTATAATAACATTTAATTCTAGCCTAGTGTATGTTATGTTTTCTTAAATTTTCAAACTGTTTTATTTTGATGTTCATATATAATTGTTTACAAACTATAAATAAATACCATTTCCTGTAGCCTTATCAGACCGTAGGGCGTAAAGTGCCTGTCACTTAATATTTTTAGATCCTAGTCTGCTGGTTTTACAATCAAGGGAAAATAAACAATTTTGTTTTTAACCCCAGAAACGGATTTTTTGTTTGTTTCGTGTCTTTTACTTAATGATCATTTTTGGTCTTTTCTTATCAATTTCATATATCAATATAGACGGAGTACTTGTTATTAAGTTTCGCCATCAATTTATATATCAATATAGACGGAGTACATTGTTATTAAGTTTCGCATCAATTTCATATATCAATATACATTAGTACTTTGTTATTGTTTTCCATTAATTTCATATATCATACTACATTTTAGTCTTTATTTTTTATTCTATTAATTTTTGGTTTTTGTCTGTTCTAAGTATGACAGTATTTAAAAATGGATCTTTGTCTTCGAGCGCTCCATACCGACCACTTGTTAACCACTCTTTGTGATTTGTTTGTGATCCGAGCTTAAGAGCGATTCTGCAAATTGCCAGTTATGCGCCTACAAGTAGGCCAGCACATTCGATTTCTGCGATGCCTTTTATTTACTAGAGTAGCTTCCCTAGGAACCTAGCTCAGTCGCCTCTTACGACATTTCTTGTAAGTCGCAGACTTATTATTCTTTGCTCCCCTTTCGAGCCTCGGCAACACATGGACAGTTGTAGTGTGCATAAGATAGGAGGGCCAAGTTCTTTCCTCACGTGTGCAACGTCGTGTGGGTGGGGGATTGAACCAACAACCTTATTGAGTCGAGTCAATAGGCTAACACTTACGCTAATCCGTCCCACGTATAAACTATACACATTCTATATCTATATCCTCTTTGCTTCCCGCCTGATACATAGTGAGTTAAGTTAGTATGTTCCTTTAGTGCCAAAGGCAGCACATAGGGCTCATAGAGGTTTTAGAGCTCCATGTGATGCGATTCGTTGCTTGCAGTTGGACATCTCGTATGGTTTTACATTCCAATAGTTTACTTTCTTGTAGGATTGTTCTTTGAAGAGTAGTCTTACGTCTTCCACGTTTTATTTTCCCTTATGCCCACATAAGGATCACATAAGGACTGGTGACACATAAGACTTTCACAAAGGATTGCGTTCTGCCGACTTTCTGTTAATTGTGTCCCACTTCAGGCCACTATCTTTCAATTCTCTTTCCACCTTTCTTCTCCATGTTTCATGCTCGCGTACAAAAAGGAAGACCAAGGAAAAGACGGATAGACAATATCAAGACCATACTAAATAAGCACGGATATTACACAACAAAGACGACTCATCTGGCCCTGGAATGCAAATTAAAGCTCCCACCCCTACGCTTAACGGCAAGAGTGGACAACCAATTCCATCATTGCCATGGGGAAAGAAAATAGACAATAGTACATGCTCTCTTTTCTCATCCGATGTCCATTGGAAACTTGTCATAGTCAGTGCCCCCACTGGCATACGTCATATGTGCCCAATCCACCTCCATCTTCGTCTTTTAATGGTGGTCTCCAATGATGCACAGTTTGCTCGCTTCAAAAGCTATCCATTTGCTATTATATTTAGCTTCTTCTTAAACATTAATTTTTGAATGTCTCCAGCATGTGTATGATATTGTGAGTCGGTGTTCCAGCACTCACTACTGTATAATAACACACACAGGATCCTGCTTTTATATATTTTACCTTTGTTAAAGATTCAATTCTTTGGCTGTTCAGAGTGTGTGAATTAAGCATGGCAAAAGTTTGATGTGCTTTCTTGATTCATCCACTAATGCCCTCATCTACATCTTCAAAAATATAAAATTGAAAATCGTTACACATCCTTTACACGACGTCGCCACCAAACGCAGTAAATGAGTCGTTGATTTTCTAGGCACCACTTATACGTTCAGTAGAGTGCCATTGCTTTCTGAACGGTGAGGTATGTTTTTACCGTTCGTAAATATCCACGGTAACAAATTTGCTTCAAAATTACCCATTGTGGTGTTTGAACCTGGTTTTGAACCAGGTACCCTTGTGCTGTGATAGCTAAACATTTGCTATCGTATACCGATAGGCCACAGACGACGATAATTTAGGTAGAAGCAAAAAACAATCTTCATGCCATGTGGTACATGGTGTAACGTGGGAGAAGAAACTGACATCGATTGGATAAAAATAGTCAACTAGAAGATTTGGATTTTATAGATAATATTGCCTTGTTAAGTAGAAACAATCAAGATATGCAAAGAAAAACAGACAACTTGTCATCTATAGCATCAAAAGTTGGACTGCAGATAAGCTATGAAAAGACAAATATAATGAAGACACATATAGCAAGTAATGCAGATAGCACAATAGAATCTAAATTATAAAAATAACAGAGCAGTTCACCTATTTAGGTAGCAATTTTGATTGCACAGGAAATGTTAAAAAATAAATTATGATACGAATTGGCAAAGTAAAATCAGCTTTTAAAAGTCTAAATAAAATATGGAACTGCAAGTTATATAGTAAAACTCAATTACGAATTTTCAATTCAAATGTTGTATCAATCCTAACATATGTCAGCGAGAGTTGGAAAATGACTAATGATATAGAAAATAAGTTGAATGCATTTGAAAATAGATGTCTGCGAAAAATAATGAACATAAAATGGAACAAATTCTGAAGCCCAATAAAATCTGAGAAATGTCTGGTCAACCACTAGTAACAACTGTATAAGAAGGAGAAGATGGAGATATGTTGGACACATCTTGAGAAGAAATGATTAACGAATATCAAAGCAGGCATTGAAGTGGGATGCAGATGGTTCAAGAAAGAGAGGACGACCTTAGACACTGAAATGAACTTTGCTGAGAGAGGCAAACAAATATCGGTCTCAGTTCCATGGAAGAGATTGTGCGAGTTGCCCAGGATAGAGCGGTATGGAGAAATTGCTTGCAGGCCCTATGTAACGTGTAAAGGTACGAGCGGAATTATTATTATTATGGTTTTTGGCTGGTATTTATTTAATTTCATCAAAAACATACTATGTGTGAGAGAAAAATATAAACAATACGTGATCAAATAGGATGGAAACAAATAGTTCAATACGACTAGAAATTGTTGAAATTGTTGAAATTGTTGAAATTGTTGAAATTGTGGAAATTGTTGAAATTATGGAAATTGTTGAAATTGTTGAAATTATGGAAATTGTTACCCGTTATCTGTCTTAATGATTTTCTATATACACAAATATTTTAAATTGAAATAAATTCTAACGTTCAGAAAACCTACACGTTTGAGCTAATTTACAAAATACTATTTTTGTAAAATAATACTATTTTTGTTAAGAATCGTGATAATATATTGGTTAGTGCACGATTTTAGAAGGCGTGAGGTTTCCAGATCAAATTATATAGTGGAAGTGACATGTTTTTCCCCTCGACCGAAAGGAATTAGAAGTCAGATTCAGTTGGGTACCAGAGTAATATTGGGTTATAAAGATGGTAGTCGTGATGCTGGCCAGATCATCCATCGTGTGTTGTTGATAAATGGAAAAAGATACCAGTCAAAGACCGTATTACCAAGTATAACTGCGAAACACGTAAAAACTCAAAGTGCTGTAGCTTTACAAGTTGTAACGCCCGTGTGGTGCCGGGGCCCGCTAGGGAAGCAAAGAATAGTACCACGGCGACCTACAAGGCATGCCGTAAGAGGCGACTGATGTAGGACCTAGGGAATCTACCCTAGTCAATAAAAAGCATCGCAGAAATGGGATGTGCTGGCCTAATTGTAGACGTATAACTGACATAACGTACAATCGCCTTAGGCTCAGATTACATACAAATCACACAGAGTGGTTAACAAGTGGTCAATATGGAGCGTTCACAGAAAAAGAACAAGGTAAAAAATGCATTATACAGCGACGTGTCGACCAAAAATTCCTTTTTTAAGCAAAGAAATGGAACTCAAAGAAGAAGATTTTCGAGATACAAAATATTTCGTGAAGAGCTGCGGAAGGGGAGATTAAAGCGATTGGAGTAACTTAGGAAGAGTTACCTAATTTATTTTTTTTTAAACACAGAAATCGGATGTACTGGCTTACTTTTAGGCGCATAGCTGGCACAACGTATAATCGCTCTTAGACTCAGATCACATACAAATCACAAAGAGTTATTAACAAGTGATCGATGTGAAGCACTCGAAGAAGAAGCAGGGTCAAAGGCGCATAGGGACAACGTCGCTCCAGGATTGGTGAGCTGACACTAATCAAGATCCTACCCCACCTCCAAGTGTTGACCCTGGTAACAGACAACGGTTTCTGTCTGACTAAGCAGGTAGCGATCGATGGAGAGCTACAGGTAGTGATAGTAGTGCAAACACGGAAAAGTAACGCAGGTCCAAAACCCTGAACAAAATGGACGCATCTCCTGGCCGAAGTCCGATGAAAAGCTAGTGGTTGAAACGTAAGAAACGGTAATGTACAAGTCGTCTGCGAACGAATGCTAGATCCCAGGAGTAAATGACCGCACTAAAATTGACAGCTTTTGGGCAAGAGCCCAAAAAGCACGTTGTGTAACAAGGCAAAAGCCGCACCACAGTTACCACAGTCTCCCAGTCGGCCGATGGAAAAGGCTGAACAAACGAACATAAAAGGATGAGAGGTGCATCCAGGAAAGAGACGTGGGCCCACATAGGGTGAAACTCGGAGCGATGCGGTGGTTCCTGAGTTGAGCTCCATGTCCGGACAGCCTAGAGGCATGGTGCGTGTGAACACGGTGAGAACTGATAGACATCGTGGGCAGGCACCAAAGCAAACGTAGAAGTGAACGGATCACCCAAATGTACAGAAAAACTGGAAAGCCCAGCAGAGGATTGAATCCAGTGCGCTTTTTCCCTCGCAGGGAACTACTACTGCCTTATAGTTAGATTGGGAAAATCAAAGGCTAGCGGAGTAAACCGTACACAAAACTGGACGGCAGGCAAACCAAGTAGTCAAAAAAAAGACCGGTAACCTGGGCAGATGACGCTCAACAGCCTCAGGAGGAGGTCGTCTAAGTGTAGCTACCCTAAAGAAAATAGCAACCTGCTGCCTTGCAGGTTGGCTGGGACAGCCAAAGGCTGACGGAGAGCGAGCCCACTAAACGCTGGTTGAAACCGGACACATCGCCGAAGGATAAGCACCAGAGTTCCAAATGGTACTGAAGATTGTGAACTTATCACACCCGCTCTTGGTGTTAGGCTGTTTATATATCACAATAAGAATGATAAAAATCGGCGTAAAAGAAAGATCGCAAGAGAGAGAGAAAGAGAGAGAGAGGGCGAGAAGGAGACCAATTTTCAAATTTACTGGAACAAAGACAATTTAGTAGTAGTACCGTTGTCTCAGATATTGAAGTTGTGAACTCTCTGCACTATTGACCACGTGCAGTGGACATTCCGTCAAAATAAATTCTCGACGTGTACACGGTACGTAGTAGGACAACATGAGACCCTGATCCTTTACTGAGGGATCTAAATTACAAATACCTTTGAAGTCAAAGTAAGGTTGGTGATGTACACTAGTGATATGAAGAACAAGCCTCCACGCATAAATAAGTCAGAGGAGCGATGTTATTCGCATGACTACGCCTGATCTGAATTTCTCTGAAATTTAAGTGGTTAACCCGGTGTCTTACATTCCGAAGGTCGCGGCAGTGCTCACACTCCGCAGCACCGGAGAGGCACCGACGAGAGTCACCAATGTAATTTAGAAGATTGTGAAAATATTTTGTAGGAATTTTATTTTTATAAGACAAATTTCCAATATATTTTGCCCAGCCAGCGCTGGATTTCAGTCAGCTCTAATCGATTCTGAACAGCCAATGGTTCTTTTAGGTGCCCAATTTGAATACGGGACCTACTTTTATCGTCCGTCTCCGATAGGACTCAGTCTCACTTACACTGAGATCAGGGATGTCTGGAAAAATATCCCGATGGATACACGAGGAAGCGAACCGGTTACATTTGAAACGAGAGGCGAGCAAGTAGTCTCTACCACACAGAAACCTCCAGGTAGATGTTTGACCTAAAGGTAGATGTTTAACCTCCAGGTAGATATTTAACCTCCAGGTAGATGTTTAACCTCCAGGTAGATGTTTGACAATGAAGAACGGAGAAAAGCACATCGAAAGATAAACCAAAAACAGCAATTAGTATGCATGTCCTAACTATAGTTATATGGAGGTATACGAATTTTCAATTCAAATGTTGTATCAATCCTAACATATGCTAGCGAGAGTTGGAAAATGTCTAAAGATATAGAAAGCAAGTTGAATGCATTTGAAAATAGATGTCTGCGAAAGAAAATGAATATAAAATGGAACGAATTCAGAAGAAGTGATGAAATCAGAGATATGTCTGGTCAACCACTAGTGACAACTGTTATAAGAAAGAGAAGATTGAGATATGTTGGGCACACCTTGAGAATAAATGATCAATGAATATCAAAGCAGGCAGTGAAGTGGGATACACAGGGTTTAAAAGAGAGGACGACCCGAGGAGACCTAAAACGAACTTTGCTGAGAGAGACAAGAAATATCGGTCTCAGTTCCATGGAGGAGATTGAGCGAGTTTCCCAGAATAGAGCAGTATGGAGAAATTGCTTGCAGGCCATATGTAACGTATAACGGTACGAGAGGAATTATTATGATACAAATCTATACATTTTCTCACAAATCACACGAATATCATTCTGTAAGAGCTGATCAGACAAGTTAATTTATATTCTTCTTCTTCTTCTTCTTCGAACGCTCCATATCGACTACTTGTTATCCACTCTGTGTGATTTATATGTGATCTGAGCCTAAGAGATTTATATGTGATCTGTGCCTAAGTGATTTATATGTGATCTGTGCCTAAGAGATTTATATGTGATCTGTGCTTAAGAGCGATTTTATGTTGTACAAGTAGTCCATAAATCTATTTTCTGCGACGCTTTTTATTTATTAGGTAGCTTCCTAAGTCCTACATCGATGCCTTGTAAGTCACAGTGGTACTATTCTTTGCTTCCCTCACGAGACCCGGCATCACACGAGCGAGTCATATTATAGAAATATACACCTCAAATATTGACATCACCAAATATATTCAAAAACAGAACATAACAAATGTTTACGTTTCGACATTCTCAATGGCATTAGCATATTATTGGTGAGCTAAGTAAATTCATTTTCTGGTTTGAAGTGTAATTTAATATGAGAAAAACAAGAGATATTTTTCCCAGTGAAAAACTTCTGGTTATTGACTCTTAAACATAGATTGCGACAGTTTCATGAATAATTTCACATTATTTGGTTGTTAGTTGCATTTTCACTGCTCTTATTTGTGCTATTTTCTCTTCTCGTAACACCAATTTATTTATCATTGTCAATCGTTTTAGACAATTTGGGGGCTCTTAGATACTTATCTTTCGGGAGATGGCTTAGCATGTGTGGATAACAAGTTAGTCTTGTCTGTGTCTTTCTTGTTCAACTTTTATCTTGAATTTAATGAATTACTGATATTTTCACGAAAGACAACAAATGCAGTGGTTTGGACATTTAATGAGAATTAAATACAACCACACCCAGTGGTTACCGGGGCCCAAATTTGGGGTGTAAAGAATAGAACCACTGTTACCTGCCACACATGTCGTAAGAGGCGACTAAGGAATTTGGCTGAAATCGGATGCACATGTCCTAAACGTGTAGAAGCCTATGCGTTTAGGAGCCTACCAAACCAATGTACAACGTATACACGTTCTTGGCAAAGATCAAACATATCGAAAGAGTGATTAAAATTGATCGTAAAGAACGAACGCAAAGAAGAAGAAGAAGAAAATGCAACCAACCTCCAATAACGGCATACAATAAAAAGAGATTGGGTACTAGAGCTAAGGGAAGACCAAGAAAAGATGGATAGACAATATCAAGACCACACTACATAAACACGGATATAACGCAAATTAAAGCTCACATCCCTTGGCAAGTGGGCAGCTATCTTCCGGAATGACAAGAATAGGATATATCAAACCATAAGGATCCTACTTAGCGGCAGATGGACAAATACATCTTCCACCTGGGAATAGACAATAGAATAATAGACTGATATATTCAACCATACAGCTTGTACAAAAATCTTTTATCTTCTTCTTCTTCGAACGCCGCATATCAACCACCTGTTAACCACTCTGTGTGATTTGTATGTGATCTGAACCTTAGAGCGATTGTACGTTGTACCTGTTATGTGCCAGTTATAGAAGTAGGCCAGCACATCCGATTTCTGCGATGCTTTTCGTTACAGGTCGAAGTGGTACTATTCTTTGCTTTCCTTTCGGGCACCGGCACCACACATCCAAATGACCAGCACGTCCGATTTCTACTACATGTTTTATTTAATGTGGTATCTTCTCTAGGTCCCTATCTCTGTCGCCTCCTACGATATGCATTGCTTCCCTCGCTGGCACCGAAAATACACGGACGATCTTTTTTTAATCAAAATTCATGTTTCATTAAAAAAAGTAATACTGTTCGTATGTTAACGTTGGTAATTGACGCCAAATGATACTCCCTGCCCCCAACTGATGGTCCGAGTCAGATTCAGATTGAAAACATCTGATATCGAAATGAGAAAACAACCAGAATAAATACAATGTGATAGAAAACAGTGGGATGTAAGTTTGAGAAGAAAATGACACTCGAACAATGCTCGACTCGACTCGAGATATGTGGTATAGATTAGAGTAATCATGTTTTGTTACATCAATTTTGATTTGAACGAAGAAAATCAGATGTATATGGCAAGTAATGTAAAACAGGGAAGCAGAAATTATTTTTGTTAACTTTTGGAATGGTAAACAAACAAGAAGTTATTCTCTAGCATCATCATCATCATCATCATCATTCAATAGCTTGTCCGTAGCAGATCTTTACTTCCCTAACAGTCTTTCGGAATTTATCTCTCTCTCTCTTAGGCCAGATGTCCTGCTTCTGCTGCTGTCATGCTCAAATCGTCAGACACATCCTGAACCCACCTTATCCGAGAGTTTGTCTTTGACGGGTTGCTTTCATCTATAATTTCCTTCCCTATTCTATCGTGCCTATTTTATGTTCAAATTACTTCAAAATGTTCTCACTCTTATTTGTAGTATCAGCCAGTTTTCTTTGATTTTAAGTTCCTTCTGGATAGATCTATCTCTTCTCTTCTCTGTAAAAGATATACAGAGAACTCTTCTGTAACACTTATATTCAAAAGAGTAAATATGTTTTTTCACTGCCTCTTTAAATATCCATTTTTTTCATACACTTACATTGCTGCTGGGAATATGCCTACTCTTAATTTTTCGATCTTTGTTTTATTCTCAGTTTCATTTCACACTGTCTTTTGTTGTCCATGTTTTTGTAATTCTGTGTTGTCATAATTTTATATTTTACTGAAAACAATTTATAAAGGCGTAGGATTAGCTTCCTTGCACCGGGTTTCTCAATATAGTTCCAGCCCTCTTGGGAGAAATGGCACACCACTTGCCGAGAATGTTGCACAGAGAACGAACTCTGAAACTTCAGCAACAACCCTGAGGATCTTCGAAATAAATTGTATATGTGACTCGATTCGGTTTCGATACTACAACATTATGAAAGCATGACAAACATCTTTAATATTTTATTAGGAATAATAAAACCATTAATGACAGATAATATGACATCGCTAGTTATAATTGTTACACTAAAAGTAACAACATATCCCTTTGGAGCTCAAGTCATTAACAAAAATTCGAAGCAAGTTCATTTACCGCTATGTTACTTCCTGGTCTCGATGTTCTCCAAGTCATGTTAGGACTGTTTAGATGTCTTTGTCGTAGTCTAAATGTGGTGTGCTGTGAAATTCGTCATTACTGTTGTATCGTTTGCTTGATAGAGGACTTTTGGTCAAAGCGTTGCTGCGTATTGTTATTGTTTTTGTATTTTGTAAAGCTACAGTACTTTGTTATTACGTGTTTCGCCATTGCTACATAGTTTTACTGTAGTCTTCCCTTGTATGGCCATTGCTACATAGTTTTACTGTAGTCTTCCCGTATATCGTGTTTCGTCATTGCTACATAGTTTTACTGTAGTCTTCCCGTATTACGTGTTTCGCCATTGCTACATAGTTTTACTGTAGTCTTCCCTTGTATGGCCATTGCTACATAGTTTTACTGTAGTCTTCCCGTATTACGTGTTTCGCCATTGCTACATAGTTTTACTGCAGTCTTCCCTTGTATGGCCATTGCTACATAGTTTTACTGTAGTCTTCCCGTATTACGTGTTTCGACATTGCTACATAGTTTTACTGCAGTCTTCCCTTGTATGGCCATTGCTACATAGTTTTACTGTAGTCTTCCCGTATTACGTGTTTCGCTATTGCTACATAGTTTTACTGCAGTCTTCCCGTATATCGTGTTTCGCCATTGCTACATAATTTTACTGCAGTCTTCCCGTATATAGATAATACTATGCCTCCAAGTCACCACAATTCCATCTCTTGTCTCCATGTGTTTTTCGTCTTACTTTATTTTATTTTGCCTTTGAGTTTAAGAGCAAAGTTCACCTTGTTATAATATTCACGGGTCTTTTGAGTGTATGTTATACTCAACGCTAGATTATACCGCTACATTCGCAAATCTTCTTCGCGCAAAAAGGACAGATCGGACATAGACAAAAAAATGTATACTGAAGTCATAAGCAGTTTTTTCTTTCTGTCCCTGTCTCTGTAGCTGTTTGCTTTTTCATGGTTTGGGGATTCCAGTCTCACGACCTACCCCTTTAGACGCCTTTTACGACATGCGATATGAGGTAGTGGTTCTATTTCTCGCTACCATGGAAACCACATTGTATCATGGCCGACTGTTGATAGCTACATTAACGAAACATTATTAATTAATAAGACAGAGATAAAGCAATCAATAATTTGAATATGAAGATGACGTAGTTATTGGTTATTGAACTGGCATCCTTACACTTCACTCATAGAGGATTCGTCTCTTTCAGCAGATGGTGTAGGGTATGCATGCTGATAGTTTAGAGCAAAGTTTGGATTGATTGAGTGATTTATTCAATGATTGATGGAACCATCATCCTTGCACTTTATGTAATAACCCTGTGTTTTGAGATCTTTTTTCATACATATAAAGTTCTCAGCTGCAATGCAAAGAATTAAATAGCAGCGGCGAATTTTCCGATGTAGTTTTGAGGTTGGGGAAAATCTGTTTAAATTTTATTTTGAATGTTTCTACTATGTTTATCAACGACTTTAGAGCACTACACATAGGAGATTGTGTGGCACCCGCGAGGATCTTCTGCTGACAACTGAAATAATGGGGACAATTAATTACGCTGTTGATAGCTATGAACATAGGAGATTGTGTGACACCCACGAGGATCTTCTGCTGACAACTGAAATAATGGGGACAATTAATTACGCTGTTGATAGCTATGAACATAGGAGATTGTGTGACACCCACGAGGGTCTTCTGCTGACGACTGGATTCATAACTCATCTCACTGTTTAGACCTCTCAGCGTAGATCCAAGCCAAAATATACAGCAATAAACGGATCATTAAAGAGAAAGGTACTCACGATGTCTGGAAGTAGTGGTAGTAGTAGTAGTGACAGTAGTAGTAGTAATAGTAGTGTAGTAGTAGTAGTAATAGTATGTAGTAGTAGCAGTATGTATGGTAGTAGTAGTAGTAATAGTAGTGGTAGTAGGTAAGTAGTGTATAGTAGATAGTAGGGTAGTTGTAGCAGTAGCAGCAGAAGTAGTAGTAGTAGTAGTAGTAGTAGCGGTGGTAGTAGTAGTAGTAGCGGTAGTAGTAGTAGTAGTAGTGGTAGTAATAGAAATATTGGTAATAGTAGGGATAATAGTGTTAGTAGCAATGGTGGTAGCAATATTAGTGGTAGTGGTGGTAGTGATAGTAGTTGTAATAATGGTACTAGTAGTGTTAGTAGTAGAATTAGAAGTAGTAGTAGTAGTAGTAGTAGTATTAGTAGTAGGAGAGAGAGAGAGAGAAAAAGCGTGTGAAAGATGTATAGTTTACTTGGGATTAAGTTCGTGTCTCGCCCGAGTGGTTACCGGGCCCAAATTTGGGGTGTAAAGAATAGAACCACTGTTACCTGCCACGTATGTCGTAAGAGGCGACTAAGGAGGTTAGGTTGAAATAGGATGCATGTGTCCTAAACGTGTAGAAGTCTATGCGTTTAGGGGCCTACCAAACCAATGTGCAACGTATACACGTTCTTGGCAAAGATCAAACATATCACAAAGAGTGATTAAAATTGGTGGTAAAGAGCGAACGCAAAGAAGAAGAAGAAGTTCGTGCCTGTGTGAGTTAAAGATTGTACCTATGTATGTGTATCTGTGGAAGAGCGAGAGAAAGAAAGAGCGAGAGAGAGAGAGAGAGAGCGAATGAGATAGAAAGTGTATTTTCTCTATTTGAATAATTCACATTAGCATGCGTTCAGAAAGAAGCGATAACGAGAGAGATAAAGTCAGATGGAAGAGATGTTAAAAATGAAAGATTGAAATAGATTGTGAGAAGGAGAACTGAATTGATATCCCTGCGACGCTAAGTTGAAGAGAATTTGATTGAATCAATTAATTTTGTAGATCGGAATTTTCAAGCAAACTTTCTTTGCATGTCTTCTCATGTACACAGTGTCTGACAGGTGACATGATTACCTGAAATCATGCTAAAACCAACCCCTCGATCTCGACCCCACTTGTTATAAAACATGGGCAACTCCAACACACGCTTTTAATGTACAGAATAAAATGATGGATTGAAACTTGTAGGGCCCCAACACACGAAACTGGCGAGATTAACAATAAACCAACGCACCAAAGCAAACAGATGTGGGATATGCATGAGGATCACTTCTCTGCCTTTTGGCTTAGATCTTCCTCTTCGAACGCTCCATATCGACCACTAGTTAACTACTCTGTGTGATCTGTATGTGATCTGAGTCTAAGAGCGATTGTGCGTTGTGCCAGTTATGCGTCAACAAGTAGGCCAGAATATCCGATTTCTGCGATGCTTTTTATTTACTAAGGCATCTTCCCTAGGTCCTACATTAGTCGACTCTTACGACATGCCTTGTAGGTTGCAGTGGTACTAGTTTTTGCTTCCCTTACGGTACCCGGCATCATACAGGCGTGGCTAAGATCAAAGTGTACTTTATTGCAGCCAAGGGGTAGGAACCTTCATAGTGCCAATAAGCAGTTAAACAAAATTTTAAAATACCGAGCAGCTCTCGTTTGGAAAGTATGACGACACTCGGGGTTTTACACAGTTAAAACGTAACTGGGTATCACTCTCTGCGGGGCTAAACGGTAAGAGCATAAACGCTGATTTTAAAGACAAGCAATATAATTAATAAAAAAAACACAGCATGAATCATACAGGCAAGAAATAATTAGTACTAAGGCCAAAGTTCAATGTAAGAGAACTAAATTTAGATATTTGTGTGTTTCTGTTCGTTTGTTCGTATCAACCAAGTTTACCATTCTTTGTGATCTGTATGGTTTGCGCCGAGAACTTATGAACTTTACGCTGACGTTAGAGCCCCTACAGCGTGAATGACAGACACATCCGAATGTCGACCAAAGTGTATACATATTATTCAACAAGACAACAAACTGTCTTATTGTTCTCTTCCACCATTTATTTCTGTATAGAAGTGTTGACAACAAACTGTCTTATTCTTCTCTTCTACCATTTACTTCTGTATAGAAGTGTTGACAACAAACTGTAAGACTTTATAAACAGACAAACCCAACTTCAAAGTACCACATCTGAAGTTATACTGTGGCATCTTGAGAGTGAACTCACGCCAAAATCAATTTAGATGCTGCATAATAAAGGGTGAGCGTCTGTAGCTCAAGCGGTAGTGAGCTCGATCACAAACCTGGTTCAAAACCCACGGTGGGCAAGTTTGGAAGCAAATTCTTTTCCGTGTGATTTTTACAGAAGGTAAAAATAGACCTCATCGTTCAGAACGCAATGGCAAACTACTGAACGTATAAGCGGTGCCTAGAATATCAACGACTCGTTTACTGTGGTTGACGGCTTTGTCCTTTAGGATATGCTATGATTTTCATTTTCATAATAAAGGGTCACAAAAAATCGCAACAAATAACTACATGTGAAATGCGCTGCCTGCGAAATGTTACCAACAACACCAGAAATGACAGTCACCAACATCAGCATAAGAAAGAAAGTTGACACAGAACCTTGCTTGAATTACATTGATAAACAAAAATGAAGTGGTTTGGCCACTTAATAAGAATGGATCCAAACTCTACAGTATACAGTCTTCTACAACAGAACATCAGGAAAGAAGGCAAGAGGAAGACCACGAAAAAAGATGCTTAGGTGGCATAACAGAATCCTGTCAAAGAGCAAAAATAACAATCACCCAAGCCACCAGAACAGCGCAAGACAAAACAGAAAACCACGACACTGGGCAACCCGGTACTAGTGTGACAACAAAATAAGAAAGATGGTTAAATGGCATAGCAGAATCCTGTCAAAAAAGCAAAAATAAAAATCACCCTAACCACTAGAACAACACAAGAGAAAAACAGAAAACCATGACACTGGGCAACAACCTGGTAGCAGTGTGATGACAAAAAAAGAAAAAGAAAGAAGAAGATAATAACGGATCTAAAGGCGAAAATTGACTTCATTGTATCAGGTTTACACATTTGACTCTGTGACAATTCGCTAGAAATGGGAATCCATCATCACAAAACATGAGCTCCGTAGCTCCAGCAACAATGATAAGGTTCTAATGAAAAATTACACCTGTGACTCTGTTCGGACTCGAACCCTCAACCTTCAGAACGACAGATAAACGAATTAACTACTTGATCATTGAAACCTCCTAAAGTATAATCATAGTAGATATACTGTATATGCTGTTTATGATGTATATGATGTATATGATGTATATGATGTATATGATGTATATGATGTATATGATGTATATGATTTATATGATGTATATGATGTATATGATGTATATGATGTATATGATGTATATGATGTATATGATGTATATGATGTATATGATGTATATGATGTATATGATGTATATGATGTATATGATGTATATGCTGTATATCGGAAATATTAAAGAGGAAATTGAAAAAAAGGAGATGGACGTTGTTGGAACATACATTAACCCTTTCTCTCCGTAATATTTTACTTCCAGGCACATTTATATTACAATGTTGGTTGAACAATCCAGTATACTGGGCTTCACTCTTCCTCTCTTTTTGGCCTGTTACCCCCTTGGCGTTTAGGGCAGCAACAAACGCACACCATTCTTCTTTATTCATGGCCTTCTCTGTATTGTGTTCCAGCTATGATTCATTTCTTTCAGTTCTGGCTCTATCGTTCTCCTCCAGGTTGTCTTGGGTTAAGAATGCAGAAGACCAGACACCAGCATGAGGCTTTTAAATGGAATCCGTGAGGCAAGAGGAGTAGGGGAAGACCTAGAGAGACACGGAGACGAACTGAAGACAAAAACAGAGAGGAGATGGTAAAGACCTGAAATGAACTAAGCTTGATTAATGAAAAATGAATACAACAAAAGTTATTAAGACATGAATGACCACCATTCTTAAATTACATAGGGTACCCTCACCGGTGCTACAGAGTTCGTGCACTGTCGCAGAGAACTGTCTGAGTAACAAAAAGGATGGGAGCATAAGTGGTTGTTCCCAGTATTGCAGTGATGACAGTCCTATTAAACAATCAAAAAGTTGATTGATCAATAATTCAATCAATTAATCAATCTTTGTTCACTACGTCTATTGTCTCCCTAGACGAGCAGCCTGACATCAAGAACATCATGGCGATGAGCTGTTTTCACGCAACTGTATACTGTGGTACAGTCCCAGGTACAGACAGTTTCCCATGTACTATGCTGAAAATCGGTACAAGCAATTAAAGAAGTTCGAAATTTTTATAGTTGCTGCTGTGTAAGTGTTCTGTCGTTGATACTTTTAACTAGCTGCAAAATACCATGCGTATGTGTTTGTGAGAGTGAGTGAGAGAGAGAGAGAGAGAGAGTGAGAGGGAGGGGGACGGGGTATGGTTGCCTTGACTTTTTATTTTTTCTTTCTTTTTCCGATCCAGAAGCACTTGAGCTTTTTCAGCTCTTCGGCTCGGTGTCATGGACATCGTAACCCTTCGGTTCGGTGCCACGAACACCGTAAATCTGGGGAATCTGTGGCTTTTTCTGTCATCCGCGGAATTGAACCCGCACACACAGAGGGATAGTCACCCGTAGTCCAACGCACTAATTACACGCTGGGCAGACGGTAGGTTGCCTTGACTACAGAGACTACGATTCCATTTTGTTTTCCTGATTATTTTATTTTAACGACCTCATCAGTTTCAGCCAGTGGCTGTTTAATTTGTTGAATCTGCACACACGTTTATGTAACTGTTACGCTAACTGCAAACAAGTAGCAGTTACTGTGATATTCTTAAAGCTCTCTACATGTATAACATTTGCTCTTGCATTAGTACTCAACAAATGTAAATGTTACATCAAATTGTATCAGTGATTGATTGATTGATTGATATAACTATCAACATTGCACTTCAGCAAGTTACCATATGTGCTCCTATCTCTTTCTTACATAGGAAGATCTCAGCGGCATTGCACGAACTCCGTAGCACCGGCGAGGGTCCTCAATGTAATTTAGAAGACGGTGAAGTTATTTTGTATGAATTTTATTTTAAACTTTTGTGATGAATTTTGTCCACGCAGAGGCTTTCCAGCCTGCTCTTCTCGATTTTGAGCTGTCAATGGTTCTTTTAAGTGCTCAAATTGCGCAAATTGAATATAAAAAGAACTTCTGTCAGTAATTGAGTTATGCAGTTACTGCTTTACTCAGCACGGCTCTAGATTTGTCAACAAGATTCTCATTGTTTATTTATGATTTCAACATCAAAATATTTGTTGTCTCGTGAACCATAATGTTAAATATTACAGAGGTTATTGCAAAACTTCTAATAATTACTGCGACCTAAATATCAGTATTTTGTTGTTGATGTTTCTAGTCTCCTAGGGAGACTTGACTTATTTCTCTCAATCAATCAAACACACATACCTTTGACAGAGAAGAACACATTGACAATTATTAGATCAGACAACTAAACATACCTTGCACTAAGCATAGACTAAAGAGGGTAGCGAAGTGGCTAATTCCTTACCTTGCACTAAGCATAGACTAAAGAGGGTAGCGAAGTGGCCAATTCCTTGCCTTGCACTAAGCATAGACTAAAGAGGGTAGCGAAGTGGCTAATTCCTTACCTTGCACTAAGCATAGACTAAAGAGGGTAGCGAAGTGGCTAATTCCTTACCTTGCGTTCCGAAGGTAGTGGGTACGAATCAGGACAACGTCGTCCTGTTCACGAGTACATTTTCAGAGACTCCTAGTACTGTGCCGGAGTTACGGGTTTGTGCTTGTGTAATACTTTGACAGGTGGGTGCCATTTGAGAGGGACTGAGCCATATGGATAAAACCATGCAATAAAGTCAATCTTTCGACTTAAAAACCCTTTGAAAAAACAAAGAAAAACTCAAAACACATTATCCTAATTGCGAAATTTAAAAAAATCTGATTAACATGCACATCTTTGTCAAATAAACATACCTACTACGATGATCAAACAAATATGTGTACAGTGATATGTATAGCCCGTGGGGTTAAATAGAGCTCCAGAAATGTATAACAAGAGTGTCATAGCGTCATCGCCGCAACCTCCACCCCCACTGGCACCGCGTTGGACATTGCTGACCTAGATCAATAGTTCTACATCGGCCAGGTAATACCTGTATTTAATTGATTGATTGATTCAATCAATCAATCAATCAAACCTATATTTAAAGTGCTATAAATCAAGCAGTTTAACCTGTCAGATTTATTTACCTGCGTAAACAAGGTTGAAGTGAATTAAGTTGCAATGAATAGGTGTTGTGTATCCATCACGTACGTGGCTGTTGCCAGCTCAATTCTGCACTGAAGTTCTCTGAACACTAATTTTTATTCGAACAAATGGGAACCTGAAAAATTAACTTTCTCTCTCTGCTCTCTGCCTTTCTAACCGGGATTTGGGCATAGACTCTCAGCCAGCTCATGCCAAGTCTTCCTATCCCTATCTATCTCCTGCAGATCCATCCATCCCTTCTTTTGATTGTTGATATCTGCCTCCAAATCTCGTCTTCATGTATTTCTTGACATCCCCTTCTTTCCTGTCCCCACGGTTCCAAGAAAGGACCCTTCTTGTTATATTTCCCTCAGGTTTTCGCAAAGTGTGTCTTATCCAGCGCCAGCTTCTTTTTTAACCTCTTGATTCACTGGAATCTGTCTTGTTTTCTCTGTAAGTTCCTGAAAGGATTACATGTTTTTTTTTTTTTTTAGAAATCCACACACGTTTCATTATTAAGAATTCGTTCAATTTTAGTTAATTACAGTAAAAAGAATTTGTGGACCTCAAAGTTTAACCATTTTTTCATTTTCTTATTACATAATGATTGTCTCAGTACACGATGATTGTCTCATTACAGGAAGATTGTCTCATTATATGATGATTGGTTCATTACATGATGATTGTCTAATCACATGATGATTGTTTCATTACAAGATGTATTTCGTATTTTACTCTCGCTAACATCATTCATCCCAGTTCTCCATGGAGGCATTTTATTAGGGCAAGAAGGGAAATGTTGATTCTGCGCTCTACCAACATTACCCAACACAGTCACATGTGCCTGCCCTCTGGTATATAATTTATTGCAGTCTTCCCTTGCGTCGACACGAGACAGACAGATTACATCGGTCTTTGACACAGTCTTACCGATAGCTTTCAAATATGGTGCAACCAACTAGTTTGACTCTTGGGTGACTTGAATTTGCGCTTACGGATTATTTGTTATACAGTTTCATACACTATGGGTCATGTGTACGCATATATGTCTATTATGCGTCTCTAGACGTCGACCAACAGACACGTGTAGACACACCCATTGGGACTCAGCATTCATGACTGTAGCATTCATGACTGCGCCAACACTACCTTACCAACGGTGCTCTTCATAGATCCCCATCCGCTTTGCTAGACAACAGTGCCGCAGTCTGTTTCCAGTGCTACCACGTGGAGGTTGGGTAGAGTCTTGGTTAGTGTGAACTCACTGATCCTGGTACTACGTTGCTCCTATATTTTATTACGCCTGTGACTCCAAATAAATGACCTAAAACAGTTGCACAATAAACAAATACAATCGAAATGTTTTTGTCAATAAACAAACATAATGTGACAATTCACAAATATTTCTTCCACGAAAAAGTAAAACTAATCAATCACATTGACAGTTAAATACAAAACAGATGCAGAAAGTAAATAAAAACCAAAATAAATACGAAACAAAATGGAAATGTTGAAAATGACAACAGATGGACAGCAGAAAATAGCAGGAAAGAGAACAGGAAACTGAAAGTATATGCATAGCTGAACAGGTAAAATGTACACAGACAGGTATACGACAATTTGACATAGTAAAGACACAATTAATAATATTTGGAGCACTTCAAGTAGGACCAGAATCAATTAGAAAACAAATTGATATCCTACAGCGCTTTTTCTTTCTTGAACAATTTGTCCATGTCTCCTTTTTTCTGGTGTCCACTTCATTTCATGTCTTGATCATCTTCTTTTTCTCATCTTTAGAAAATGTCAAATATGTCGCCATCGTATGTTATGTATCTTTTTATCATTTATGTCTTCCAGATCAGTTATTGGCGCTGTCTGATATTGATAATTTTATCCATCTAAATATATCCAAATATTCTTTAAAGAAAACGTATAACTTGTCATCTATCGCATCAAAAGATGGACTGTGGGATAAACTATGAAAAGACAAACATAATGAAGTCACATATAGCGAGTAATGCAGATATCACACTGGAATCTAAAATAATCAAAACAACAGAGCAGTTCACAAATTTAGGTAGCAATTTTCAGCTCTTTAAGCAACATCAGCTTTTTAAAGTCTAAATAAAAATATGGAACTGCAAGTGTTATAGTATTAAAACTAAATAACGAATTTTCAATTCAAGTGTTTTATCAATTCTAATATATACCAGTGAGAGTTGAAAAATGACTAAAAATATAGAAAAACACGTACAAACAAAGTAGCTGAACACGTAAACACAAAGTACTACAGTTTTACAAAATACATAAACAGTGACGATAAACAGCAACGTTTCGACCAAAAGGCCTTTATCAAGCAAACAATACAACAAGAATGACGAATTTCGAGGAACACTACAAATGGACGATTACATGTGGAAACATAAACCTATCTAATGAAAATCTGGGAATAAAAACGAACAACGAAATGAGTGCAACACAAAAAACCGAAAGTGGAAAAGAAGAGAAACAATAAACAATATAGTGGATAAATGACACATATATGGAGCAAACACACATATAGATAACAAGGCACGAGATAAGACAGTACTAAGAAGCATAGGAATGTAATGCGTTGAGTCCAAGAGGTCGCAAAGTGCCATAGAATGAAATAAAACGGTTCTCCAGGGCGAATCGACTGCGATCATCGGAGGAACATGATCGGATGGCTGTGACCTGGACATCGTCAACTCCTGAATGGCCAGTATCGTTGAAATGAGTGGCCACAGGAGTCACAGAGCATTGGCGAATATCGCGTAAGTGTTGGGCGAATCGGTCACTAAGTCTCTTACCGGTTTCGCCAATATAGGACTTGTTGCATCGTTTGCAGGTGATGGCATAGATGATATTACGGGACTCACACGTGAAACTGTCTTGGATGGCATACGTAGCTTTTGGAAAAGAGACAGTGCGGGTCTGTATTACATATGCACATGTATAACAGCGCCGACGTCCGCACTGGATGGTGCCAAAGTGACTCTGGATATTAGGCTTGAGGCGACTGTGTACCAACAAATCCTTGAGGCTTCTGTCCCGTCTGTAAGCCACCAAAGGATAGTGTTGGAAGACTGAACGTGTCTCAGGATCAGACTGAAGAATAGGGAGATGATGGAATAAGACTTTTTCACCAGGGAACTGTGAGGGTGGAAAGTTAAGATAAGTTTAACCCTGTCAGAATTTGGGGTTCTATGTATGTGAGAAAGGGCCTCCTGGCGAGCAATTAGCTGAAACCGATGCATGGCAGATGTAAGCACATTCTCCGGGTATAGGCGCTGGCGGAAGAAATCAAGCATCTCATGAGCTCTATCAAGAAAATCGTCGTCCTCGCTGCAGAGGCGACGAAGGCGTAAGAGTTGTGAGAAAGGTAAAGAGTCACGACAGGCCTGGGGATGGGAAGAGGTATACAGAAGAAAGCTATGTGTATCAGTAGGCTTGTAGTATACTGATGTAGTGATAGTGGATAGGCTGAATGGGATAGTGATGTCAAGAAAATTGACACAGGAGGTAGAGATGTGAGAGGTGAACCGAATAGCAGGATTGAAGGCATTGATGAAGGTGATGAAGCGTGACAAATCGGCTTCAGACATATCGGTAACTCCAATACAATCATCGATGTATCTATGATACACGGACGGAAGAGGGCCATCATAGGTGTTCCATACTAAGTGTTCAAGATGACCCATGAATAGACAAGCATAGCTGGGTCCCATTTTAGTACCCATGGCGACCCCACTAATCTGTTCGAAGAACTGGTCATTGAACTGAAAGGAGTTGAGAGTGAGAACTAGTTCTGCAAGACGAAGGAGAGTCGAGGTGGAGACAAGAGGGTTAGTTCTCCTGTCGAGAAAAACTGGAGAGCTTGAAGTCCGTCAGAATGAGGTATAGAGGTATACAGTGAGCAGACATCAAGGAGGAAGAGGCGATAAGTCTTGCCAGGCAACAACTTAATAGAAGAAAAACAGACAAAGTGTGGTTAGTATCTTTCAAGAATGAAGGTAGTGTGGTGACTATAGGATTGAAGATACTATCAAGGAATTCGGAGATATGTTCCGTAGGACAAGAGCAAGCAGAAACAATAGGCCTACCAGGATTGTGAAGTTTATGAATTTTTGGGAGCATATAGAATGCGGGTTTGCCCAAACAACTGTCGATGACACATAGTGATGATGCGCCGGTAGGAAGGTCTCTGGAGGCAATGAGGTTCTTGATGACTGTACGGACCTTACTATTGTTGGATAGTGTAGCATCAGAAGGAATATTATTGTAGAATAGGGTGTTACGTAGTTGGTTGTGGCCTTCCTGAAGGTATAGTTCTTTACTCCATACGACTATGGCACCACCTTTATCAGCGGATTTGATAACAATGTCATCACGTCGACGGAGGTGTGATAGAGCACGAAACTCGGACGGTGACATGTTAGAACTCCCTAGGCGTTTGGGGTGGAGAAGTCCAATGTCGTATGAAGTATTCTTGATGTAGAGATCAAGAGCGTTAGAGGCACCAGGTTTAGGAGCCCAATCATGTTTGCGAGTGGAATATTTGGAGAACATACTCGAGTCGTGATGTTCTAGAGGGTCCTCCTGGTGATGAAAATGTTCATGAAAATGTTACGTGTTCAGCTATTTTTCAAAGTTTTACTGCAGTCTCCACCCTTTTTCGACAAACAAAGTACTATAGTTTTACAAAATACAGAAACAGTGACGATAAACAGCAACGTTTCTACCAAAAGGCCTTTATCAAGCAAACGACACAACAGGAGTGACTTTTCTTCACTGTTTCTGTATTTTGTAAAACTATAGTACTTTGTACGTGTTTCGCTATTTACCAAGTTTTACTGCAGTCTTCCCCCTGTTTTAAAAATACAGAAAACAAATTGAATGTATTTGAAAATAGATGTCTGTGAAAAAAATGAATATAAAATGGAACGAATTCAGGAGAAGTGATGAAATCAGAGAAATATCTAGTCAACCACTAGTATAGTAACAACTGTTATAAGAAGGAGAAGATGGAGATATGTTGAGCATACTTTGAGACGAAATATTCAAAGAATACCAAATCAGACATTGAAGTGGGATGCAAAGGATTCAAGAAAGAGAGGACGACCTAAGGAGATCATGAAACGAACTTTGCTGAGAGAGGCAAGAAATATCGGTTTCAGTTCCATGGAGGAGATTGAGCCAGTTGCTCAGGATAGAGCAAAATGGAGAAATTGCTTGCAGGTCCTATGTAATGTTTAACGGTACGAGAGAAATTACTATTATTATTATTAATCATTAACGAAGCTTTCACTTGAATCATCTTAACATACTTTTTATTTTTTTATTCTTTAACGATGTCTCAGATCAACGGAGGAGGGATATCATGGCACTTTGTTTATCTATTATGTTTGACATTCTATCAACATATACAATTATTGTTTTGGTACAATCTTCACACACACACAGTCACTCATATCCACATTCACTGACTTACATATACATGCCATACAGTGTCGCCTTCGTGGTGGAGATAGAAGATATAGTAATCAACTTCTCATGGGTACGGTGAGCAAATGGACTTTAGGATGGCTGCTGCAGCGGAGGACAGAGCATGCATGGGAATGCCCAATGTGCCATGACGTCAATCGCATAACATAACATAACATAACTGACTTACATATACAACTGATATACGTACTACACACATAAACATACACACTGACATAAGTTATTAGTTATTGGTTACTAAACTGATGTCATTGTACACCGGGCAGACCCATAGGTGCTCAGTCTCCCCAACAGATATCGAAAAATATGCATACTGATGGTTCCTGTGGCTCGCTGATTAAACACACCTCCACTCTGCCTCTCAGGCATCCAGTTCGACTTGAACAACGGGTAACTCCAAACTGCCTAAATCGCTTGATCGATTCAACATCGATTTTAGTGTCCTCATCCAACAGACAGTCGCGAAGAGACCGAATTGTGTATTTAGTGTGCAGTACTGACATAAGAACTGCACACTAAACACACAAACTGATATACATACAACACTCCTATCGCATAAACTGACGTAAATACTACACACCTAAACAGACATACTGACATAAGTACTACACACCTAAACACACAGACTGACATACATACTACACACCTAAACACACACAGACTGACATACACACTACACACCTAAACACACAAACTGACATCAGTACACTCCTAAACGCACCGACATAAGTGCATAAGCAGCAAACAAAAGGCACGCATACAAACAGTAAACAGTAACACACACATACACTCTCTCCCTGTCTTTCGAACACACACACCCCATCACACTCACACAAACAAGCATACACAAACGCACACACAACCCCCACATACGGCATACACCCTTGAAGTTAACTGTAAACTATCAAACATTACTTGATGGTGTGTTTTGGTGCTAGCAAACAAAGTGTTTACATCATTAGAAACATTGCAAAATCCGCTAATGCGCTAACCAATTATGAAGTTTGTCTGCAAATGTGGTCGATCTATTTCTATTGTAGTTAGGCTAGTCCCTGGGGACATTCATATGCGCGTAGGCGAGTTTGGAGATCGCGTAATGTAAGAAAAATTAGTTGCCGAACACTTATACATTTAACATTTTAAACTTGGTGTGCACAGGTACATACTTCTATACTTTTCACATATATACACACACACATGTACATACTTCTATACTTTTGAATACATACACATATATATATATATACACACATGATGTTCGTGTGGGAAACGAACCTATTAGATAACTTCCCGTCACACAAACACACACAACTTGGATAACTAGCAAAACAAAGGATAAACATCAATATAAAGGATTTTACTGAGACGGAATATAAGTATTGATGCCTAGAAAATCAACAACTCGTTGACTGTGGCTGATGGTGAGGTCCTGTAAAGGATATGACACGATTTTAATTTTAATTTTTATATGTGTATATATATATATATATGTATGTGTGTGTGTGTTTTTTGTTTTTATATGTGTGAGTTTTTGTTGTTGTTGTTTATTTGTGCTTTTGTACTTGAACGACAAAAAACTATAGTTCGTTCCCAAATTCGTGATCACATTTCGGTTTAATTTGTACGAAATCTGCCTGAAGGATAAAAGTAATTTTTGCAAACAGTCTTATATACCTACCTCACGACCTTACGAATTCATGTTTAACTAATTGGTAGGTAGATGGGTTGATGAAAAAAAGTTTTTGTTATATAACTTTGCATAAGCGCAACAAACTGATAACCAAAGTTTAGAATTTACATTAATACACAAAATGGTGGCGAATGTTTGCAAAGGCGTATCCCTATTACACATTATAAAAGAAAGGTAACATAGTGAACAAATGATACCTTCCACTTCTATAAATGAAAGTAAATGTTCCGTACATACGCCATTGACAGCCGGTACGAAACATTGTGAACTGATTAATTCCACGGGATTTCCGATTTTGACTTGCGCTGAATTGCATGTGGAACACGGAAATGTTTAGTAATAGACAAACTTGACAATCGTACTGTAAAATGTCGACACGTTTACCAAATCAACATCGCTGTAATTTTAGTAATAACATATAATAAAATCTTACAGAACTAAAGGTTTGGGTGGGCAAAAATACTTTTGGAAGGTCGTCACTGTTACCTATATAAAAATGTAAAAGTCAAGAATTTATGTCAAAGTGGATGATTTTATTATCGGTCGGTAACGATGATCACGAATTTTGGAACGAACTATAGTACTGAACGACATGGTCCTTACTTGAATGCTGCTAAGACATGCAAAACAGTGGACACCATAGGGACAGGTGGAAGTGTAGGCCCCACGAATGCGAATTATTGAAGCAGAGCTATTTTTTTTACCAATCCAGAAGCACTTGAGCTTTCTGGTCTTCGGCTCGGTGCCATGGACATCGTAACCCTTCGGTTCGGTAACACCATAAATCTGGAGAACCTGTAACTTTTCTGCCAGCCCGCAGAATTGAACCGCACTCACAGGGGATTTGTCACTAGTTTCCAAGGCACTACGAACACGCTGGGTAGATAGGCTTGAAGCAGAGCTTAAAGACATGCATATGACTAGGTTTGAGGTCGAAAAAAAAGCAAACGATCGAAATGAGTGAATATTTTTTTTTCTGCCTAATGTGCACTTTGGTGTGAGTACTAGTGATAAGGATGAAAGCTAACTATCATCGTCAAATAGCTTGTCCTGAGCAGAACTTTGTCACCCTTAGAGTCCTTAGAAATATCTCTGTTTTATAGGCTCCATCTGCAGCCGTCATTCTCAAATCATCAATTAATCCTGAATCCTGAATTCATTTTCTCCGTGGTCTTGTTTTTCTCTTCTTTGCCGGAGTGTCTCCTTCCATAATGACCTTCTCCAGTCCTTCATGTCTTTTTATAGTCCCAAAATACTTCAATTTTATCATTCTTATTTGTAACATCAGCCAGTTTTTCTTTGATTTTGAGTTCTTTCTGGATAGATCTATTTGTTCTCCTCTCTGTACATGATATACGAAGTACTCTTCTGTAATACTCAAATTCAAAAGCACATATTTGTTTTTCCACCACCTTGTTAAATATCCTTGCTTCACACATAAGTTGCCATTGACAATATGGATACTCTTAATATTCTAATATTTGTTTTAAAAAAAGGACAAATCTAACTATACGCCTTCATAATATATTTGGTTTATATGTCAATGGCACCAGTGGTATCTATCTGTCATCTTTACTGGAAGCAAGTAAAATGAAAAACAAATGTCAACGGAAGTTTATCATGTATTGATTTATAAAGAAGGCTCAGGTAAGTTTGTGTGTTTGTTCTTAATAGGCCGCTTCAAGAGCTAATCCAATGCATATTTTTCAAGAGATCAAAGGAATGCCAGAATTAGATAAAATTGAAGAATAACAAATATTATATATATATAGATAACACAATGTTGTTACACTGAACAAGTCTTACAAGATGTAGGGAACAAACTAAGAAAATAAGTATCCTATACTGATTTCTTCTTTCCTTTCTTTGTTTTCTCTAGTTTTGATTTGTCTCACAGCGTCAGGATTAAAAGATATTTCTATAACGCGTTTTTGTGTGCGGTTCATAAACAGAAGCTCGCTCTTTGCATCTTCATAAAATGAAACATGGTGATTGATTGATATGATCATCATCATTGCACTTCGGTTCCGCGGCAGTGAACGAATCCATTAGCACTGACAAGAGTCAATGATGTAATTTGAAAAAAAGGTAGAAAGTTGTGTAGGAGTATTTATATGTTTTAAAATAATTAAGACTGGGCTGCGGATTTTCAGCCTACTTTTATCTTTTTTTCAACTATGTTTTTTTTTAACGTGCTGAACTTGAACACGGAATCAACGTTTTATAATCCGTTCCGATAGGACTAGTAACACAACTTTCCCTATATTGAGATCAAGGATCTCTAGATACATGTCCTGACCATTTCAAGCAGGAAACGAACCTAGCACATTTGAAGCGAAAGGCGAGAACACTACTTTCTTCCACGAAAGACACACACAAACTATAATAACTAGCACAAGAAAAGATACACCAACAACAAACATTCGAATCAATGATAATGATATATTATTTGAAGCTGATAATTTCATCTAATCTTGGATAGTAATAACATATTATGATAGCTGTGAAACTGTGCTAAATAGAGAGTTTATAATCGATGAAGGAGAAGATTATAGTAAAACAATGTACTTAAAGCTAAATAGGGAAACACAAAGTGAGGTATTTTTATAAAGCGAGATATGGTGAGGTTTCGATTGAAATGTCTTTATCAAAAGCAGGATACATGAGCGCACGGATTCAGGGCAACGTCCTCTATGGAGCACAGCACAAACACAACCAATACAAATATAATAATAATAATTCCTCTCGTACCGTTTACGCTACATAGGGCCTGCAAAGGAATTTTTCCATACCGCTCTGTCCTGGTCAACTCGTTCAATCTCCTCCATGGAACCGAGACCGATGTGTTTTGACTCTCTCATAAAAGTTCGTTTCAGGGTCTCATTAGGTCGTTCTCTCTTTCTTGAACCCTCTATATCCCACTACAATACCTGCTTTGATATTCTTTGGTCATTTATTCTCAAGGTGTTTCCAACATATCTCCATCTTCTCTTTCTTATAACAGTTGTCACTATGGTTGACCATAATTTCTCTGATTTCATCACTTCTCTTGAATTTGTATCATTTTATGTTCATTACTTTTCGCAGACATCTATTTTCAAATGCACTCAACTTGCTTTCTATATCTTTAGTCATTTTCCAACTCTCGCTAGCATATGTTAGGATTGATACAACATTTGAATTGAAAATTCGTAATTTAGTTTTATACAACTATACAACTTACAGTTGCATATTTTACTTAGACTTTTAAAAGCTGATGTTGCTTTGACAATTTGTGTCCTAATTTAAAAAAAAAAACACCGTTTCCTGTGCATTCAAAATTGCTACCTAAATATGTGAACTGCTCTGTTATTTTTATCATTTTAGATTCCAGGGTGATATCTGCATTACTTGACATTAATGTCTACTTTATATTTGTCTTTTCATAGCTTATCTGCAGTCCAACTCAATATAAATATGTATTAACAGAAATTAGACAGATATTGTATGAAACATCACTGCACTGTCGGATTAGCTCATTCGCAGAAGTAGCAAATGCTACGAGTCCCACGTTGCTGAATGCCCCGCACCTAGAACAGAAAATGTTTAGCTTGTAAAACTATCAAACAAGTTTCGGATGACATCTCAACAATATGGAACGAAATTCTAAAACATTTGCAAACGGAGAACGTTCTTTTTTGACATTAAAGCGTATACAAAGTGAGGAACATGAAGTGACAAGATCGTCTAAATAACGAAAAATTGAATGTAATTTACTTAGAGAAACTGTTTTTTCTAGTGTTATCTCTAAAGTTGCTCACATTAAATCGAGAAAAGCTTGTTTGTAAAAGCTTTTATTTTATTATCATACAAAACCTAGGTTCACTTGGTAACATTTGCTACATGCCCCGCGCTGGCTTAATCCGGCACTGCGTCACTGTCTCTGCTTTTTAGTTGATTGATATAGCCATCATTATTGCAATTCGGTGAAACACCATGTGTGCTCTGATCTCTGAGGAAGATCTCAGCGGTAGTGTAATGACCCCGTAGCACCAACCATGGTGATTGATGTAGTTCTGAAGAGGGGGCACATTTTGTAAGAATTTTATTTCAATATCTTTAACGAATTTTGCTCGAACAGTGTCTTTGCAGCCTAAAGAACAAATACATTTTTGAATTTTGAAAAACTTTTTTCTTCTTTTCGTATTTCGCCACAATTGAAATTGAAAATGGCTAAACATACAAAACAATGAAATCACATTAAAAAATCATGGATGAAATGTATAAATTAAACATTTCACATATAGTTTCGAAGAGATTAAAAATGGCCACGCCCTAGTGCATAGTTTCTCTGTGTTTGTTATTTACTTGAATACTAATATCTTCTCATGTTGTAAAATATACATCTTTGGCCATTTCTTCCTCTTTTTCTTTAAACACTCCATATCGACCACTTGTTAACCGATCTCTGTGATTTGTATGTGATCTGAGCATAAGAGCGATTGTACATTGTGCCAGTTATGCGCCTACAAGTAAGCTAACACATCTGATTTCTGTGTTGCTTCTTACGACATGCCTTGTAGGTTGCAGTGGTAGTATTCTTTGCTTCCTTACGGGCCCCCGGCACCCAAAAGGCGAATTCATATTCTAAGTTGCAAAGTATAGGCGTGAAGCATGGACATTTAACAAGGCAGTGAAAAATCGTGTATGTACTTTTGAATATAAATGCTACAGAAGAGTCATCAGTAATATCATAGACAGAGAAGAAAACAAATAGATATATCGAGAAAGAACTCACAATCAAAGAAAATTGACTGATGATACAAAATAAGAAGGATACAATTAAAGTATTTTCGATATATAAAGAGACACGAACGATTAGAGACAACCGTTATGAAAGGTGGCATCCCAGCAAATAGGAGAAGAGGAAGATCACGGAGAAGAAAATAGATTCAGGATATAACTTTTGATTTGAGCAAGACGGCTGTAGAAACAGGAGATCTGACTTATGTGAGAAAAGAAATTCAGAAAGACTGTTAAGGTGGCAAATCTCTACTCAGGACAAATTATTTGATCACGGTGGTTATATTGTACGAGAACAAGGACAATAAACAAACAATTAGAAAACAGAATACATATTTCCGTGATGTGGATATATAGAAGAATGGAAAGAATATCATGGTAGGAAAGAAATGCTGATAAAGAAGGGCTGCAATAATTACTAGTTAAAATGTAACTATTCAAAGAAACAAATTAAAAAAATAATCACGGTGGTCTGAACATAATAAACGATATCATACATTACTGAAGACCATATGAAAGAGGGTAGTTGAATTCACAAGAGCATGAAGCTGACATATATATATATAATAGAAGGAGTGAGTTGGTGGTGCGGTTGTTATCATACATTACAGAAGACCATATGAAAGAGGGTAGTTGAATTCACAAGAGCATGAAGCTGACATATATATATATAATAGAAGGAGTGAGTTGGTAGTGCGGTTGTTATCATACATTACAGAAGACCATATGAAAGAGGGTAGTTGAATTCACAAGAGCATGAAGCTGACATATATATATATAATAGAAGGAGTGAGTTGGTGGTGCGGTTGTTATCATACATTACAGAAGACCATATGAAAGAGGGTAGTTGAATTCACAAGAGCATGAAGCTGACATATATATATATAATAGAAGGAGTGAGTTGGTGGTGCGGTTGTTATCATACATTACAGAAGACCATATGAAAGAGGGTAGTTGAATTCACAAGAGCATGAAGCTGACATATATATATATAATAGAAGGAGTGAGTTGGTGGTGCGGTTGTTGTTGTTTGGCTTAGTGGCATCCTTTGAAATAAGTTTATTGATATAGTGTCACGATGTGTAATGATGAGCCGATTATAATAGATGCTATTATACCGACGAAAGTAACAAAAGCCGTCATATCAGTAACGATTCATGTATTAAAATACATCTGTCTTCACAAACATTAGTCAGACATTATCCATGCTATTTATATCTTCTAACAGTATCGATTGGTGTCGTAAGGACTAGGGTAAGTGGTTCGAGTTCCGTGTTTGTCTATTTGTTTTTTCGGAAGCTCTTAGTACCTGTACCTGTTTATTTGTTGATCATATTCGTTACTTCCGTTGCTTCCTCTGGGGTTCTTGCAAAAAAAATCCTTGTTCTCATCTTATAATAAAATTGAAGCTACTTTGAATGATGTATGCATGTTTGTTATATATGTGTATACATGTGTGTATGTATGATATTGTCTCGTCTCAAATATATAAAAGTACAATAAGCTTATAGCATGTGTTTGCGCAGACACTGCTGGAACGAACCCTACCTGATTGTTTCTGTGTCTAGTTGTAACGAGCGTTTGAGAAAGACACTCCCCGTGAGTCATTTTTTTAGAATGGCTCATTGGTTGTGTTCGTAAAAACGCTCGTATTGCTAGGCTAGGCGATTGGTGTCGTAAGGACTAGGGTAAGTGGTTCAAGTCCCATGTTTGTCTATTTGTTTTTCGGAAGCTCTTAATACCTGTACCATGTTTATTTGTTGATAATATTCGTTACTTCCGTTGCTTCCTCTGGGGTTCTTGAAAAAATCTCCTTGTGTTCATCTCTATCGCTCAGGAAATCTTGTTAGTCAACCTACGTCGAACTATTACGTGGTCGTTCTTCGTTGCTTTCTTACTAATAATTTTCAATCTTTGGTGTGCAACTGTCTTATATGCTGTCAGTCGTATTCTTTCTTTGTAGTGTTGTCGACTCTTCGTCATCTCAGTATAGAAGGATAGCTATATCTTTCTAGGCATATATATATATAATTGATACTGCAACATGAAGAGGTAGCCATATGGGAGCTTGTCAGAGTGTACTTCTAGAGCAAAGAATATACGTTTTCTGGAAGTCCATTGCAATCCACCTCCGATGTAGAAAAAGACACACGATGATGATACTACTCAATATTGATGTGTAATGTAGAAAAATGTATAGAAAAAAAAGCTGCCGAAAGATGAAAATTATCTTGTGAAGTGGTTGATCAATGTTCAACACAATCTTTCCTCCAACATTTTGCTGTCAGTGCCAAACCTGGACGCTGACAACAAATGATAGAAGAAAACTAGTCACGACAGAGATGAAGTGTCTACACAGA
Organism: Arion vulgaris; assembly: GCA_020796225.1. NCBI lineage: Eukaryota > Metazoa > Mollusca > Gastropoda > Stylommatophora > Arionidae > Arion > Arion vulgaris. The sequence goes on from CM036765.1 coordinate 18,792,022, forward strand.
ATGCTGGAAGTATCAAGAAGAGATCGGTTTGAGAAATGAAGACAGCAGGAAAAAAGTTCGTGCACCATCCGTACTAGACTTCATCAAGAAACAACAAATTAAATGGTTCGGCCACATAAGCAAATTATCAACAGAGATTGCGCATCAAAGAGCAATGCTGCTCAGATACAATGGATACAAAGAAAAATGCCGGCCACGCAAAACGGGGGACATCAGAAATAACAGAGGTGACTAAAACACTATTTATGAAACGCGCACAAGGAGCTCGTTCTAGAAATCTCTTCTTATCCTAACGCTGTGAGGCAAAACATGATTAGAGAAAGAAAGATAAAAAGAAAGATGCTGATAAACAAAAAAATTAATCACATTTTATGTGAACAAAAAATTAATATTTTGTTGAATAATGGAAGTGAAGAGTGACGAAACGAAATAATGTCTGGCGAAGCAAAGTAAAAGAGTAGGTCAGAGTGGTCAAAGTGTAATGGACAAAGATAAAAAAGACGATCCATAGAAGTTGTTGTATAGCAACAGTTCCAGCTCAATAGAAATAACAAGGTTTATTGAAAGTGGTAGAAGATATTAGGAGCATGACAATAGAGTAACTTTACTGAAGATCCAATTTATCCAGTCTTCAGTAAGTAGGTTGTACTTTATCAGTGGATATGTCGTTTATAATTAGATTTTACTGTATAGTAATGTATGTACTTTATAGTGTTGTTTACTGTAACATATCATTTATAGTTGGGTTTTACTGTATAGTAATACATATAATTTATAGTTTTGTTTATAGTTATGTTAAGAGATTGATTAATCAACATCGAACTGGGGTGAAAGAAGGCAAGAGGAAGACCACGAAAAAGATGGTTAGATGGCATAGCAGAATCCTGTGAAAGAGCAAAAATAACAATCATCCAAGACACCAGAACACCAAAAACAGAAAACCACGACACTGGGCAACAACCCGGTAGCAGTATGACGACAAAAGAAGAAGAAGCAGAACTGGCGTGTTGGGTCGCTGGACGCTGCTGGATTTGATGAGGGGGAGATCGGAGCACCTATGGACGTGTCCGGGAGACTATGATGATAGCCCTTATATAACTGATAACTGATATAGATTATAGTTTTGTTTGACTGTAACATATAATTTATAGTTTTGTTTGACCGTAGCATATAATTTATAGTTTTGTTTGACCGTAGCATATAATTTATAGTTTTGTTTGACTGTAGCATATAATTTATAGTTTTGTTTGACTGTAGCATATAATTTATAGTTTTGTTTGACTGTAACATATAATTTATAGTTTTGTTTGACTGTAGCATATAATTTATAGTTTTGTTTGACTGTAGCATATAATTTATAGTTTTGTTTGACTGTAGCATACAATTTATAGTTTTGTTTGACTGTAACATATAATTTATAGTTTTGTTTGACTGTAACATATAATTTATAGTTTTTTTTACTGTAGAATATAATTTATAGTTGTTTGACTGTAACATATAATTTATAGTTTTGTTTGACTGTAACATAATTTATAGGGTTTTTTTTACTGTAACATATAATTTATAGTTTTGTTTGACTGTAACATATAATTTATAGTTGTTTGACTGTAACATATAATTTATAGTTGTTTGACTGTAACATATAATTTATAGTTTTGTTTTACTGTAACATATAATTTATAGTTTTATAGGGCGACGCAGGCTATAGAGAGAGAGAGAGAGAGAGAGAAAATGTTGCCTTGAGTCCCCTTTTACATTCCATTGTTATCTTCACCTGTGTATTTCAGTTAACTGCATGTCTAGCTATGTTGTGTAGTAAACGACGCAGTGAGAAGTTATGTAAACGACAGGAAGCTAATAACAAAAAGAAAAGGCGGTATCTAAGAACACAGAGAAACAATGGCACTATTCAAGAAAACAGAACAAACATTCAATGGGTGGAGTTTAACAGTTGTAGCTTAATGATTTACTGACAGCAGAATGAACAGAGTCAAGTTAATCAATATAAATAAAGACATTGATTGATTTATTGATTGATACAATCATAATAATTATCCTCACTTCAGGGAACAACCATGCACAGTCCGATGTTTTTCTTTCGCAGAAAGATTTTAGCAGTAGTGCACGAATTCCGTAACACAGGCGATGAACCCCAATGTAATTGTTAAATGGTGAAAATGTTAAGGAAATTCATTCTTTCTTTTGACCTTCTCTGCTCTTATTGCCGTTAGGCGTGGCAGGTTTAACTGATGATTGGTTTCTGCACGTTCGGTCGCTTGATATGCTGTGGTATTGTTGAGTTTTAAGATGTCTATAACTCCATCAACCCATATTTTTCTTGGTCTGCCTCTTCCTCTTGATGATTCCATTTTCAGTTTGTACGCTCTTGCAACTGGTGTATTCTGGTTCATTCTCACCAAGTGGCCAAACCATTTGAGTTTCTGTTTTTAAATGAATTTAATAGCAGGTGTTGTTCCAACTGAATTACATTGCAATTTTAACATAATTTAATCCGCGCATTTCAGACGACATTTCTACTTTCTGCCGTCAAATGTACTTTTACAAGCTGAACTTGAACATGAGTCCTACTTAATATCATCATTCTCCGATACGACTAGGACCTTCATCTGATCTTCAATGAGACCATGGGTCACAGAATCAATAGTTTATTTGATCTCTCCCCGCGATCACCACCCAGACCGTTGTACCAGACTTCCCCATAAATTCTATTCATGTAAAAATCTGATTTATTTGGCCTTAGCATTAATGTATTTTACGTCACATCTTCATCACCATTTAGAGCTCTGGTGCTTATCCTTCAGCGATGTGTCCGGTTTCAGCCAGCGTTTACTCGGTTCGCTCTCCGTTCTCTAGCCATCTAGTGTTTTTACGGTGTGGGGTAGCTAGCCCCACGATCAACCTACTTAGTCGCCTCTTACGACATGCATCACAGGTAATAGTGATTCTATTCTTTACACTACATTTTGGGTCCCGGTAACCACTCGGGCCGTTTATTTGATCTAATGAATGAAGTATTTATTTATGTTGACTGAAACATGAATAAAATGCACCAAGTTTGTGCACGTTGTGTGTATATGTGCTCGTCCATCCATATATATATATATATATATATATATACTGGTCTCTGTGGCGTTGAGGTTAGATGCTTGTCTGTGATATATATATACTGGTCTCTGTGGCGTTGAGGTTAGATGCTTGTCTGTGATATATATATACTGGTCTTTGTGGCGTTGAGGTTAGATGCTTGTCTGTGATATATATATACTGGTCTCTGTGGCGTTGAGGTTAGATGCTTGTCTGTCGTGCCAAAGGTACCAGGTTCGCTTCCTCGTGGAGCCATCGGATATTTTCCAGAGATCCCAGATCTCAGTGTAGGTGAGATCCAGTTCCTAGTAATATCGGAGACGAACGATAAAACGTAGGTCCCCGTGTTCAATTTTAGCATGTAAAAGAACCCTCAACAGTTCAAAATCTAGAAGAGCAGGCTGCATAGGAAAAATTCTTTAGGAAGAGATAAAAATAAAATTCCTTCAAAAATATCTTTACTATCTTCAAAACTATAACGGGGACCCTCGCCGGTGCTAAGGAGTTCGTGCACTGTCGCTGAGATCTTCCTGTGTAAGAAAGAGATCGGAGCACACATGGTTACTTACCGAAGTGCACTGATGATGGTCCTATCAATCAATCAATCTATAAATCTCTATGGGATTTATTGAAGTGCAAGAAATGAACTGAATTTAAATAAAGTGCAATTTTGAATTCAAAACAATGTCACGCATCGCATACTTAATTTGACATATTTATTGATAAATCTATGAATGGAAAGCTTATAGAGAAAGTCGATATGTTAAATCGTGCAGAATCTCTAACTGAAAAGTAATGGATGAGTCAACAGAAGAGATAGAAGATACGCAGAATGCCTGTAAGGTTATCTAATTTATATTGTTCTATTTTGTGTCTTTCCTTTTCATGCTTTCTTATTTTGTAGGTTTTTTTTCCACTCATTTTTTCGACATTATAAAACATGATCTTTTTCTTATTCTTCGAAAGCTCCATATCGACCACTTGTTTAATTAACTAATCTTTGTGGTGTGTATGTGATTTGTCTGTGCCTAGGAGCTATTGTGCGTTGTGCTGGTTATGCGTGTACAAGCAGGCCAGCACATCCGAAGTCTGTGACGCTGTTTATTTAGTAGGGTAGCTCAACTAGGCCTCTACCTTAATCGCCTCTTACGACATGCCTTGTAGGTCGTAGGTTACTATTCTTTGCTCCCTTTGAGAGCCCAAACAACACACGGGGGAAATGGGATCTAAAGGGAAAATGGGATCTAAAGGTGAGGATTTACTTCATTGTATCTGATTTTATTGTATGGTTCGTTATATCTTCTTAGAAACTGCATGACACTTACTAATAGCAGTGCAAAAAAATACAAACTCCCTAGCTCCAGTAATAATTTTAAGGGATCTCCTTAAAAAAGATACTTGTGAACAGAATGTTCACCCACAACCCTCAGAACTCAAAGGTAGAAGACTCTACTACCTTCTCACAGAGATGCCCACTATATGTTAATATCTACAATAAATCTTTAGCCTGTTACGCCCTTGGCGTTTAGGGCAGCAACAAACGCACCCCATTCTTCTCTGTTCATGGCCTTCCTCTGTATTGTGTTCCAGCTATGATTCATTTCCTTCAGTTCTTGCTCTATCGTTTTCATCCAGGTCGTCTTGGGTCTTCCACGCTTTCGCCTACCCTCTGGAGTCCATCTCAGTGCAGTTTTCGTGTCGGAGCCAGTCTCCATGCGCATCACATGTCCAATCCATCTCCAGCGTCGTCTTCGGATGATAGTGCCCATATTCTCTTGTTGGCATCGTGCAAGCAATTCTTGGTTCGAGATAGTAGTCGGCCAGTACACGCGTAAGATTTTTCGCAGACAAGTAATATCTACAATACTGGGACTATAATAGTAGGCTGACCGGTCGGTAGGCAGAAAACGCTTCAACGACACTCTTAAAAGATTTGATAAATTTATAAACTGGAAATCCTTTGCACAAGATCACCAACTATTGTGTTACTACAGCACAGGAAAAACTCACATAGAGGAGTGTGTCGTACTGGTGAAATAAGGAGAAAACGAAATGCATGAAACAAACGTAACACTCAGTCCACTGTGGAGACTGAACACCTGTATGTCTGCCTGGAATGCTGCGGCGTCAGTGTATAAACCAATAACCAATAACTCTCAGACATCAAGATGAATGTGTTCAAAGTAAACAGTGGTTTGTCTCAGAGTGTCCAGATCTTCAAAGAACGTGCCATACAAACCCCTGATGACGGACACATCATACATTTATTTTCATCATATGGTGGACATCTGTGTGAAAGATGTTCTGATGTCATTTTATCACTGCTACAATTCCACTCTTTACATGCCCAATGTTCTTCATGTCTGTCCCTCCCCCACCCCTGTGGTATGGTTCTACGTTCAAGGAGTGGATTCTACAGTCACTTCATCACACACCAGAGAGATGCAACAGCACACGTCTGTGCCTGTTATAATCCTCGCTCTCGATATACAGCTTTTATGATTACAATAGTAGATAATCGGGTCTGAGAACAAGAGACCAAGAGACTATGCCTGAGAGGTGCAACAGCACACGTCTGTAGCTGTTATAATCATTGCTCTCGATATACAACTTTTATGATTACAATAGTAGATAATCGGGTCTGAGAACAAGAGAAGGACCAAGAGACAGATGAATAGACCCAAAAATTGACTAAACACCACGTCGTTATACACTAACAATTGCGACGCACTTGGTACAACATATATAACCAAGTTCTCAGCCATGCTTCTCTACATTAGTATACCATAAGAGGGACAAGAACATTGGTATTTGTGTTTCTATACAGATTCTCTAGCCCGTTACTGCTCTAGGGGCTACACACGAAACTTCCATATATACTTTAATATCTCTTCCTATGTCATATATCTATGTTGAGTATTTATGTGACTTCTGTTGGGGAATGTTGAGTATTTATGTGACTTCTGTTGGGGAAATGTTTAGTATCTATGTGACATGTTGGGGAATATTGAGTATATATGTGACATGTTGGGGAATGTTGAGTATTTATGTGACTTCTGTTGGGGAATGTTGAGTATTTATGTGACTTCTGTTGAGGAATGTTGAACATCTATGTTACTTCTGCTGAGGAATGTTGAACATTTATGTGACTTCTGCTGAGGAATGTTGAACATCTATGTTACTTATGTTGAGCAATGTTGAACATTTATGTTACTTCTGCTGAGGAATGTTGAACATTTATGTTACTTCTGCTGAGGAATGTTGAACATCTATATGACTTCTGCTGAGGAATGTTGAACATCTATGTTACTTCTGTTGAGGAATGTTGAACATCTATGTGATTTCTGCTGAGGAATGTTGAACATTTATGTGATTTCTGTTGAGGAATGTTGAACATCTATGTTACTTCTGCTGAGGAATGTTGAACATCTATGTGATTTCTGCTGAGGAATGTTGAACATCTATGTTACTTCTGCTGAGGAATGTTGAACATCTATGTTACTTCTGATGAGAAATGTTGAACATCTATGTTACTTCTGCTGAGGAATGTTGAACATTTATGTGACTTCTGCTGAGGAATGTTGAACATCTATGTGATTTCTGTTGAGGAATGTTGAACATCTATGTTACTTCTGCTGAGGAATGTTGAACATTTATGTTACTTCTGCTGGGGAATGTTGAACATCTATGTTACTTCTGTTGAGGAATGTTGAACATCTATGTTACTTCTGCTGAGGAATGTTGAACATCTATGTTACTTCTGCTGAGGAATGTTGAACATTTATGTGACTTCTGCTGAGGAATGTTGAACATCTATGTTACTTCTGTTGAGCAATGTTGAACATTTATGTTACTTCTGCTGAGGAATGTTGAACATTTATGTTACTTCTGCTGAGGAATGTTGAACATCTATATGACTTCTGCTGAGGAATGTTGAACATCTATGTTACTTCTGTTGAGGAATGTTGAACATCTATGTGATTTCTGCTGAGGAATGTTGAACATTTATGTGATTTCTGTTGAGGAATGTTGAACATCTATGTTACTTCTGCTGAGGAATGTTGAACATCTATGTGATTTCTGCTGAGGAATGTTGAACATCTATGTTACTTCTGCTGAGGAATGTTGAACATCTATGTTACTTCTGATGAGAAATGTTGAACATCTATGTTACTTCTGCTGAGGAATGTTGAACATTTATGTGACTTCTGCTGAGGAATGTTGAACATCTATGTGATTTCTGTTGAGGAATGTTGAACATCTATGTTACTTCTGCTGAGGAATGTTGAACATTTATGTTACTTCTGCTGGGGAATGTTGAACATCTATGTTACTTCTGTTGAGGAATGTTGAACATCTATGTTACTTCTGCTGAGGAATGTTGAACATCTATGTTACTTCTGCTGAGGAATGTTGAACATCTATGTTACTTCTGCTGAGGAATGTTGAACATCTATGTTACTTCTGCTGAGGAATGTTGAACATTTATGTTACTTCTGCTGAGGAATGTTGAACATCTATGTTACTTCTGTTGAGCAATGTTGAACATTTATGTTACTTCTGCTGAGGAATGTTGAACATTTATGTTACTTCTGCTGAGGAATGTTGAACATTTATGTTACTTCTGCTGAGGAATGTTGAACATCTATGTGATTTCTGTTGAGGAATGTTGAACATCTATGGGTCTGTCCTGAATATTACGATGTCCTTTCAGCTTCAAATATTTCAAAACTTCACAGGGATCTTACTAATTCTTTTTGTTTTAAATTGCATGGTTAGTTGGCTTAATTTTTGGCAAATGCATGATTAACTTTATCAGGAGTTGCTGGTCGAGATGTGTGCACACACATCAACCAGTGTTAAAGACGTGGGTTTAATAGCTTGTAAAAGCATATATTGTTTAGGTAAAATATAAATCGAATTTGCCCACAGTTCGGACATTATGTAATTAATACTAAGAGTAGTTAACACGCCTCTTTGTCGGAACTATATGATATATCTTCATTCATTCCCAGATGTTGAACAACAAGAGCTGGATGCTTGAGGGGCAAAGATAGGAGTGTGTTTAACGAGTAAGTCACAGACACCATAAGTAAGCATACACATCGATATCTGTTGGGGAAGACTGAACACCTGTATGTCTGCCTGCAGAGCTGCGGCGTCAGTTTATTAACGAATAACCAATAACGAAGACATCAAGATTAATGGGTTCAAATAAAACAGTGGTTTGTCTCAGGTTGTCCAGATCTTCAAAGGACTTGTCATGCAAACCCCTGAGGACGGACACAACATACATTTATTTTCATCATATGAGGTACATCTGTGTGAAAGGTAATCTGATGTCATTTTATCATTGATACAGTTGCACTCTTCACAAGTTTCTATCTTTAGCTTATTGTAATATCTCCATCGATAATCACCTACTAAATCAAGTAAAAGATTTCATATACCTGGGGAGCTTTTTTTCAGCAAATGGAAGAATAACTAATAAAATTCAACACAGATGCAACAAAGCAAATCAAATGATAGGGCAAATGGTACCAATTTTAAGATGCAAACACGTCACCATGAACACAAAAGAGCAATGTTCAACACAATCTTTCTCCCACATTATGTTACCAGTGTCAATCCTGGACGCTGACAACAAATGATAGAAGAAAACTAGTCATGACAGAGATGAAGTGTCTACGCAGAATGCTGGGTGTAACAAGAAGAGACCGGTTGAGAAATGAAGGCATCAGGAAAAAGTGGGTACAACATCAGTACTAGACTTCATCAAGAAACAACAAATTAAATGGTTCGGCCACGTAAGCAGATTACCATCAGACAGTGCACCCCAAAGAGCAATGCTGCTCCGATACAATGGGTACAAAGCAAAAGGCTGGCCACGCAAAAGATGAACCTCAGAGATAACAGAGGCGACGAAAGAGACTATCTACGAAGCGTATACTAGGGCCCGTTTTAGAAGTCTCTTCCTGACCTGACGCTGTGAGGCATACAGGATTCGAGAAAGAAAGAAAGTAATATGGTTTCTTGGTTTGTTGTATCTTGTGCAGAGTCTAAACACTTGTTGCTTTCTGTTGAGTTGGTAATATGGATCGTTTTTTCTGATGTCCCAGATGTGTTGTTTCTCACTTGATCATGTATTTTCTTCTGATAAAATCTTTGCCTATTCATAGTTTTATATTTGTGCCAGATCACGAACTCTGTAATGAATGGTACTATAGTCTAGCGGGCACATATACTGTTGAAAACGAACGAACAATGGGCCATTCTATTTTTAATGCCGTAATTGTCAAAATAAGAATGCAAAAGGCAAGAGGAGCTTTCATCGCATTAGGTAATGTATGGAAGTCTATATGAATCACAACTAGAATCAATATAAGAATATTTAATTATAATGTTAAAAACAGTTCTGCTGTATGGGTCAGAAACATGGAGAGTGACTAAATATAATAACGCAATAAATGGCAAACACTCACCAACTGGTGTCTGCGCTGAACAGAAAGGTATGGCAAGGAAACAAATGAGAGGCTTAATTAAAGAACAAGACATATTCCAGTGACGCAAGAGGTTATTAAAATACTCTGGTGCTGTATAGAAGACACCTTAAGAAAATCCGAAAGCAATATAGCAAGAAGGGAACTTCACTGGAACCCACAGGGAAAGTGAAAGAGAAGGAAGCCTAGAAATACACGGAAGAAAGATTTGAAGCTAGAGATTTACACCAAAAAAAGAAGAGCTGGAGTGAGCAGAGGTAGATAGCTAAAGATAAGTAGACTTGGTATAGATTGGTTGAGGACCTATGAATAGTAAACAAACGGATATAAAAATCTTTGGGGGTCACAGGGATGTGGTTTTACAGAAGAGTGATGAGAATCACATGGACTGCTCAAATGATGAATGCGGAGGTGTTGAATGAGACCAAGACATAGAGAAAGCTTATAATCAATATAAGAAAGAAGCAACCATCATTAATTTTCGGACATGTGATGAGAAGGGGAGGCTAAAAGCACATTGTGACAACCGGTAACATCGAGGGGAGACGAGACATAGGAAGACAGAGTGAGATCAAATATTAGACAGCCTGACTTCATGGCACCGAAGAGAGTCAACATCTAAGATGATAACAAACACACCAGGGACAGAGATCATTGGAGATCCATGATCACCTACACCGACACGGTACCTGATGATGAGAAGACTGGACAAATAAATATAAGTTATAGTTCATAGAGGAAATGTTGCCATCTGCCAGCTAGACACACTGCTAAGATATTCACACATTTTCCTTTCAGTTAAACAGCACATGATTAAAAGCCTTTAATTTCCAACTTTACGCAAACAGGGCCAAGCATAGACAATTCATAAAGCACATGCACAAAAATAACTACATGTGAAATGCGATGTCTCCAAAATGTCATCAACAACAGAAGAAGAGATAAAGCTGCAAATAATAGCATTAGAAAGAAGGTTGCACAAGATCTTGCTTGAAATATAGCGAAAAACAAACTGAAATGGTTTGACCTCCTACAAAGAATGAAGAACATCTATGTGATATGAAAACAGTTTTTCTATGCTACTTTGCATATCGATAGCAGTGGGATCAACAGCATTTTCATACCTACTTTGTGTTACCAGAGCCAAACATGGACATTGAGCAAAGCGCAGTCACAAAAATAACTACATGTGAAATGCGCTGCCTGCGAAACGTTACCAACAACACAAGAAAAGACAGAATCACCAACATCAGCATAAGAAAGAAAGTTGGCACAAAACCGTGCTTGAATTACATAGATAAACAAAGAATGAAGTGGTTTGGCCACTTAATAAGAATGCATCCAAACTCCACAGTATACAGTCTTCTACAAGAGAAAATCGGGAAAGAAGGCAAGAGGGAGACCACGGAAAAGATGGTTAGATGGCGTAGCAGAATCCTGTGAAAGAGCAAAGATAACAATCACACAAGCCACTAGAACAGCGCAAGACAAAAACAGAAAACCACGACACTGGGCAACAACCCGGTAGCAGTGTGACGACAAAAGAAGAAGAAGAAGAAGAAAGAATGAAGCCAGATCACGCTATCTGTAAAAGCCCTCTACAGCAGAACATCAGGGCAAAAAGCGAGAAGAGGAACAAAGAAAACATGGATAGATCTGTTGCAAGAATTATGCCAAAAAATGAAGAAATTAATCATTCAAGCTATTTGAAAAGAGAAAGACACGTGAAAAAAACCCACGGCACTAAGGTAGTAGAAAACAAGTACAAAGTCCACAACTCGATAGCAGTGAGACAAAAACCTCGATAGCAGTGAGACAAAAACCTCGATAGCAGTGAAACAAAAACCTCGATAGCAGTGAGACAAAAACCTCGATAGTAGTGAGACAAAAACCTCAATAGCAGTGAGACAAAAAACTCGATAGCAGTGGGACAAAAACCTCGATAGCAGTGGGACAAAAACCTCGATAGCAGTGGGACAAAAACCTCGATAGCAGTGAGACAAAAACCTCGATAGCAGTGAGACAACAACCTCGGTAGCAGTGGGACAAAAACCTCGGTAGCAGTGGGACAAAAACCTCGATAGCAGTGGGACAAAAACCTCGATAGCAGAGGGACACAAACCTCGATAACAGTGAGACAAAAACCTCGATAGCAGTGGGACAAAAACCTCGATAGCAGTGAGACAAAAACCTCGATAGTAGTGAGACAAAAACCTCAATAGTAGTGAGACAAAAACCTCAATAGCAGTGAGACAAAAACCTCAATAGCAGTTTGACAAAAACCCAGAAGAATGCAAGCATACAAAAAACAATATGCAAAGTAGCATAGAAAAACTGTTTTCATACTACGATCTAAATTGGAAAATGCAGTATTAGTCTAGTTCTTTTCTTTGACCAACTGCTCACAATGTGTGATGGGGTCGCCATTACACTGACCTTTTTTTACATTTCAGTGTTTTTTCTGGTATTCAGTATCTGACAGAGTCAACCTGAAAGTTTTCACAATCGGATAAAATAATACATCGACTTTGAAGATTGATCCTGGGATTTGTCCAAGCTATACAAAGAAAGTGACCCTCAGATTCCTGAACACATCATTCAAATGTCCCACTTCATTAATGATTTGGAGTCTCTAATATGAACCCGTGAGACTAACCTGAAAGACAAATTGTTGGACACATGCGAGGACCTCCTACTGCTTATGTTATCCATGGAGGCAACTCATCTCGCTGTCTAGACATCTACGCATAGGAAAATGATCGTAGAAGATCAAGATCCTAGGACCACTCACACAAGAAGCATGTGCGCTAACCCAAACACTATCGCGGTTCTCATTGCAAACGCACATCATTTAAAACGTGCACACAATTCAAGAACATTAAACACTATTCAAATATATCTTTACATTTTATTTCGCTTGAAGTAACCTTCTTCCATACAGTTGAAATTTAAAACGCAAAATTGTATATACAAATTTGACATGTAAATTACGTGTATTTCCAGTGCACGAGTAATTTTTTTTGGTTTAAAATATCAAATAATGAATCAACGAATAGGTAGCTCAATAACTGATGACGTCATTTCTGATTTTATGTTGACCTAATCCGTTATCAGTTTCATAAAGTCACTAAAATAGGTCAGCATATTTAACGTTTTTTTTAAAATCGTCTTTTCTTGAGAACGGTAGATTGCATTATCTCATTATCAATGGTGGTTTATGAAGAGGCCTCTTAGTTTCTAAATAACGTGTAACAGGAATCAGGTGACATCAAAATATAACTTGCAATTTGATTTTTGTTTCAACACAGCATAATTATTTGCTTGCAGATGTTGATAAGAATCGTGAAGAAGAAATTCTATCTCCTCTTACCTATAAACTCTCTAATTCTTTTATCAATAGCACCGGAATGAAGATTAGGAACATAACTTCTCTTCCCGACAAAGTCTCTCAGTCTTTTCAAAGCTGATAACGATTTAGTTGATTCATTTTCGAGATTTGATCTCTTCCCGACAAAGTCTCTTAATCGTTTAATAGCTGACGATTCCAGTGAGTCGCTTTCAGGATGTGACCTCTTTCCGACAAATTCTCTTATTCGTTTTGTAGAGGTCAACGATTCTACTGAGTCACTTTCAGGATGTAATCTCTTCCCAACAAAGTCTCTCAATCGTTTTATAGGGGTCAACGATTCTATCGAGTCATCATCAAAATTTGATCTCTTACCAACAAAGTCTCTCAATCGTTTTGTAGCGGTCAACGATTCTATCGAGTCATCATCAAAATTTGATCTCTTACCAACAAAGTCTCTCAATCGTTTTGTAGCGGTCAACGATTCTATCGAGTCATAATCAAAATCTGATCTCTTCCCAACAAAGTCTCTTATTCGTTTTGTAGAGGTCAACGATTCTACTGAGTCACTTTCAGGATGTAATCTCTTCCCAACAAAGTCTCTCAATCGTTTTGTAGCAGTCAACGATTCTATCGAGTCATCATCAAAATTTGATCTCTTCCCAACAAAGTCTCTCAATCGTTTTGTAGCAGTCAACGATTCTATCGAGTCATCATCAAAATTTGATCTCTTACCAACAAAGTCTCTCAATCGTTTTGTAGCAGTCAACGATTCTATCGAGTCATCATCAAAATTTGATCTCTTCCCAACAAAGTCTCTTATTCGTTTTGTAGAGGTCAACGATTCTACTGAGTCACTTTCAGGATGTAATCTCTTTCCGACAAAGTCTCTCAATCGTTTTGTAGCGGTCAACGATTCCATCGAGTCATCATCAAAATTTGATCTCTTCCCAACAAAGTCTCTCAATCGTTTTGTAGCAGTCAACGATTCTATCGAGTCATCATCAAAATTTGATCTCTTCCCAACAAAGTCTCTCAATCGTTTTGTAGCAGTCAATGATTCTATCGAGTCATCATCAAAATTTGATCTCTTCCCAACAAAGTCTCTTATTCGTTTTGTAGAGGTCAACGATTGTACTGAGTCACTTTCAGGATGTAATCTCTTCCCAACAAAGTCTCTCAATCGTTTTGTAGCGGTCAACGATTCTATCGAGTCATCATCAAAATTTGATCTCTTCCCAACAAATTCTCTTATTCGTTTTGTAGAGGTCAACGATTGTACTGAGTCACTTTCAGGATGTAATCTCTTCCCAACAAAGTCTCTCAATCGTTTTGTAGCAGTCAACGATTCTATCGAGTCATCATCAAAATTTGATCTCTTCCCAACAAAGTCTCTTATTCGTTTTGTAGAGGTCAACGATTCTACTGAGTCACTTTCAGGATGTAATCTCTTTCCGACAAAGTCTCTCAATCGTTTTGTAGCGGTCAACGATTCCATCGAGTCATCATCAAAATTTGATCTCTTCCCAACAAAGTCTCTCAATCGTTTTGTAGCAGTCAACGATTCTATCGAGTCATCATCAAAATTTGATCTCTTCCCAACAAAGTCTCTCAATCGTTTTGTAGCAGTCAATGATTCTATCGAGTCATCATCAAAATTTGATCTCTTCCCAACAAAGTCTCTTATTCGTTTTGTAGAGGTCAACGATTGTACTGAGTCACTTTCAGGATGTAATCTCTTCCCAACAAAGTCTCTCAATCGTTTTGTAGCGGTCAACGATTCTATCGAGTCATCATCAAAATTTGATCTCTTCCCAACAAATTCTCTTATTCGTTTTGTAGAGGTCAACGATTGTACTGAGTCACTTTCAGGATGTAATCTCTTCCCAACAAAGTCTCTCAATCGTTTTGTAGCAGTCAACGATTCTATCGAGTCATCATCAAAATTTGATCTCTTCCCAACAAAGTCTCTCAATCGTTTTATAGGGGTCAACGATTCTATCGAGTCATCATCAAAATTTGATCTCTTCCCAACAAACGTCTTCTCCAATCTGATTCTTAGTAAGGGGTCAACGATTCTATCGAGTCATCATCAAAATCTGATCTCTTCCCAACAAAGTCTCTCAATCGTTTTGTAGCAGTCAACGATTCTATCGAGTCATCATCAAAATTTGATCTCTTCCCAACAAAGTCTCTCAATCGTTTTGTAGCAGTCAACGATTCTATCGAGTCATCATCAAAATTTGATCTCTTCCCAACAAATTCATCGTTTATTCGTTTTGTAGAGGTCAACGATTGTACTGAGTTACTTTCAGGGTGTAATCTCTTCCCAACAAAATCTCTCAATCGTTTTGTAGCGGTAAATTCATCATCATCATCATCAAGTTCTCTTGAATCTCTTTTACTTCTATTTTTTCTGCTGGCTGCGTTAATCCAGATGACGGGCTGGTTGTTACGATTACTCTCATTGGCTTTGCTCTCCTCTTGTAGCGGAGGACTACCAACTGTTAGTGATGCAAGATGAAGCGGTTCAGAAGCGTTTACTGTGTCCCCCGACGAGGATATTCCTAATCCGTAGCTAAGGACGAATAGACATAAAAACAATCCTAAAAACTTGAACATACTGAAAATATGGTTGTCTTTCTCAGTTGCGTTCTGTTCTTATACTAATATCGAACAAATAACAGAAACTTGGCAGTCGATGATTGGTGTTAAGACAATGGTAATATTCCCTGGAAGATTCCTTTATTAACTTGTGCCAGGGATGTTATAATAAAGTGTGTCTGAAGGCAGAAATCTTCACGAAAATTAATTGAAGTTAAATTGAAGATGGAACCAAGAATCTGAGATGAGATGCCTATCTTGAATGGTTAATGGTTCCTTTCTATCAAAGATCATGCACGAAGTTTTTGTATTTGTTGGAATGAGATTATCCACGTTAATCCAGTGGGTTATGATTGCTTCACTGAAGATCCTTGTGTTCTTATCTGCAAGATTCCAGAGCTTCTATTACCTGAAATAATTGAAAAATAATATCTTGATTAGTTAGTTGTTGATGTTGGTTTTCTAATGAAATATAGCGATGAAGAATGTGTTGTTTCTGCGTTGATTGTCAAATGTTTGAAAAGATGAATATCTTAATTGTAGTTTTTGGAATACTTCTTCTTCTACTACTTATTCCAACGCTCCATATCAACCATGTTTTAACCACTCTGTGTGATCTGTATGTGATCTGAGCCCATGAGCGATTGTACGTTGTTCCAGTTATGCCTCTACATGTAGGCCAGCACATCCAATTTCTGCGGAGCGTTTTATTTACTAGGGTAGCTTCCATAAGCCCCTACCTCAGTCGCCTCTTGCGACATGTTTTGTAGGTCACAGTGGTACTATTCTTTGCTTTTCTTGCGGGCCTCGGTACCACACGGGCGATGCGTTGATTCTAAAGTGTTTGAAAGGATGAATATCTTAATTGCAGTTTTCGTAATACTAGTACGTCATTGCATTCTTAATGAGTAAAAACTGGTTAACCTGTTCACACTGTAATTTACTTTATCTTCGGGCGCATTTGCAATGTATACTAAATTAGCAGATACACTTGTTTTCCGTTATCTTAAAAAATACTGTAAGCCAGTTTATCAGCTCAGAAGTGCGAAAGGGTTAAATTTTTTTTACTTGGTTACAGTAGACCTGGTCTCTGTAGCCAAGTGGTTAACGAACCCGGATCGTGTCGTTCTGGTCACTAGTGAAATTTTTCCAGAGACTCCTAGGATTATTGCCGGAGCTAAGGTGTTCGTGCAATACTCTCGGCAGATGGCGTGTTATTTCTGCAGAGAGGGACCGAGCCATATGGTGTAAATCCCGGTGCAGCACTGTCAATCATACAGCTTTGGACACTTTAGTCACATAAAGAGATAGTCAACTAAAGCAAATCTTATAAGAACGATTTATTTTCTGGCCAATACTATGTTACCAGTGTCAAACATGGAAAATAACAGCAGCTAATGAATGGAAAATCATAACGACAGAGATTAGGTGTCTTAGAAGAGCTGCAGGTGTGACAATAAGAGACACAATTAGAAATGAAGAAATCAGAAGAAGACTAGATGTAAAACCAGTCCTGCAATTCATAAAAGAACAACAGATTAATTGGTTTGGACACCTGACAAGAATGCTGGTATCGCCTACGACAGAGAGCCACACAGAAAAAGTATAACGAGTAAAAAGCAAGAGGAAGATCACGCAAAAGATGGAGCGTTGGCATCAAGAACAGCATTACGAAAACGAATATCAGCTTACAAAGTGCCTTAAACAAGCACACACAAGATCATTACGCCCCCGCCCCCTCCCCGTGGCCGAGCCATCTCATTTGTTGTTTCTTGATGAAGCTCAGTACTGATATTGGATCCAATTTTTTCTGATGTCTTCATTTCTCAACTGGTCTCTTCTTGTTACACCCAGCTTTTTGCGTAGACATTTCATCTCTGTCGTGACCAGCTTTCTTCTATCATTTGTTGTCAGCGTCCAACAAATCACAAATAAAGATTATAACGAGAAAGCTGAACAAGAATTGAATTGTCGGTCAAGAATTGGAACTAAATTATTTTTAATATAAAAACAAACATGAATGATACTATTCCGTATCTTATTTATTATGTAACAGGTGCATGTTCCAAACACTATATGATCTCTCTAGTGGAATGGGAATTATTCAGTCTCGTGATTGATATTCCTAGTTTATCACTGAGATATAAATACAGCAATGACTGATTGTACAGAGGTTAGTAGCGATATATCAATTTAGACATATATAGAGAGAAATATGAAGAGAAATACATCTTACATGTACCTAGATTATTATATGTAGAAAGTAAATGATGTTGAACATCGTATTGCTGATCATTTATTTTAAAAAGTAGTAATCGAATACTGTTCAAGACAGAAGAGCACTGTTGTTTGTTCTTCTTCTTCTTTTGTCGTCACACTGCTACCGGTTGCCCGTTGTCCTGCCCAGTGTCGTCACACTGCTACCGGGTTGTTGCCCACTGTCGTCACACTGCTACCGGGTTGTTGCCCAGTGTCGTCACACTGCTACCGGGTTGTTGCCCACTGTCGTCACACTGCTACCGGGTTGTTGCCCAGTGTCGTCACACTGCTACCGGGTTGTTGCCCGTGTCGTCACACTGCTACTGGGTTGTTGCCCACTGTCGTCACACTGCTACCGGGTTGTTGCCCACTGTCGTCACACTGCTACCGGGTTGTTGCCCATGTCGTCACACTGCTACGGTTGTTGCCCAGTCGTCACCTGCTACCGGGTTGTTGCCCAGTGTCGTCACACTGCTACCGGGTTGTTGCACAGTGTCGTCACACTACTACCGGGTTGTTGCCCAGTGTCGTCACACTGCCACCGGGTTGTTGCCCACTGTCGTCACACTGCTACCGGGTTGTTGCCCAGTGTCGTCACACTGCTACCGGGTTGTTGCCCAGTGTCGTCACACTGCTACCGGGTTGTTGCCCAGTGTCGTGGTTTTCTGGTTTTGTCTTGCGCTGTTCTGGTGGCTTGTGTGATTGTTATCTTTGCTCTTTCACAGGATTCTGCTACGCCATCTAACCATCTTTTCCGTGGTCTTCCTCTTGCCTTCTTTCCCGATGTTCTGTTGTAGAAGACTCTGTATACTGTGGAGTTTGAATGCATTCTTATTAAGTGGCCAAACCACTTCATTCTTTGTTTCTCAATGTAATTCAAGCACGGTTTTGTGCCAACTTTCTTTCTTATGCTGATGTTGGTGATTCTGTCTTTTCTTGTGTTGTTGGTAACTTTTCGCAGGCAACGCATTTCACATGTAGTTATTTTTGTGACTGCGCTTTGCTCAATGTCCATGTTTGGCTCTGGTAACACAAAGTAGGTATAAAAATGCTGTTGATCATCTGTTGTTTATTTACACTGAATAATAGAGGTCAATAACTTTGTTTACATTACAGTCTATTTATTCTCTGATCTTGTTTTTCCTTTCAGCTTCAGGTTGAGAAAGAAGGTATATGGAGCAAGCCTCTCTGTGCGCCCTGTCTTTCTTTTCTCCAGTCCTGATTTGTCTCACAGCTTCAGGATAAGAAGAGATTGATAGAACGTGTTTTTGTGTATGATTCATAAATAGTGTCTTTCGTCGCCACTGAGATCCATCTTTTGTGTGGATGGAGGTTTGCTTTGTATTCACTGTATCGTTACAGTCAAAGATTTTTGTTCCCGATCCAGAAGCACTTGAGCTTTCAGCTCTTCGGCTCGGGGCCATGGACATCGTAACCATTCGGTTCGGTGCAACGAACACCGTAAATCTGGAGAACCTGGTACTTTTCAGCCAGCCCACGGAATTGTACCCGCACTCACAGAGGGCTTGTCATACCGTCGTCCAACGCGCCACGAGCACAATGGGCATGCGGGCACAGTAACAGATTAAAAACAAAGTATTTTAAAAAAAACATGTGTAAAGAATGTTGTTTGTTTCTGAAACATTTTATAGTCGTATAAATACATATTTATATTACGCATTTTTCGTCTTTCCAGAAGGTCATTTGGCACGTGTATAACTGAGGCGGCTTCTGAGTTTGCGCCCCCTGCCTCTCTAGCCTTCAAGGTCATCCATGAGTTTCTCATGGAATCATTCGTAACCTTTGAGAAACGTTGCTTTAAGTAAAGCTCTGTCATTAGCTACAGGTTGTTCAAGATAAAAGTAGCTTCATTGACAAATTAAAAATGGTCAGGTACGTATTGCATTGTGTCTATTTACTGTTTAAACCGGTTCTGACTAGCTCGTCCTATGTCACATTTGTTCATCGCCCCTTCCCGCACTATAATTACACACCACCACACAACCTTGACCTATTCTACGTCATAACTGAACCTTGTCGTTTTCATAAATATATGCCGGATTAGCTTCATTGATAGGCTACTTTTATCTGGAACACCATATAGTTTTTCTATTGGGTTTGAAGTGAAAGGGGGATTGGGGAGCGATAGAAAAGTCCTTGATGTTTTCCAGATAACCTTATATCTGAGTAGAGATGTGGTCTGCCTTGGAGCACTTTCCCAACAAAAAGATCACGAGGAGTCTATGTTGGAATATACAATTATTATCCATTGTTATAACATGACCCAGCCATATATAGAGACAGAGTTGAATGATATACAGAAGAGCCAGTGGCTGCTCGTCATTAAGGGTATATGGGGCCAGGCTCCACCAAAATTAATGTGTAACGTGTATTTTTTTATAAATTAAAATATAACCTAAAACAAAACCATGATTTTTCCGAAAATGTTTGTCTGACCCCACCAGCAAAAATGATCACGAACCGCCACTGAGAAAAACTGGTAGTAACTTCAACAACTAGCTAAAGATAGAAAGACCGCATGACTTGAATGAGGGTCTAGGCTCCAATCGGGATTAAAACTCATACGAAAGAGAGCGAGAGAGAGAGAAAGAGAAAGAGAGCTGAGTATTTACATGACGGATGGCAGTACTTCAGAGTGTATTATTTTGTCATACCACCTGATGTTCATAATCTTGAGGAGACATTGAGGATATAAAATATTAATTATCCTCTCATATCTTATATATGAGATTCTCTAACATACATAATCTATAATCCCACACATACAAATCAATTACTTCATAATCGTTCACATACGCTAAACAGACGAGTGAACAAACGACGGTGTCAGCGCATTTGAGATTCATGTCACTTCAAAACAAGAGCACCGTCTTCTTTGATTGACAGAGTACAAATCAAACGGACGCAATCATAAAATACCGATGAATAGACGGACAAATCTATTTGAAATGTTCTCCTATGCTCCGCTGCACCAGATTATGTACTCTGATATAAGCGACCATTAAGGCGTGTTTACGTGTCTCCGGTAACATGGTACTCAAATTACCTGCCTCGTGATTTGTTTAGAAACTTTGATTTAACCAATTTAATGTTCTTTTCCGCAGTTTATTTAAACAAAAGGAAAAGTAAGGGAGGAAAATTGGTGATGAAGTGTTTGAAGTCAATTTCATGTTAATGGGAAAATATGGGGAAAAAGGTAGGAAGTAAGCATGGTAAAGAAGGGGATTGATGAGAGTGTGGGGGGAAGGTTGATATGATCAAGAAGGGGATTGGTGAGGATGTGGGGGGAAGGTTGATATGATCAAGAAGGGGATTGGTGAGGATGTGGGGGAAGGTGTGACATGATCAAGAAGGGGATTGGTGAGGGTGTGGGGGAAGGTTGACATGATCAAGAAGGGGATTGGCGAGGGTGTGGGGGAAGGTTGACTTGATCAAGAAAGGGGATTGTTGAGCGTGTGGGGGGACAGGACCAAGAAGGGGATTGTTGAGGGTGTGGGGGACATGTTTTTTTTTCGATCCCGAAACACTTGAGCTTTCAGTTCTTCGGCTCGGTGCCATGGACATCGTAACCCTTCGGTTCGGTGCCACGAACACCGTAAATCTGGAGAACCTGTGGCTTTTCTGTCAGCCCGCGGAATTGAACCGCACTCACAGGGGGCTTGCCACGCGCTAAGAACAAGTGGAGTGGTGAGGGTATGGGTTGACATAAGAAAGGAGGGATTAGTGAGGGTTTGGAGGGTGGGGTCGGGTTTGGATATAATTATAATTTACGAACCTTTCTTTTCTTTCTTCATTTACAATGATCAAGCATTTTTTGTGCTTTTCCTCTTCAGTCCCAATGCTGTGTAGTATTTATAACATTGCATTTATAATTAAAGAGTCTGTATATTTTATTCACACGAAACACAAACAATAACTGTACGGCGCTATCACGGGGGACTGTCTGTGCTACTCAACGATGTTTCAGCCATGGGATGGTTCACTGTGTACATCCCCCGCCCTCAGCTTGCCTCCTGATCATGCTGATATTTATTAGAATCTACTTTAATTATACGCAATAATTGCCAAGAACTGCATTAAGTAAGGCGTGTATATAAGTAGAAGAAGAGGACCCGTATTCATACCATCAGACACGTGTTTCCCGCATATATTACTTGTTAAAGATTACCAGTGGCTCTCTGGAATTCTGGAATGGTACCGTTGTTGTATCTGTCTCTAAACTGATGCTTACTGGTGCCGTTGTTGTATCTGTCTCTAAATTGATTCTTCGTATGGTTAAAAATGGCAGGATGCAGTAAGAGTGGATGTCGCCTAGTGAGGTTTCCAACCTCCAGAGGCTTACGTGGATCTACTGTCCAGGGCATGCCGGTGTCTGTGGCATTGAGAGAACGAACACGCTTGCATCAATGGATAAGGAGGATGTTCTTCGATATCTTCCCGATTGTCTATTGAATGAAGGCACCGCCTGGGTGGTTACCGGGGCACAAATTGGGGTGTAAATAATAGAACCACTGTTACCTGCCACGCACGTCGTAAGAGGCGACTAAGGAGGTTGAGTGTGGGGCTAGCTATCTTACATCGTAACAAACACTAGATGGCTACAGAACGGAGAGCGAACCGAGTAAACGCTGGCTGAAACCGGACACATCGTCGATAGCATAAGCACCAGAGCTCCAAATGGTGCTGAAGAAGTGACGTAAAACACACCAATACTAAGGCTGCATTAATCAGATTTCCACATGAATAGAAGTTATGGGAAGTCTGGTACATCGGTCTGGGCGGTGATCGAGAGAGAGAGAATGAAGGCACTCAAATATATGTTGAATCGATCCAACGATTTAAAAGGTTTGGAGTTAACCATTGCACAATTAGAACTTGATGCATAAAAAGCAGAGTGAGGAGTATGTTTAACCAGTGAGCCACAAGAACCATTAGCAGGCATAACCGTTTGTATCTATTAGAGGAAATTAAGAACCTGTGAGTCTGATCAGAGTGATATGACGTGACTCAATAAACAATAACTAACCAATAAATAGTGAAATAAAAATTATTGCATATCCTCTGCAAGACGTAGCCATCAACCACAGTAAACTAATAGTTTATTTTCTAGGAACCACTTATACGTTCAGTAGTTTGTCATTGCTTTCTGAACGGTGAGGTCTATTTTTACCTTTCGAAAAAATCCCACGGAAACGAATTTGCTTCCAAACTTGCCCACCACGAAGTTTGAACCAGGTACTCTTGGGTTTGTGATCTAGCTCACTATCACTTGAGCTACAGACGCTCACCAATAAATATTAGCAATTCTAATTGGAGCTATATGTTCTTTGTACAGATTGCATGTTAGATTGTATCTTTTCTATATAATGATATCGGCAAGATACGGTATGTAAGAAACCAATAGAAACAATTGGAACATGAGACAAGAAGAAGAAGAAACACAATTTTTCTACTTCTTTGAACACTTGCTAAACCACTCTTTGTAATGTGTATGTAATCTGAGCCTAAGAGCGATTGTACGTTGTGCCAGTTATGCCCTTAAAGTAGGCCATCACATCCGATTTCTGCGACGCTTTTAATTTACTAGGATAGCTTCCCTAGGTCCAGACCGTAATCGCCTCTTACGACATGCCTTGTAGGTTACAATGTTACTATTATTTGCTCCCCTTGCAAGCCCCGACAATACACAGGAAGGTCTCTCGTACGATTTATTGATTATATTAACATTTACTGTGTAAGCAAGACAAGGAAAGAAAGATAATATTACTAAGATCATATATCATACATAATCTCATTGTAAATAAAAGCAGAGAAGGATACGGTTTGGTGGTATATGACCTGTGCATGACAGCAACGGAGACAGAACACCTATTTTATCTTGTACTTCTAAGCATCTAACTGCCAAAATTGCCAAGATTTTATCCCATCAGTGCGTGATCTTTACTTGACGTCGCATAATAAACCTACCTTACCCAGAATACCGAATTGTCCACATCCGCAGTATACTACCATCAGACACACTTATTTCCTGTAGGGTTGATTTACGTTTTCTGCACGGCTACAAACTCTAAAAATAGACTGACCTATTGTACTAGATTCCTACCAGTCCATGTTTAATGTACCTTGCAAAAACACACTACATATAATAAAAAATACAACGCCACTTCATTCCGAATCACTTCGGTGATAATGGGACTGACCGAGAAGGCATTTATAACTAATGAGCTAGAAATTCTACAAACAAACTAATGAAATATTGATCACAATTTTTGTTTTGTTTTCAACCAACACATGCCAGAGATCAAAATTGGGATGAACGTGGCATGTTTGTCAACTACTACACGCATTGATCCACAATAAATGTGTTCCGAATCAGTTCAGCAAACAAATGTTGCGTATCTTTGCTTTGATCTAGCGACTAAAATACTTGATACTCGCAACACAACGACTATAAAAACGAGTCAAAACAGAGATGAAGCGTCTATGCAGAGTGATGGGAGTCTAACAGAACATTGTACAATACAATCTTTCTCACTTGGTCCTAACATTATGCTATCAGTGCCAGACCTGAACGATCACATCAACTTAAAGAAGAGAACTAGCCATGACAGAGATGAAGTGTCTGCGCAGAATGCTGGGATTCTAACAGAGCCTTGCACAACACAATCTTTCTCCTAACATTATGCTATCAGTGCCAAGCCTGGACATTGACATTAAATTATATAAGAAAACTAGACAGGACAGAGACAAAGCATCTAAGCAGAATAATGTTAGTATCAAGAAGAGACCGGTTTAGTAATGAAGACATTAGGAAAAAGTGGGTACGGCGTACTTCTTCTTATTCAGCGTTCGCCCGCTGTGAATTCAGACATTAGCCATGACGAGAGGAATGGCGCTTCTGACTGATTTTTTCGTGAAGGTCTGCTTCTACCATTTGACTGGTGTCATCTTCCATGCAGGTAGGCCTTCGCCTACTTTAGAGGTACAAGAATCAGTACTGAGCATCGTTAAGAAACAACACATTAAATGGTTCGGTCACATAAGCAGATTTTGAAACAAATATATTCACACTGTGTATTTTACTATGTGTGAGTGCCACCTGTAAAAATATGTTTGGAAGGCATTCCAGAGTTTATAGAGATCTACTGACAGGGCCGGGACATACAAGTTTTCAATGTAATGAGAAAATGGATAGCTTTTGTAATTTAAAAAAAAACACACTTAGTCGCTGTATTGAAGATGGAGATACGGAGAAGTAATGCTGAAGATATACTGGATAAATATGTCAAGAAATTCAGTTTGACAATGTAAAGCAGGATAGATCTGTCACATTGAGCGCATGCAGAATGACCAATTTAACCTTAATTTTTTCCAGGACATGCGCGATAAAAGACAATGAGCGAAATGATTATCTGGCTGACACAAAAGTGATCGAGGAAGGACAGTCAATAAATAGTGAAGATATCATCATTGTTATAATATCATCAGATCGTATAGAAGACTTTGAAACCACTTAGAAATATGTATTCCTCTCCAGAGTGAAGCAAATGATACGAGTGAAACTGGGAACTGCCAGACCGATTTCTGCGCCATTTATTTTATTTACTAAGGTAGCTTTCCTAGACCCCTACCTTCGTCGCCTCTTACGACATGCCTTGTAGTTCGCAGTGTTACTATTCTTTGCTCCCCTTGTGAGCCCAGCCAAGACACTGGCGACATAGATATAAATTCTCTTTGTTACATAGGTACCATACATTTGACAAGATCATATTCTATTCTCCATTATCTAGTTGCGCAATGTATTTTTCTACTGCTTAACAAAAACACTGACCAAATTTTCAACATTTTCAATTTTTTCATATATTAAAAAAAAAATGTCATTCGCAATATATTTTCATCGCTTCACGAAGTTTGAGAACTGTAGGGTGAATTGTTTTTGTTTGGCTCTAACATTTATAATCTGTCTTGTAGTTTCGCTACAGTCTTACGATTACATTAATTCACTTAATTGAAACATTAATTCTGTTAATTGAGATATGCGTTTCTGTGACTACTGCATTAATTCAGTTAATTCTTGTGTTAGTTTCATTAGTTACACGAACTTGGTCACACAATGTCATTAAAACAAACTTGAAACTAATCCTTTCTCTAATCTTAGTTTCTCTCTGATGTTGATAGTGTTTGTTAGTAAAGCTTTGTTGCACATTGTCGTTGATCATGAGTGTCAGCATCATCATTTGTATTCCTTTTTTTTATTTAAATATGTGAACAGAGTGATGGCTACGTGTGGCCTCCGTGAAAATACTCTCTCAAATACTTGTATTTTTGTTATTGGGAGTCGGAGAAAAATTTTGGTAGAGAGTCTTCTTCTTTCTTCTTCTTCTTTTGTCATGACACTGCTACCTGGTTGTTGCACAGTATCGTGGTTTTCTGTTTTTGTTTTGCTCTGTTCTGGTGACTTGTGTGATTGTTATTTTTGCTCTTTTACGTAGTTCTGCTATGCCATCTAATCATCTTTTTCGGGGTCTTCCTCTCGCATTCTTCCCTCATGTTCTGTTGTAGAAGACTCTGTATACTGTGGAGTTTAACTGCATTCTTCTGCATTAAGTAGCCTAACCACTCCATTCTTTTTTTCTCAATGTATTTCAAGCAAGGTTCTGTACCAACTCTCTTTCTTATGCTGATGTTGGTGACTCTGTCTTTTCTGGTGTTGTTGGTACACTAACAACAGATACGTATAGCAAAGGCTAATCTATGTAATGAAGCTGATATAAAGACACAACTTCGATTTTTAAGAGCATGCACTTTACCCATAGCAACGTATAACTGTTACTTACTTATCTACTGACTTATTCCTCTCCGCTCCTTGTGGAGCATAGAACCTCAACTGTTGTTCGCCACTCTTCTCGCTCTCTGGTTGTTTTCTTTATGGTCTCCCTGGACAGTTCAGCACTCTTCAGTTCCTCAAGAAGACTTCGTCTCCAGGTCCGTTTAGGGCGTCCTCTTTTTCGTTTTCCTTGCGGGTTTTACTCAAGTGCTTGTCTGTAGGGTATGCCCGACCAATTGCCATTTTCTCCTCTTGACCTGGGTCATCATGAGTTCATGTCCGGTTCTTATTCATAGGTCTGTGTTTGTAGCTCCATCATATCATCTCAGTCTGAGAATCCGCTGACGACATCCGTTGACAAAGGTCTGAATCTTATTTGTATTTAACTTGGTGACTCGCCACATTTCTAAGTCACATAGCAACAGAGATTTCACATTTGAGCTGAATATCTTGAGCTTTGTTTTCGTGGGGATGGCAGTGGACTTCCACACTGTGTGCAATATAGCAACGTATGACTGTGAGGCATGGATTATTCATACACAGCTGAAACATTTCTTAATGCATTTAAATGCAAGTGCTACAGAGCAGTACTGGAAATAACATGTAACGAAAAGAAATGGAACTGCTATAAAAACAAAAACTTAGTTTTAAAAGATTAAGTATTTATTCCACATAGTAGAGTATGACGGTGATGCATGGATTATTCATAACACCACTGAAACATTGATTAATGCTTTTAAATACAAGCGCTACAGAATATTACTCAGAATCTCATGACATATAAAAGGAACAAGTATGTCCATTGTGCAACAGCTTCTCTGTGGCGTAGACGTTAGGTGCTCACATCTTGTTCCAAAGGTAATCTGTTCGCTCTCTCGTGGAGCCATCGTAATATTTTTCAGAGCGGCTGTCCAGCATGTTCTTTTCGATTTTGAACTGGCATGGGATCTTTCTTCTTCTTCTTCTTCTTTTGTCGTCACACTGCTTCCGGGTTGTTGCCCAGTGTCGTGGTTTTCTGTTTTTGTCTTGCGCTGTTCTGGTGGCTTGTGTGATTGTTATCTTTGCTCTTTCACATGATTCTGCTACGCCATCTAATCATCTTTTTCGTGGTCTTCCTCTTGTCTTCTTTCCCGATGTTCTGTTGTAGAAGACTGTATACTGTGGAGTTTGGATGCATTCTTATTAAGTGGCCAAACTACTTCATTCTTTGTTTATCTATGTAATTCAAGCACGGTTTTGTGCCAACTTTCTTTCTTATGCTGATGTTGGTGATTCTGTCTTTTCTTGTGTTGTTGCTATAGTCTGTCCATTAATTCGTGAGCACGTTTGAAATTGATTTTCTCGAAAACTACCTGTTGGATCTCAGTGATTTTTGCAAGCAGCCTTAGAATATCCATGACGCTAGAGAAATATTTTTTCCAAGAAAATTTGATGTAGTTTGAAATATTTCTTCTTCAAGATATATTAAAATCAACCTCATCGGATTGTACACAATAGTAACAGATCTACGGTACACAGACGCGTTGTTCTAAAAATACATTATGGTAACATTGAAATATCGTGAGTAAACAACAATTTCACGAATTCCCGTGCACCTAACCCAGTCGACTTTGAAAGCGGAAAGCATATGACGTTATAATTGGGATACCGTTGTATAGTTATAGGTGTATCTCGCTATTTGTATGAAGCTATTGTATCATATTTGTTGGCTTATCAAAACTGACATTGATATCACATTCATAATGAGTCTGAAGTGCACATTTATAACAATGCAGAAGGTTACAGTTTTACTATACCAACACTTCCGTAGGGAATCTAAGAGAGGTCATCTATATTGCGATATTCATAACCCTGAGAAACGAACGCAACTGGCGCTTGGTCTGAATAGAGAATACTTTTCCCGATGGATTAAACAGGACACAAAGTGCACTAATGTCAAGCAAGGACGGAAAGAACAATTGACGACTTTGACATAGATGTCATAAGACGGAGCTCTTGAAAATGTTTGCGACAAATCAACTTGTTACTCTCAGGAAACTGAAATTAAAACTGCAATCAGATTGCAGCATAGACATAGACATAAAGTACTCTATGGAAAATTGTAAGAGCCGCCGGCTTCACCTTCAGAAAACTATAGGCGGCAGGAATATTATTTGTGAAAAGCCACATTTAATTGCTGCCCGAAGTAAATACCTGAGGCAGATCCGTGAGCGGCGGAGGCAAGGCTATGATATTGTATATTTGGACGAATCCTGGGTCAATGCTCACCACACCAATGCTAAAGAATGGCAATCAGTAGACGGTGAACAGAAAAGAAAAATACCAAGCAGCAAAGGTCAGCGTATTATACTAACACATGCAGGAAGCAGTGAAGAAGGTCTTGTCCATGACGCTGGACTTATTTTCCAATCAAAAGTACCGACGGTAGGGACTACCACACAGAAATCAATGGACATATTTTCAGGCACTGGATGGAGAAAGATCTACTTCCAATTCTAAACAGACCATCATGCTTGGTAATGGATAATGCATCCTATCACAACGCAGTATCAGCGGAAGACAAAGTACCAACTGCATCAAATACAAAAGATCAAATTAGGATTTGGCTTGCTAAGGAAAATGTCAGCTTCGATGATATATATTTGAAACCCGAGTTGTTGCACCTGGTGAGGATGACAAATAAGACAAAGGTGTTTCATATTGACAAAATCATTGCGGAATACGGCCACACGTCTTTGCGACTACCTCCATATCATGCTCACCTCAATCCGATAGAGCTTGTCTGGGCTAAAGTAAAAGGGCAAGTTGCCGAACAGAACAGGACGTTTAAAATGTGTGATGTTGAAGTTCTGACACGTGAGTCCTTCTCAATGATAGACATGCAGTTCTGGAAGAAGTGTGTTGAACATGTGCTCCGAGAGGAAGACGAGTACTGGCACCGAGATGGATTACAATTTGTCCAGCCAATAACAATTATCAACCTCATGGAATCGTCAGATTCGGGATGATACAAATCATATTTTGATTACAGACTGAGAAATAGCAACGTATACATTTCCATATCCAAATGCGTCTACCATCATACAATTTGTGGTGAAGTTAAGACACCCTGGGGTCTAATGGTGACCGAAGGGAGGACTAACTGTTGCATATTGTATCCAAGTTCACGATTGCACATAAAGGGCAACACACTTAATTACTTGACCTATCAAGTTAATATGGAGATACACCTATGAATAGAATTGACATGGACAAATTCTAAGGATTACTGTAAAATCTAAAATTTGAGCCCCGTATTTGCAATTGTCATAAAAGATCAAAGGAATTCGCCGATGTGCAAAATCCGTAGTATCTATGGACTACTGGTTAGCTTTATTTTAGCGTCATGGATATTCTAAGGCTGCATGCAAAAATCACTGAGATCCAACAGGTAGTTTTCGAGAAAATCAATTTCAAACGTGCTCACGAATTAATGGACAGACTATAACTTTTCGCAGGCATCGCATTTCACATGTAGTTATTTATGGGTTCTTTTACGTGCTCAAATTGAACAAGAAACTTACGTTTTATCGTCCGTCTTCGAGGGAACTCGATCCCAACTACCCTGAGATCATGGATCTCTGGAAGAATATCCCGATGGCTCCACGAGGGAGCGAACTGGTTACCTTTGACATGAGAAGCATGCACCTACCTTCTACGCTAAAGTGACCCCAAGCCATAAAGAAATCAGAGCTGCCTCATTCCTTATGTATTGAAGCACATCTATTTCAACAGATTTAGGTCAACAGATTTATGTCAACAGATTTATATCAGCAAATAAAATGTAAACAACTATCGTCACAATTACGAGTCAGTTTATAAATAATTCTCTTAAAAATTTCTTTATTTGCTAAATATATCTCAAATCTTATTTTTTCTTCAAAATCTATTTAAACAAATCTATTTTAACGCATCATTTTAAACGCATGTTTTTAAACAAGTTTCATTTCATCCATAATTATCCAAGAATTCTTTGTTTGTCATTTTATTGTTGTTATTTTTTCTGCTGTTATTTTCAATTAAATGCATCCATTTATTATAAAATCCACGTTTTAAAGGTTTAAATCCTGTCTTCTTGTTGATTGGTGAAGGACAATAAAAATATACTTTTTCTTCTTAACGTTTGTTCTTCGAGGGTTAATTTTATCATTCTTATTGTGATATATAATTGATCTTTGACAAGAATGACTGACGTTGAACCCCTAATAAAAATATACAAATAAGATATATTGTTAACATGTACAGAGGCACGATATTCAAAAGGGTTTAAAGGATTTAAAGGGTTTTTAAACCGAAAGATTTGTCCGCCTGCCCAGCGTGTGCTTATCGCGTTAGACCACGGGTGACAAGCCCTCTGTGAGTGCGGTTCAATTCCGCAGAAAAGCCACATGTTCTCTAGATTTACGGTGTTCGTGGCACCGAACCGAACCGAAGAGCTGAAAGCTCAAGTGCTTCTGGATCTGAAAAAACACCCCAAAAACAAGAAACATTGACTCCATCGCACCGGGTTTTGCCCCGTATGGCTCGGTCCCTCTCCGCAGAAAGGGCACGCCACATGCGGATAGTATTGCCCAGAGCACGTAGGAGTCCCTGGAAAAAAAATGCACCGTGAACAGAAAGGCGTGGTTCGGATTCGAATCCACGACCTTCGACTCGCAAGGCAAGGGCTTTTATTTAAATCCAGAAGCACTTGAGCTTTCAGTTCTTCAGCTCGGTGCCATGGACATCGTAACCCTACGGTTCGGTGCCACGAACACCGTAAATCTGGAGAACCTGTGACTTTTCTGTCAGCCCGCGGAATTGAACCACACTCACAGGGGGCTTGTCACCCGTCGTCTAACGCGCTACGAACAAGCTCGGCAGGCGGGCCAAGGCAAGGGCTTAACCACTCAGTCACAGAGACCCCTAGACCAGAGCCAACTATAAACTACTAGAGCCTGGCTGTGCCTAGACACGATATTCTCTTAAGGATAATATTGAAAAAGTTACGGTTTAGAGCACTCGGTTCAAGGACAGACAGTGACATCATCAAAATGAAAACATCAATGAATAAACAGATAATAATGTCAGATGGTCTTTGTGACGATGGAAGTACTGGGAACTCAACCAACTCTTAAAGTATTAATAAGATTGATTGGTTAATTGATTGAGAGGGTCCTCATCATTGCACTTCGATGACTAATCATGTGTGCACTGATCTCGTGCTTACGCATGGAAGATTTCAGCGGCAGTGCACGAACTCTCCAACATCGGCGAGGGTCAACAGTGTAACCTGGAAGATAGTGAAACTTTAGGTAGGAATTGTTTTCAAATTTTATCTTTTACATGAGGTTTGCCCGTGCAGTGGTTTCGCAGTTCTCAACGATTTTTTTTATGTAGGGGATTATAGCCTCTTTAAGCCGAGGCACGGCTCTTTCAACCTAAGGACGGGCCTTTTATTGATTATATCAAAGCGTGTAGGCCAACAAACATACACAAATTGAATTACCGTTTTTACGGAGAATCTCAAATATTTAGTTAATATATTTTGTTTCTTAGAAAGGAGTTAATTGTTATTTTTATTTTTCTTGATCTACTTAACAGCCTCAGGTTCTTTTTTGTGTTCAACATTAACACGGGACCTACATTTTATCATCTGTCTCCGATATGACTAGGAACTCGATCTCATCTACCTCACCACGATCAGGGATCTCTAGGAAACTTTCCAAAGAGTACCAAAAAAATGTTTTTCCCTTTGAGTTTTATAACACCATTGTTCTCTAAACACAATAAATTTGCCAGGGAGAAATGTAAACATAAAAACACATACTTTTTGACGAGAAATTTGAAGAAAACAAATGTAACATGCGTAAAAATCAGTAACATTCTTTGTTATTTTACAAAGAAATTTTGAACTTCAGTTTTAATTGCAAAAAACGTAATTGAACTGGAAGAAACAATTTAGCGGAAAATCTTACTAACGTACAAAATCTACTGAATTCTCATGACGTTTCTAGCCTCTTCTAATACTGCCACACGTATCACTGAGGAAGCGATCCTACCACAAAGCCACAGGTTCTCCAGATTTACGGTGTTCGTGGCACCGAACCGAATGGTTACGATGTCCATGGTACCGAGCCGAAGACGCTGAAAAGTTCAAGTGCTTCTGGATCGGAATAAAATAAAAAAGCGCTCCTACCAGGTTGAGAACTACTAGATGTAGAGACACAGTGGCACAATAGTTGATGTCGTTGCTTAGTAGAAGGGTGGTCCCTGTTCCATCACTAACTGGGGTGGTATTCTCCGACTGTAAACAGGCCCAAACGACAGCAACATATACGTACTTACGTCCATTGTCTAAATTTCCCATTCAAACCAGAAAGAGTAACTAACAATGGCTTGTTCTAGATCCAGCGAAGACAAATAATATAAATTGTCTTTACTACATGTGTTACCGCCTTTTAGGGCGGTGTAGGACGGGGGACATGATCCTGATGGATTTAATGGTCGCGTAGCTAGCGTAGTCACCACGAAACTATTCAGGTTAGGATTATTTATTTATGTCACCGAAAAAAACAAAAACAACTCATTGACCTTACCGGGGTTTGAATCCGGTCTCTCGAATAGAACCCACGTTCTAATCCGTTCGGCTAGACCGGGGCTCTCAACCTGTGGGTCGTGACCCCTTTGGGGTCGAACGACCCTTTCACAGGGGTCGCCTAAGACCATGTGAAAACACATATTTTCGATGGTCTTAGGACCGGATACACTGTTCCTCTATCTATCACCAGGCGGGTCCGCCCACATGCAGATACGTGCACATACGAGTACCGGCGTGATGACATCATCGCGCGAACACCATTACACACACCCCATACAAATACAGGTATATGTGACAGGGTCGGCGCCATAATGTACTTATGCGGACCAGTCACATACGTGTCTGCTTTAATTATGTTCAATTTGTAACAATTAAAATGCATTTGCGTATCAGATATTTACATTACGATTCAAAACAGTAGCATAATTAAAGTTACGAAGTAGCAACAAAAATAATTTTATAGTTGGGGGTCACCACAACACGAGGAACTGTATTAAAGGGTCGCGGCCTTAGGAAGGTTTAGAACCACTGGGCTAGATGCTCATAATTTTCTTTCTGTGCAATATTTGTCCATTACTAATCCCTTTTTCTCTGTAAAATTTCTATCTTGTTTAATATGCCAACTCTTATACCTGTACTCAGTGGCGGTCGTCATTACGGGCTAGTGCCCCCAAATAATGTGTAACGTGTATTTATTATTAATAAATTAAAATATGACCTAAC
The DNA here is from genome assembly GCA_020796225.1 of Arion vulgaris. Lineage (NCBI taxonomy): Eukaryota > Metazoa > Mollusca > Gastropoda > Stylommatophora > Arionidae > Arion > Arion vulgaris. The sequence goes on from CM036765.1 coordinate 18,826,026, forward strand.
CCAAAACCATTATTTTTCTGAAAATTTGTGTCTGGCCCCACCAACAAAAGGATGACGAGCCGCCACTGCCTGTACTGATATTCACTGAATATGTTACTACATTATATTGCACATTTATGATTTCTATCTGCAAATTATTCTATGGTCATTTTGATGTAATAAATCAACTACTGCTTCCTCATTATTTTTTCATCACTACAGATGCTTCAGTTTTTTTCTATCATATCGTAACTCTATAGTTTGTTAATTAAGGGGTCGTTAGACAATGGATTGATTTTATTGCACTGGACTTCTCCACATGTCTCAGTCCCTCTCCGCACAAATTACACTAATCTGTCGAGAGCTTTGTAGCTCAGGAAACAATCCTAGGTATTTCTGTAAAACAATGCACAAGTGAACATGTGGCGTGGTCAGGATTCGTACCCATGACCTTCGGAACTAAAGACAGACGGCGTAACCACTTAGCCACACATGCTTCCCTTTGTTCTTCTTCTTCTTTGCGTTCGTTCTTTACAACCAATTTTAATCACTCTTTGTGATATGTTTGATCTTTGCCAAGAACGTGTATACGTTGCACATTGGTTTGGTAGGCCCCTAAACGCATAGACTTCTACACGTTTAGGACACGTGCATCTGATTTCAGGCATACCTCCTTAGCCGCCTTTTACGACATGCGGGGCAGGTAACAGTGGTTCTATTCTTTACACCCCAAATTTGGGCCCGGTAACCACTCGGGCAAACTCAGCCATTTTAAGATACTTTGTTTACAAGTTACAACTCATATTTGACCTTCTTTTGTTGTGTCTTGTAAGATTGAAAGAGATTCAAACATGTTAGTAACTTTTATTCACCTACTGTCCTACTGGTTGCTAATTTGTTTGTTTGCTGTCGTTGTTATCAACCAACCAAGTTAACCACTCTTCGTAAAATGTGTTATTTGCGCAGATAATATGAGTACGTTGCGCTTCCGTTGTAAGGCTCTACCTCATATTTGTTTTTTTTCGATCCAGAAGCACTTGAGCTTCAGCTCTTCGGATCGGTGCCATGGACATCGTAACCCTTCGGTTCGGTGCCACAAACACCGTAGATCTGGAGAACCTGTGGCTTTTTATGCCAGCTGCGGAATTGAACCCGCACTCACAGAGGGCGTGACACACCGTCGTCCAATGCGCTACGAACAGGCTGGGCAGGCCGGGCCTCTACCTCATATAAGAAGGCACATCCTAATTTCGGCCAAAGTGTACGCATATTATCCAACATGACATACATATGTTTGCAGACGGGTAGCTTTAAGATTTTATCAACATCTCCCCGTGTGTTGCCGGGTCTTGCAAGGGGAGCAAAGAATAGTAACACTGCGACCTACAAAGCATGCTGTAAAAGGCGACTGAGGTAGGGGCCTAGGGAAGCTACCTTAGTAAATAAAAAGCATTGAAGAAATCGGATGCGCTGGCCTTCTTGTAGACGCATAACTGCTTTTAGGCTCAGATTACAAACAAATCACAAAGAATGGTTAACAAGTGGTCGATGTGGAGCGTTCAAAGAAGAAGAAGAAGGAAAATAAACAGCAAATTGGAATAAGATATGACATAACTTGAGAAAATCCGAGAGGAATATAGTAAGAAGAGCTCTTTCCTGGAACCAAAAGGGAAAAGGGAAGACAGGGAAGCCTAGAAAAAGATGTAGAAGAAATTTAGAAGCAGAGATTAACGATTAATAAAAGAGCTGGAGGGAGCTACGGGAGATAGCTAAAGATAAGAAGAACGTTTGCCATGGTTTGGTTGAGGGCCTATGCCCCAATCAGAGTTAAAAAGACACAAGAGAAAGGGAGAAATAGAGAGAGAGAGAGAGAGAGAGAAAAGAGAGAGTTGAAAAGAGAGAGACATACAGAAAGACACAAGATCGAATAGAATGAGCATTATTTTGTTCTTCCTCTTGGGTACGAAGATGACTGACGTTGATAATGATATCTTTCAATATTTTCAAGTGATTTATCTCTACCAATCCTGGTCTGTGACAAGGACTTCTTCCACAACACCCTGTTATCTTATCCCATCTTGACCACTATATGTGCACATGATGATACGACAGATACGCCTATGGTCCTCCATGTACCAATGCAGACTTCATGATATTAATATTTTAACGACAGATCACTCACTATTTGGACAATTGTTACACAGTGATCTCGTTCTGAATATTATATATGATCAAGGGCCGTCTGAACATGGAAATCTAGACGCAATAAACCGGTAATATTTTCATCTTCTCGTATCCATTCAGAAAGAGATTCCACTAAGTCCCTATGTTTCTTTATAAAGTTTAGTGGGGACATTGAGAATAAGATTACACTGTTCAAGTCTTCATCTTTCATTATAAGATGTAGTGGGGACATTGAGAATAAGATTACCCTGTCCAAGTCTTCCCATTTCATTATAAGGTGTAGTGGGGACAATGTGAATAAGATCACCCTGTCCAAGTCTTCCCGTTTCATTATAAGGTGTAGTGGGGACATTGAGAATAAGATTACCCTGTCCAAGTCTTCCCGTTTCATTATAAGGTGTAGTGGGGACAATGTGAATAAGATTACCCTGTCCAAGTCTTCATGTTTCATTATAAGTTGTAGTGGGGACATTGAGAATGAGATTACACTGACTAAGTCTTTGTTACATTACAAGGTGTAGTGGGGACATTCAGAATGAAATTACTATTTAACAGTCTCTATAAATCACCCTAGTGCTTCAATGTTATGTCTACACTCATTTATATATATATATATTCCTCTTGTACACGTTACATAGGGCTTGCAAGTAATTTCTCCATACCTCTCTGTCCTGGGTAACTCGCTCAACCTCTTCCATGGAATTGAGTCCGATATGTTTTGCCTCTCTCAACAAAGTTCGTTTCAGGGTTTCCATATAGCGTCTTCCCTTTAACCCTTTGCTTCCCACTTAGTTCATGCTTTGATATTATGTGATCATTTTCTCTCAAGGTATGTCCAACATATCTCCATCTTTTCCTTATTATAACAGTTGTTACTAGTGGTTGACCAGACATTTTCTCTCAAGGTGTGTCCAACATATCTCCATCTTTTCCTTATTATAACAGTTGTTACTAGTGGTTGACCAGACATTTCTCTGATTTCATCACTTCTCCTGAATTTGTCACATTTTATGTTTATATACCATTAGACTAAAGGACAAGTGTAGCTGGATCATTGAAGAACAAAAAATAACTAGCAAAATTACACTCCAATCTGTTTTAGTGGTATTTTTATTGTAATCTGCCAAGTTCTACTAAATTGTACCTGAAGTCTCCCCCGTTGTTATTTACTTTGAAATTAGTTCAACTGTGTCCGGGCAACAAAACAATACATGAATGAATGATATCATGGTGTCAAAAACCTCCAGGTACTTCTGTCAGTTTTGTTCCAAAACATAGCTTCCCAAAGTGGGCCCCCACCAGTTGGCGCCGAAGCCTTCTGGGGGAGAGGGGGGGGGTAATGGGTTCAGAAGCATTTGGGGTGATTTCAGGCGATCTAGATGTTGGTGGCTCCTTATAGATAAGATTAATACAATATATTTTAAAATATTGTTATTGTGACTTTGCGATTGAATAACTGTCCAAGATAAATCACATATTGACCACTACTTTTTCAATATTTTAGCGGCGTAAGTAGTAATGTGTCATTAGTTGCTATTTACGTTGAAAATATCAAACTGCTTGAACGTGGAAAACAGTTATAATTGGGGGCGGGGGTAAGTGAAGAAGGGAGGGGTTAAAAATTACCGAAAAAGTTAGGGCACCTATGTTCTAGGAGAATCCATATCTTACACATTATCTTCCACATTGCGGTGTGTGTGTGTCTGTGTGTCTGTGTATGTGTGGGTGTGGGTGTGTGTGTGCGTGTGCGTTCGTAAAAATTCAAGGGAACAAATATTTTTCCAAACTGTCTGCCACGGTATTTGAACAAGGTAAGCCTGGGTTGTGATCGAGCTCACTACCACAAAGCCACACACGCCCACATGATTAACTTAGCAGCGGCTAAATACACAATGAGTCGTCAAAACTTAGAGACGAAGTTTGGTCTTGGTCAGCTCTTGTCCTGTGTCCATGATTTTCTTTATCGCATTAAACGTATGTATGTCACAACTAGGAGGTTCAATTTGGTCGTTTGTTCTCTTGTTTCGTGTCCATGATTTTTGTTATCGGATTAAACGAATCCAACTAGGAGGTTCAATTTGGTCGTAGTCACCTCTTGTTTCGTGTCCATGATTTTTGTTATGGCATTAAACGAGTCTATGTCATAACTAAGAGGTAGAATTTGTTCTTAGTCACCTCTTGTTCCTAGACCATGATTTCCAACGTCGCATTATACTAATCTTAGATCACCTCTTAGAGCTTAAGTCAGTTTCTGGTCAGCCCTGGTTATTGGAGCTTAAGTCAGTTTCTGGTCAGCTCTGGTTCTTGGAGCTTAAGTCAGTTTCTGGTCAGCTCTGGTTATTGGAGCTTAAGTCAGTTTCTGGTCAGCTCTGGTTATTGGAGCTTAAGTCAGTTTCTGGTCAGCTCTGGTTATTGGAGCTTAAGTCAGTTTCTGGTCAGCCCTGGTTATTGGAGCTTAAGTCAGTTTCTGGTCAGCCCTGGTTCTTTGACTTTTGTTTTAACACTCATCTGCATTCTTCTTCTTCTTCTCTTCTCTGATCCTGTTTTGTCTCAGTGTCAGGACAAGAAGAGATTTATAGAATGGGTTTTTGTGTGCGCTTTATAAATAGTTTTGAAATGAAATTCATTTGCCGAAATAGTGGATGTTCCTCTTTTTCGAACACTCCATAGCAAACTCTTGTTAACCACTTTATGTCATCTGTATGTCATCTGTATGTCATCTGTATGTCATTTGTATGTCATCTGTATGTGATCTGTATGTCATCTGTATGTGATCTGTATGTCATCTGTATGTGATCTGTATGTGATCTGTATGTGATCTGTATGTCATCTGTATGTGATCTGTATGTGATCTGTATGTGATCTGTATGTGATCTGTATGTGATCTGTATGTGATCTGTATGTTATCTGTATGTGATCTGTATGTGATCTGTATGTCATCTGTATGTGATCTGTATGTGATCTGTATGTCATCTGTATGTGATCTGTATGTCATCTGTATGTGATCTGTATGTGATCTGTATGTGATCTGTATGTGATCTGTATGTGATATGTATGTGATCTGAGGATAAGAGTACTTGTACGTTGTTCCAGTTATGCGCCTACAAGTTGGCCAGCTCATCCGATTTCTGCGACGCTTTTTATTTACTAGGGTATCTTCCCGAGGTTCCTACCTCAGTTTGTGTGATCTGTATGTGATCTGTATGTGATCTGTATGTGATCTGTGTGTGATCTGTATGTGATCTGAGGATAAGAGTGCTTGTACGTTGTTCCAGTTATGCGCCTACAAGTTGGCCAGCTCATCCGATTTCTGCGACGCTTTTTATTTACTAGGTATCTTCCTAGGTTCCTACCTCAGTCGTCTCTTACGACATGCCTAGTAGGTCGCAGTGGTACTATTATTTGATCCTCTTGCGAGGCAACACAGACGGAAAAATAAACAGAAAAAGAGATTCAGATAAAGGAATCATACAACAAGAGTTAACTAAAGAAGCTATCACTGATGATACAAGAGATAACGGAGACAATGACGGATAAGAATCGGATAGAAATAGACACACAAAAGGTTAAACACACACAGACGTCTCTAAAACAAATATTTAAACAACAAAAATATGAAAGGATGGAAAAATGGTGGTTGAGGCGAACAGACCTGGCATGCAATCATTTATTATTCATATATGTTTCCACCGCTATATACACTGCTTGTATAATAATACATGTATGTATTATTGTATATGTGAAAGTTTATAACGGCAGTACAATACAAGCGTATTGTAAGCATATTGACGTATTTTGAACATATAAAATAACACAAAGTTTTGAAGAAGTTGATTATGTTAGAATTTCTAACTTGGATTCTCCGAAAGGATTTAATTCTTATTTTTCATGTTTGTTGGTCTACACCGTGGTCTCCGATAACATAAGGCCGGTGGGCTCAGGTAATAGTTTTATGAAATAAGACCATACCGACTCGTGATCCTCACGTTCCAGTGATCCTCGCGTTCCAGTATTGTTTTTAAACCTGACATGACAATCATAGCATATCCTTTACAGGACGTAGCCATCAACCACAGTCAACGAGTCGTTGATTTTCTAGGCACCACTTATACGTTCAGTAGTTTGTCATTGCTTTCTGGACAATGAGGTCCAGTTTTACCTTTCGTAAAAATACCACGGAAACGAATTTGATTCCAAACTGCCTGCCACTGAGTTTGAACCAGGTACGCTTGGGTTGTGAATCGAGCTCGCTACTGCTGAAGCTACAGACGCCCACTGTATCTAATTCATCATAACGCACCCTAATATGCTAGATCAAGATTCTATTATGTTGCAAGTTAAGTTTAACACTAAGAAATATAAATATTCTTAGTAATTTTCACCAATAAAAACCACAAACCCTAGAATAGTGTACAATTCAAAAAAGCTTACAGTGTTCTATTAAACACATATACAAACCAGCCCACAATGAACAGGAATTTTCGATTTCCTGTCTGAGCTAGTCGGCCTTATGTTGCTGGAGGCCATGTCTACACACTCTAATATAACTAAAACAAAGCTCTTCCTTAGGTGGAAAGAGCTGCCACGGTTTAAAGATGCTTTTATCAACTACATAATAAAGAAACAGACAGGAAGACTATTATGGATGGAGACATCCCTGCAAATAGAAGAAGAGGAAGACCCCGGAGGGATGGATACAGGATTTAAATGATGATATGATCATAACGGCTGCTGAGGAGGGACATCTGACATATGAAAGAGAGACATTCGGAAGATATGTTAGGGTGGCATAAGTTATGCGCAGGACCGACTATTTGATGATGTGTCTACTATGTAAAGCGAGTGTTTAAATAGTGAAACGAGTTGACCGGACGGAAATATAATGTATTCGACGTCTAGTAATAATAGCCGTCCATCGCAAGCGATGATGACAACAATCTCAGACGTGTGTTGTTGCACCTCTCTGGTGTGCGCGGAGGTGACTGTAGAGTCCAATCCTAGAACAGAATCCCCGACCACAGGTGGGGTATACATGATCAAGGTTAGACATGTGCGTGTTGTGTGTTCTGTCTTTTCGTGCTGCTCGTTTTCTCTTTGACTCAACAATACGATCGTTCTCAGCTATTCGGGTTCCTCTTTTGTTGTTACAGCGCCATATTTGGCGATCTTGCGCACAAGGATTCACACACGTATTGTCTATATCGAAGCATCGACGTCTAGTAAGGTCAAAGTTGTTTCATTAAATTCTTCTTCTTCTTTGCGTTCGTTCTTTCCGACTAATTTTAATCACATTTTGTGATATGTTTGATCTTTGCCAAGAACGTGTATACGTTGCACATTGGTTTGGTAAGTCCCTAAACACATAGACTTGTACACGTTTAGGACACGTACATACGACTTCAGCTAGACCTCCTTAGTCGCCTCTTACGACATGCGTGGCAGGCAACAGTGGTTATATTCCTTACACCCCAAATTTGGACCCCGGTAACCACTCGAGCGGTTTCATTAAATTGATGACATGTACGCATGTGGCGACAGCTTCGGACAAGTTACCACCAATGTTCTGACAGATACAATCCCCAAGCAAACTCTCAGAAAAATAAACCAAGTTGCGCCCGAGTGGTTACCGGGGCCCAAATTTGGGGTGTAAAGAATAGAACCACTGTTACCTGCCATGCATGTCGTAAAGGCGACTAAGGAGGTTTGGCTGAAATCGGATGCATGTGTCCTAAGCGTGTAGAAGTATATGCGTTTAGGGCCTACCAAACCAATGTGCAACGTATACACGTTCTTGGCAAAGATCAAACTTATCACAAAGAATGATTAAAATTGGTAGTAAAGAACGAACGCAAAGAAGAAGAAGAAACCAAGTTGTGTAATAGTAGTTAATGATTACGTACTATGTCAACTGTTATATAAATGATCTGCATACTCCCTGCTTCTTCTTCTTTTAGAAACTCAAGTTGAAGTATAAGACATTAACAAATTTCCTCTAGGTGGATCAGTCTTGAGCAAGTTAGCTTAGTTCATTCCAGGCGCCCGTGTGATGCCGGGGCCCGCATGGGAAGCAAAGAATAGTACCACTGCGACCTACACGGCATGTCGTAAGAGGCGACTCATGTAGTACCTAGCAAAGATACCCTAGTAAATAAAAAAATCATCGCAGACATCGGATGTGCTGGCCTACTTGAAGGTACAAAACTGGCACAACGTGCAATCGCTCTTAGGTTCAGATCACGTACAAATCACACAGAGTGGTTAACACGTGGTCGATATGGAGCATTCGAAGAAGAAGAAGAAGTTCCTTCCAGGTTTACCGCCACATCTCTTTCTCCGTCAACAGATAGCCTCCATGTCCCTCTAGTTCTTCCCCTATCCTTCTTTCCTCCCAGATTTCATTTCAAAGCCACATTTGGGTGTCTAGCCTTCTGCATTTTTAATGCATGTCTCAACTACTTCCATCTTCTTCTTTTTTATTTCCTCGTTGATATTTTGGATACAAGTGCATGGGATGATCGCAGTATTAAGTGAAGAAGTATTGTCAATTACCTGCAGAAGCTTTAGTATACACACAATCTATCAGTATCGACCTGTTATAGGGAACCTAAGCCTATCTGTGACCTCCGATAACATACAACCGGCGGGCTGAGGTAAATATTCTAGGAAAAAAGACTGCATGATTCTAACATTCCAGTGTGATTGAATATAGACTAATTCATTTTTAAAACAATACAACATGCTAAATCAAGGTTATATTATGTTACAAATTAAGTTTAAAGCTAAGGAATATCAGTATTATTCACATTTTTCATCAATAAGTAAACATGAATGCACAGCATTGAGTAAAATTACCACAAAAAAGCGTACAGTGCTCTATCAAACATATACAACAAACAGCTATATTAAACAGAAATTTTCGAATTCCCGTTTGATCATTATCATGTGCCTTGCCGACTGGCGTAAACGGTAGCCACGTCCTAACTGAGAAACTGTTAACACAGTGTATATACCGACGCTTAAATACAACAACTATTGCATCATTATTATGTGCCTTGCCGACTGGCGTAAACGATCATGCACAGCCAACTATAAACTCATACGGCCAACGGACTCTATTCTAGGAAAAAATATGGGAAATAAGACTACAAGAGTCACGGGCCCTCGCATTCCAGTATTGTTGTATGAAGACGAATTCATTTTTAAACCAACACATCATGCTAAATCAATGTTATTTTATGTAACACAACATGCTACTAAATCAATGTTATTTTATGCAACACAACATTTCTAAATCATTGTTATTTTATGCAACACAACATTTCTAAATCATTGTTATTTTATGCAACACAACATGCTAAATCATTGTTATTTTATGTAACACAACATTTCTAAATCAATGTTATTTTATGTAACACAACATTTCTAAATCAATGTTATTTTATGTAACACAACATTTCTAAATCAATGTTATTTTATGTAACACAACATTCTAAATCATTGTTATTTTATGCAACACAACATTTCTAAATCATTGTTATTTTATGTAACACAACATTTCTAAATCAATGTTATTTTATGCAACACAACATGCTATAAATCAATGTTATTTTATGCAATACAACATGCCTAAATCAATGTTGTTTTATGCAAACAACATGCTACTAAATCAATGTTATTTTATGTAACACAACATGCTACTAAATCAATGTTATTTTATGTAACACAACATGCTAAATCATTGTTATTTTATGTAACACAACATTTCTAAATCAATGTTATTTTATGTAACACAACATTTCTAAATCATTGTTATTTTATGCAACACAACATTTCTAAATCAATGTTATTTTATGCAACACAACATGCTAAATCAATGTTATTTTATGCAATACAACATGCTACTAAATCAATGTTGTTGTATGCAACACAACATGCTACTAAATCAATGTTATTTTATGCAACACAACATGCTAAATCAATGTTATTTTATGCAACACAACATGCTACTAAATCAATGTTATTTTATGCAACACAACATGCTAAATCAATGTTATTTTATGCAACACAACATGCTACTAAATCAATGTTGTTGTATGCAACAAGTTAAGTTTAACAATAAGGAATATCAGTATTATGAATATTTTTCATTAATAAATAACCATAGACTCATAGAGTTGAGTAAAATTGCAAAAAGCTTGCAGTGTTCTATCAAACATATATACACTCTAGCCCCCCAACTCAAACTGGGTCGGGGTTCCCCGGTCAGTTATGCCGCCCAATATTAAAGTTAGCTGTGGATCATGAAATTTCACAAATGTATGTTATTAGTGCTGACTATACTTCTATAATTCGGACCGCCGTGTGATGTCTGGTGTAGCAACTATAATTTCGGACCACTGTCTATGATGTCTGTGGTAACTAAGACTACAGTCAATGTCTCATCTCAATGAATATCGTAAAAGGAGTTTAAGAAAAGTTAGTTAAACGTAAGGTAAGCGACCATACACTGTAATAATAAAATAGCAAACAGATACAGAGAGACAGAAAACTCCAAATTTTGCACCTGAAGTGGAGACGATGGTGATAGATTGGACATGACATCATGATAAAAATGCAATGGTGGTAAATGTATGTACTGCAGTGGACACATAGGGTCTAGGAACAGCGGATAAAGGGAGATTGGTACTAGGGGCACATAAAATGTACCTTTGAAGTAGAGCTAAAAAAAAAGACATGCGTAAAACTAAGTATGAGGAAAAAATAGCGGCACAACATTTAATTGAATGGAAATGTGTTTACTCTGCCCTATGTGCCCTCTGCCCTATGTGCCCTTGGGTGTAATGTAAACAGATAATGATTTCGGATGTGGGTATTCTTCCGTGCCATGAAGACATACTTTTCAGAATTTTAACTTTGTCGTCCTCTGCCTCGTTTCTTATTTATTTTTCGACTGTCGCTATGTATGTGTTTTTAACTTTCAATTCTTACTAGAATTGTTGCCTTAGAGAAAAGGTTAAGTACTTGTCTCTCGTGTCAAATGTACAAGGTTCGCTCCCTCGTGACGCCATCTGGATATCTTTCCAAATATCCCTGAACTCAGTGATCGAGTTCCTACTCCTGTTGGAGACAGGCGATAAAACTTAGGTCCCGTGTTCAATTTGAGGAAGTATAAGAACCCGTGGCAGTTCAAAACCGAGAACAGCAGGCTGGAAAGCCGCTGTTCGGGCAAAATTCAATAGAAAAGATTAAAAATAAAATTCTTACAAAAATATTTTCACCATCTTCAAACTTACATAGAAGACTCCCGTCGGTGCTACGGAGTTCGTGCAATGTAGTTGAGATCTTCCTGTGTAAGAAATAGATGGATAAACCGATCACACATGGCTATTCACTGAAGTGCAATGATGATTGTCCTATCAGTCAGTAAATCAATAAATAAATAAAAAGTTGTCGAAATAACTATACAACTTCATCATAATCTTTTACATCTATAACAATAAGCGGTTCTCTGTGGTTAAGTGGTTAAACTCTTGCCTTGAGAGTCAAAGGTCGTGGGTTCGAATATGGACCGTGCCGTTCTGTTCACGAGTGCATTTTTTCCAGACACCCCTAGGATTGTTGCTGGAGCTACGGAGTTCGTGTTTTGTGCAAAACTCTCCGCAGGTGGCGTGCCATTTCTGCGGAGAGGGACCCAGCCATATGGGCTAAAACCCTGTGCAATTAAGTCAATCCGGCTTTAAACAATGAGTATGACAAAATGATTTACTCACCCACTGTTCACCAAACAAACTTGAATTATATGTATCGTGCTGGTTTATGCTGTATAATATTAAAAATTTCTTTAAGACAATGCATGTCTTTTATCTTAGAATGAAGTCTTTTTTTTTGCTTATATCAGGTCGTGTTGTATACACAAACAAGAAAATGTAGAGTTAAATCCTCCTGTAGAAAACTGACTATTAATACTGGAAAAAAAGTTTGACAAGTTTTACTTGAGTTTTTATTAAGGATTCAACCCTCTTGAAGACACACCCCTTTAACTCTAAGAACGAGTCTCTTATTGGTTCCATTATCCCAGCATGTGTTGGACAACATACATAAAATGGAATTAACCCAGTTTCAGAGAATCCAATTTAATAGTATCTGTAGTGGTCAGAATGTGTTTTTGATAAATCTTCACATTTTATGTTCCATTTATAGCATTGAACGCACAACTAAACCTTTAAAATTTCCCTTGTTACTAAATTATACCAGAACTGTCAACAAACATATTATTTACTGTCCTCTTTCTTATGATTATTATTACTGTATTCATTTTGATGACTATAATTGCCTTAATATTTATATATAGATCTAAAGATATCTACCGTAGTCTCACCTTTACACCCAATTTACAACAGTGAAATTATCCGTTGTTTACGGAAACCCACAGTAACGAATAATGACTCGACCAGATCAAAACGAACCGAATAATTCGATTTTATGACGCGGTCGAAATTCATTCACGTATTTTGTGACGCAGCTAGATGTATAATTTCGCAAGTAATTTTGGTATTCCAATGCGTGGGGAAAATCAATAAAGCATAGATTTAGCAATATATACAGAATACGTATTATATTTTTATACTAACAATTTATTGAAGTGAAATGTAGCTGTTGGACTAGGTTAAATAAGAAACTAGTTTGGAAAGTAAGTCAAGTATTTATGTGAAGATGGTCAAAAAATAAATAAATATATATAATGACGTCTATGAGGAAATTTTTTTTTCTCGAACAATAATGTGTTTATGAAACGTGGGTACAAGTAATGTGACGAAATATATGTTTTCTGAACTTAAGGTAATGACCTGTATATTATATGTAGGCTAATAATAAATCCCAGACAATGTTTAATCAATCAATCTTGGGTTATGTCTCCTAGCGTAGGCGATCATGACTCTCCACAACTCTCTCTTTCCCTGGTGCCGTTTCTGTCGTCGTTAGTTTGTCGAACCAAGTTGTTAGACCATTCAAAACAGTCTTGCAGGACCTCTCCTTACCTGTATTTTACCTGTAGTCTTCTTCTTCTTCTTTCATTCGCCCGCTGTAAATTCAGGCGTAATCAGAACGCCTTGTTCGGCTCGGCTCGCCTGACTGATGTTTGCTTGAAAGGCTTGCTTTTCTTATTATTAGTTCCCCCATCTCCCCCACCGGCCTACATGTAGACATTCTCCGACTTCAAAACATCCTCATCATGGAGGTATATGCCAGAAGAACATTGATTGCTTGATTATTAATATATACACGTTTTATTTGTCAGCAGACCTCGTTTCAAACCGCAACATTTGTTTTTCTTCTTTTCCATGGAATTTTCAACATTCTCTTCTAAAACCACATCTCCGTGGCTTACATCGATCTTATGGAACATTTAGTTCATTGTTCATGATTCGCTGTCACACATAAGTATTAGCCAACCGGAAGCTCACTTGCCTTACTATTTCCTATCCATTCTATCACTTTATGTGATACTTGCCGTGAGATAACATACGCTTGGAGACAAGTGCGTATCCTAGTATCAATTTTTCGACATCCATAGTTAGAATTATGTTTTAGTTTATTAAGTATTCTGTGTCCATTTCTTATCTTGATAAAGGTGTATGACCGAAACGTCGAGTGCTGCTTATTTTCATATTTAATCATTAATTTTTCATTGCTAATGTAATACTGAAATACCTGTCTTTGGTCAATCGTTCTATTAGAATACCTTAATATCTCTTTTGTCTTCAAGTATAATGTAGCCTCTTAAATAGCAAAATGTCCAGGCAGTTCATATTCTAAGGAAAGATGCGACAAACTACGGTAGTAAAATACGAATAGTGGAATTGTTTAAATCCCGACATTGCCGACTCCAATTTCAACTCAAGTCTAGAAGGGTTAAAGTCGCGGGATTAACTTCACTGTAACGAGTTTCTCCGTATAGCTCCGTACCTCTCGGCAGAAATGAAAAGCCACCTGCCGAGAGTGTTGATTAGGAGCTCCGCAGCTCCAACAACAATCTAATGGATCTCCGAAAAGACTGCACATGTTTACTGAACGACGCAGTCTGTGATTCAAACCACCAACCTTCAGAACGCAAGACTAACGACTTACACTTCGCCACAAAGATCCTCTATAATCCAGGTCAAAATGAGCAGTCTTCTCCCTAAAGGACCAATGTTCATACCGTGTGGTATATGTGGTAATATGGTGTTAGAAGCAATTGTATCAACAGTACACAATAGGTTATGCGGTCGACATCCTGCAGGTCCTCGTCTACGGGGTCAACTTGAAAGGCGTTTCTGTTGGAAAAAATTCCACTCCCATTGTTGATTTTGATTGTGTGACCACGCGACTAAGAAGCATCTGCACTAACTACTACACTCGTAGCTCTCCTGCGAACTACATATAATTTTTCCATCGGTTTCAAAGCTACTGTACACAACCACACACACACGCATACACATACATTCACAAATTTGAAGAAATAAAATACAAACTGAAAAATTCATTGAACGCCGAATATAACCGTACAAGGAACAAAGGAAGAAAAAGTAATTACATATTTCAGATATCTGAGCCGCCGGAAGGATGCGATATTTCCTTCCTATAGACAAAAAAATTAAGCTCAAAATGAGTATATGAAAGAATAAATGAGCGAAAGGGAAACGGGGAATGGCAGAAAGAACATGGTTGAACAATAAAGAATCGACAGAACTATAAACTAGGCATGACACAAGTGCTGCACCGGAAACAAAGAATTTGATGTTCGTAATTGTGATGGACAAATTATTATGTATAATAATGTCGATGATTATGAAGATAAAAATAAAGATGACGATGAAGATAATTTTGAGAAATGATATGTCTGTAGATAATTGTACTTTTGTTTTACTTCTCTCTAAACCTGTTTTATGTCACAGGGGTCAGGATAAGAATAGATTCATAGAACATGCTCTTGTGTACACTTTGTACATGGTTGCTTTTCAGTGTCTCTGTTATTTCTGTGGTCAACTATTTGCGTGGGTGACTTTTTGTTGTGTATCCACAGTATCTGAATTGCATTGTCAGTTGAGACGCACTGTCTGTTGGTAATCTGCTTATGTGGTTGAAACATTTAATTTGTTATGTCTTGATAAGTTCGGTACTGATGTTGTCCCAATTTTTTACTGACGTCTTCATTTCTAAACCAGCCTCTTATCAATGCTTCTAGATCTCTACATCTTTATCTCTGTCGTGACTAGTGTTTTTAATGTTGTTTCATGTCAACGTCCAGATTTGAAACTTATAGCATAATGTTGAGAGACAGATCATAGCTTCATGTCAACGTTCAGGTTTGGCACTGATAGCATAATGTCGGGAGAAATATCCTCGGTTCATGTCAACATTCAGGTTTGGCACTGATAGCATAATGTCGGGAGACAGATCATTGCTTCATGTCAAAGTCCAGGTTTGGCACTGATAGCATAATGTCGAGAGAAAGATCATTGCTTCATGTCAACGTCCAGGTTTGGCATTGATAGCATAATGTCGAGAGACAGATCATTGCTTCATGTCAAAGTCCAGGTTTGGCACTGATAGCATAATGTCGGGAGACAGATCATTGCTTCATGTCAAAGTCCAGGTTTGGCACTGATAGCATAATGTCGGGAGACAGATCATCGCGTCATGTCAAAGTCCAGGTTTGGCACTGATAGCATAATGTCGGGAGACAGATCATTGCTTCATGTCAAAGTCCAGGTTTGGCACTGATAGCATAATGTCGGGAGACAGATCATCGCGTCATGTCAAAGTTCAGGTTTGGCACTGATAGCATAATGTCGGGAGAAAAGATCATCGCGTCATGTCAAAGTCCAGGTTTGGCACTGATAGCATAATGTCGAGAAAGATACGCTTTATGTCAAAGTCCAGGTTTGGCACTGACAGCATAATGTTAGAAGAAAGAGAAGAACGACACAGTTCGGATTCAAACCCCCGACCTTCGGAACGGAAAGCACAGGCTTAACCACTTATCCACAGATACCCCCAAATTAAGGTATATCAGCAAAATACTAGGGATCATGAAAGTGGATATTTGTGGAAGGTGGTCTCTGAGATATAGAGGTAAGGTGCTCGCCTTACGCTGCAAAGGTACATGTTCGTTTCCCGCGGAGAGCGACCGTGATATTGTCCAGAGATCACTGATCCAAATGTATGTGAGATCCGAATTTCTATTTCTATCGGAGGCGGACGATAACACATAGGTCCTATGTTTAAGTTAAAAACGTTTAAAAAAACAATTGACAGTGAAACATCTATAATAGTAAACCGAAAAGTCGATGATTCTCAAATTTATGTCAATAGATTAAAGTAAAATTTCTACTCAAATTTCTCACCGTCATCAAAATTATATTAGCCCTTTAGCTACTACGAACGTATATATGTTTTCCCATTCACTTCTAAAGACGCATTAACACGTCTGTTATTATCTCTCCTCTGTGAGCTAAAGACGTGTTAACATTTTATACATTGCTACTGTCACTGCTATAAGCGTACATTCACGTTTGTGACCTAGAAACAAAGAGTAGCTATATTTAGCTCAGCCTTCGGAAAGTATGGAGCAGCGAAAGGGTTAGAGACCCACGTTTGGTGTTACGGACTTTGTCTACAGGCGCTGAGATCTTCCTGTGTTAGAAAGAGATCGAAGCACACACCTTTATTCCCTGAGGTGCAATAATGATGATTCTACCAATCACTCAACGAATTAATCAATCAATCTATTAATATTTATGAGTTAAGTATTTTAAGCGAACTATTTAGCTTGTATGTTTGTTCGCATGGATTAATAAGTAGTCAGTGCGCCTAATATAACAACTCCAGCTGAGTTTTGCGTTGAGGTTTGCTTTCCTTATCATCAGTGCCTTACGCAGATTTCAGACGTATCTTACTTAGACTTCAGAGGTGTTTGTGATTTAGATCGCCAAGTAAAGGATTGAAATGAATGAAAGTAGTGGCGTATACTTTACAGGACGTCGACTTCAACTACAGTAAATAGTCGCCCATTTTCTAGCACTACTTACACGTTCAGTAGTTTGTCATTGCTTTATAAACGGAAATAAAAGATTAGGGAACTTATAATACAACCGCATACCGTGTGCACACTGACACTTTGTGCCCCAAGTTGGCATCGAACCTGGGAATTTCACGGTGTGTAGTTATTAGCGAGGAGTGTTATCGATTGCGCTGTCGGCGCTCACAAGCCATCTGCTTTAGGTATGAAACCTGTACTGGAACATCCAGTTAACAGAATGGTACTGAGTCACCAAAATGTACTATCTGAGTGTATAGACGTAGATTATGAACAGATTTAAAATTTATTTTTGTGTTCTTTCACTTCAAAAATATCTCAAAATGTTAGATGTGTCATGTGTACTAGTAGTAGTAGTAGTAGTAGCAGCGCAGCTGTAGTAGTATTAGTAGTGTAGTATGTAACAGTAGTACTACTAGTGTAGTAGTAGTGTGCAGCAGCGCAGCTGATTAGTAGTAGTAGTAGTAGTAGTAGGTAGTAACAGTGGTACTAGTACTGTAGTGTAGTAGTAGTAGTAGCAGCGCAGCAGGTAGTAGTAGTGTAACAGTGGTCTAGTAGTAGTAGTAGTAGTAGCAGTAGTAGTAAGAGTAGTAGTAGCAGTATCAGTAATTGTAGCAGTATCAGTAGTAGTAGTAGTAGTATCAGTAATAGTAGTTGTAAGAGTAGTAGAAGAAGTATCAGTGGTAGTAGTGGTAAGAGTAGTTGTAAGGTAATAGAAGAAGTATCAGTGGTAGTAGTGGTAAAGTAGTTGTAAGAGTAGTAGAAGAAGTATCAGTAGTAGTAGTAGTGATAGTATCACTTCTCAAAGTAACTCCTAACTGAATGATAGAATGATATATTGAAGAGAAACCAACATGATAAAGTAACAGCTAATACATTTATCTAACCGTAGGCAACGTAAATGCCATTTGACAACAAACTTATCGACCAGATTTTGACTGTAAGGTCACGCAATATTATATGCTGGCTTCTGGCGTATATTTGTATTCCCTAAATATTAGAGCGCCCGTGTGTTGCCGGAGCCCGCAAAGGAAGCAAAGAATTGCAACACTGCGCCCTACAAGGCATGTCGTAAAAGGCGACTAAGGTAGGGATCCGCCCGAGTGCTCCCGGGGCCCACAGGGGGAGGAAAGAATATGCAGCAATGTCTACCTGCTAGGCATGTCGGAAGAGGCGACTAAGGAGGGTTGGTGTGGGGCTGGCTACCTCACCCTGTAGAAAAATAAGCCAAAAAAACTTCAACAAACATGGATAGTACAACAAATATTAGAGCTTTGTTGGGTTAATCATTCTCATGCTTTTGTTTTAGTCTCTTTCTCTCACTTCCTCTCTCTCTCATTTCCTCATTTCTAGCTTCCTCTCTCAAGCATTTCCCGTCTTTCTTTATTTCTCACTCATTCCATCCCTCTCTCTTCCTTCCTCCCTCCATCTCTCTCACTCCCTGTGACTCTCACTTCATCTCTCTCCCCACACTTTTCCATTCCTCCCTGTGTTGTCGGGGCTTGCATGGGGAGCAAATAATAGTAACACTGCGACCTACAAGGCATGTCGTAAGAGGCGACTGAGGTAGGGGCCTAGGGAAGCTATGCTAGTAAATAAAAAGTGTCGCAGAAATCGGATGTGCTGGCGTAAGTGTAGGCGCATAACTGGCACAACGAACAATCGATCTAAGGCTCAGATCACAATCAAATCACAAAGAGTGGTTTAACAAGTGATCAATATGGAGTATTCGAAGAAGAAGATGTTGCTGAAGCTACGGAGTTTGTGCTTTATTCTATACTCTCGGCAGGTAGCGTGCCATTTCTGCGGAGAGGGACCGATCCATATGGGGTAAAACCTGGTGCATTGAAATCAATCCTTCGACTTTAAAACTCTCTTTAAAATTGTTCTCAGGTGAAAGTCATTCTCCTTTTTCCACATTTACATATAGTTCCCTTATGACTTTGTATACATGGAGGTCACACGATGTCGCAGAGATATGGTTTGTGAAACTGATAATCTCCAGAACAGATAGACCAGCTAATGAAAGTCATTTGAGAAAAAAATTCGCACAAATGAAGCTTCTTACATTGGTATATAATTTGTTGTTCTTGGAGGGAATGTAGTTCTGGGGAGGGGATAGGTAATAAGATGACGGGTCATCTTGACATACATATAATATTTTTGACAGCAAGTCAAACTGAGTGAAAAAAGAATCAAGGAAGAACAAAAGAAGGAAGACACTGACCAGTTAAATGGATCCAGTGTTAAATAAATAATACTACTGTATTGTATAGCAATTCTATCGTGCCCATATATTTTGAATTAGGTCATAAGGTATGAAAGCAATTTCTCCATTACGATCTATCCTGGGCAGTTATCAATCTCTTCTAAAGAATTGAATCCGATATACCGCCCGTGTGTTGCTGGGGCTGGCAAGGGGATCAAAGAATAGTAACACTGCGGCCTAAAGGCAAGACGTAAGAGGGGCTGAGGTAGGAGCTAGGAAAGCTATCCTAGTAAATAAAAAGCGTCGTAGAAATTGGATGTGCTGGTCTACTTGTAGGTGCATAACTGGTACAGCGTACAATCGCTCTTATGCTCAGATCACATATAAATCACAAAGCGTGGTTTAAAAAGTGGTCGGTAAGGAGCGATCGAAGAAGAATAATCTGATATAATTCTTGCCTTCTGGGTAAAGTTAGTTTCAAAGTTCCTAGAGCGACCATTCTTTCTTAATCTTTTTCTTCAATTCCTACTTTGTCATTCTTTGATCATTTCTTCACAGAGTTTATCCAACGTTTCTTCACAGAGTTTATCCAACGTTTCTTCACAGAGTTTATCCAACGTTTCTTCACAGAGTTTATCCAACGTTTCTTCACAGAGTTTATCCAACGTTTCTTCACAGAGTTTATCCAACGTTTCTTCACAGAGTTTATCCAACGTTTCTTCACAGAGTTTATCCAACGTTTCTTCACAGAGTTTATCCAACGTTTCTTCACAGAGTTTATCCAACGTTTCTTCACAGAGATTATCCAACATTTCTTCACAGAGTTTATCCAACATTTCTTCACAGAGTTTATCCAACGTTTCTTCACAGAGTTTATCCAACGTTTCTTCACAGAGTTTATCCAACGTTTCTTCACAGAGTTTATCCAACATTTCTTCACAGAGTTTATCCAACATTTCTTCACAGAGTTTATCCAACGTATCTTCACAGAGTTTATCCAACGTTTCTTCACAGAGTTTATCCAACGTTTCTTCACAGAGTTTATCCAACGTTTCTTCACAGAGTTTATCCAACGTTTCTTCACAGAGTTTATCCAACGTTTCTTCACAGAGTTTATCCAACATTTCACAGAGTTTATCCAACTTTCTTCACAGAGTTTATCCAACTATTCTTCACATAGTTTATCCAACGTTTCTTCACAGAGTTTATCCAACGTTTCTTCACAGAGTTTATCCAACGTTTCTTCACAGAGATTATCCAACATTTCTTCACAGAGTTTATCCAACATTTCTTCACAGAGTTTATCCAACGTTTCTTCACAGAGTTTATCCAACGTTTCTTCACAGAGTTTATCCAACGTTTCTTACAGAGTTTATCAAATTTCTTACAGAGTTATCCAACATTTCTTCACAGAGTTATCAACATTTCTTCACAGGTTTATCCAACATTTCTTCACAGAGTTTATCAACGTTTCTCACAGAGTTTATCCAACGTTTCTTCACAGAGTTTATCCAACGTTTCTTCACAGAGTTTATCCAACGTTTCTTCACAGAGTTTACCCAACATTTCTTCACAGAGTTTATCCAACATTTCTTCACAGAATTTATCCAACATTTCTTCACAGAGTTTATCCAACATTTCTTCACAGAGTTTATCCAACATTTCTTCACAGAGTTTATCCAACATTTCTTCACAGAGTTTATCCAACATTTCTTCACAGAGTTTACCCAACTTTTCTTCACAGAGTTTATCCAACATTTCTTCACAGAGTTTATCCAACGTTTCTTCACAGAGTTTATCCAACGTTTCTTCACAGAGTTTATCCAACGTTTCTTCACATAGTTTATCCAACGTTTCTTCACATAGTTTATCCAACGTATCTTCACAGAGTTTATCCAACGTATCTTCACATTTTCTTTCTTATACAGGGTGTTCAAGATAATTGCAGCCCCATTGACAAATCGAAATTTGCCAGATAACTTATCGCGTTGTGTCCATTTACTATTTAAACCGGTTCTGACTAGCTCGTCCTACGTCACATTTGTTCATCGCCCTTTCCGCACTACAATTGCACACCATCACACAACCTTGACCTATACTATGTCATAACCGAACCTTCTCATTTCCATACATATATGCCAGATTAGCTCCATTCATAGGCTGTTTTTAAGTTGAACACCCTGTAACAGTTGTTACTAAATAATGTACTGAACAAATATAACAATAGACAGGAAAACTCCTGATCGCCTAGACCAGTTGATACATACAAATGTTTCATTCTGAGGAAAAAGGTAAAATGTATATCAATACTTTATAGAGGTACATTGATTGATTGATTGATAAAACCATCATCCTTGTACTTCGATGAGTAACCGTGTGTGCTCAGATCTATTTCTTATCTTTTATTTATACGGCGGGTCTGCTGTATAAATCATTTTAATATGGAAACCACTAGTCATTGCGTATACTAAAAGATTTACTCAGGAAGAGTTATGCGGCAGTTCACGAACTCCGTAGCACCGGTCCCGATGTAATTTTGAAGATGGTGAAGATATTGTGTAGGAATTGTTTTCCAATTTTCTAACGACATTTGCCAGGTCTTTCCATCCTGCTCTTTTCAATTTGGAACTGCCAAAGGTTCTTTTACGTGTTCAAATTGAACAAGGGGCATACGTTTTATCGTCCGTCTAAGTTCTTCTTCTTTTGTCGTCACACTGCTACCGGGTTGTTGCCCAGTGTCGTGGTTTTCTGTTTTTGTCTTGCGCTGTTCTGGTGGCTTGTATGATTGTTATTTTTGCTCTTTCACAGGATTCTGTTACGCTATCTAACCATCTTTTCCGTGGTCTTCCTCTTGCCTTCTTTCCTGATGTACTGTTGTAGAAGACTCTGTATACTGTGGAATTTGGATGCATTCTTATTAAGTGGCCAAACCACTTCATTCTTTGTTTCTCTATGTAATTCAAGCACGGTTTTGTGCCAACTTTCTTTCTTATGCTGGTGATTCTGTCTTTTCTTGTGTTGTTGGTAACTTTTCGCAGGCAACGCATTTCACATGTAGTTATTTTTGTGACTGCGCTTTGCTCAATGTCCATGTTTGGCTCTGGTAACACAGAGTAGGTATAAAAATGCTGTTGATTATCTGTTGCTTAGCTGCCTGTGAAATTTGTGGGTGCCTTAACAAAGGGGCTAGCTGGTAGGTTACAGCATTTACTTTTTACACTCTAACCTCTATCTCTCTATCCAGTTTTCCGTCTTCTGTGAATATGCTTCCTAAGTATTTAAATTCTTTCACTTGGTTTATTTTAGTGCCATTGACATGGATGTCTAGATTATTATGTTTTCTTCCTATATTCATTATTTCTTTTTTAGCGTTGTTGATTTTCATATCATGATTTATACAATTTTGGATCCGTCTGTCTAAGTAAGGACTAGAAACTCGATCTCACCTACACTGAGATCAGGGATCTCTGGAAAAACATCCCGATGGCTCAACGAGGGAGCGAACCGCGTACCTTTGGAACAAGAAGCAAGCACATAGCCTCTACGCCACAGAGTCCACCAGATACATTAATAATATTTGTCATCTTTCTTCAGATCCATATAATATTACTTAACTTTCTTATGTCTCATATAATATTACTTAACTTTCTTCTGTCTCATATAATATTACTTAACTTTCTTCTGTCTCATATAATATTACTTAACTTTCTTATGTCTCATATAATATTACTTAACTTTCTTCTGTCTCATATAATATTACTTAACTTTCTTCAGACTCATATAATATTACTTAACTTTCTTCTGTCTCATATAATATTACTTAACTTTCTTCTGTCTCATATAATATTACTTAACTTTCTTCAGATCCATATAATATTACTTAACTGTTGTGTTGTTACTAAATACCTTTGTTCTCATTTCTGAGAGTACACTGGGAGATTGTATAGGTAAAAGAGCTTAAGACCGCTTGCCCGAAGATGTCGCCACGCGTGTCCGGGTCCTCAATTTTATTTTCTCCCTAAAATATTTGTGTCTAGACTGGTTTCGTATATGGTGAAGTTATTGTTGTCCTTAATGGGAAATGAAAATCCTGGCATATCCTTTACATGACGTCACCATCAGTCACAGTAAACGAGTTGTTGATTTTGTAGGCACTACTTATACGTTCTGTAGATTGACATTGCTTTCTGAACTGGGGGTATATCTTTACCGTTCGTTACCAAAGGGAACAAATTTGATTTCAAACTGCGCCCGTGCGGTGGGAACCAGGTACACTTAGGTTGTAGTCGAGCTCACTAAAAATAGCCGCCCATCACAAGCGATGAAGACAACAGCATCAGACGTGTGCTGCTGCACCTCTCTGGTGTGCGCGGAGGTGACTGTAGAGTTCAATCCTAGAACACAATCCCTACCACAGGTGGGGCATGCATGATCAAGGCTAGACATGTGGGTGTTGTGTATTCTGTTTTTTCGTGCATCTCGTTTTAATTGTGCCTCAACGGCACGACTATTCTCAGCTACGCAATTTTCTCTATGTTGTTACAGCGCCACATTTGGCGATCTTCCGCCAGGGATTTTCAGCACGTGGTGTCTAAATCGAAGCATTTCAGGGACACTTTAAGAGTGTCTTTAAAGTGTTTTTTCGCGCTCACTACCGCTGAAGCTACAGACGCCCACGTACTGTGTACAGTTAGACATGATATTAAATCTGCTTGAATTGTCAAAAAATAATAAGAAATGATAGGGATTCTGAAGACATGGTAGAGTACGATGCTCTATATAGGGATTGAAGGGAACGTATTACCAGAGATAAGGATAAGATACGTTGATGACACAGTGTTTATGTGCACCTCATAAAGTGATATTAAGAAATTAATC
The DNA here is from genome assembly GCA_020796225.1 of Arion vulgaris. Lineage (NCBI taxonomy): Eukaryota > Metazoa > Mollusca > Gastropoda > Stylommatophora > Arionidae > Arion > Arion vulgaris. The sequence goes on from CM036765.1 coordinate 18,850,358, forward strand.
ATGTACATTTATAGCAACATTGAAGAACATAACTTGCATCTCACTGGAACAAAATCCAAATTTTTACAATTGATTAAACCGGTATAACAGCTGACATATGCATCAATGGACACTTATTTAGAAGAGTTGAAAGTGTTGAATATTTGTGTTGATTGCTTGCAAGCGATGGAAACGTTACAAAGGAAATAAAACGAAGAATGAAAATGGCTTTTGCAGAAATTAAAAGAACAACAAAACGTATAGAAGGGATCTAATATAAAGCCAGAAGTAACGATTTTTTTTAGAGCATGTACATTTTACATAGCAACGTATGTTTGTAAGGAATGTATTATTAATAAAACCTTTGAAAAAATTAATTAGTTTCTTTAAAAACAAATACAGAAGAAGAGTACTCAGAAAATAATGAGCAGTAAAAATAACAAATATGTCCATTTAACAACAGCTTAACATGGAAGAGAAATGTTGATTAAGACAAGAAGAATGACAAAAATGAAATGCTTTAAACATATAAAACGATATGATTCTACAGGGTGTTCAACTTAAAAGCTGCCCGTGAATGGAGCTAATCTGGCATATATGTATGGAAATGGGAAGGTTCAGATATGACGTAGTATAGGTCAAGGTTGTGTGAACGTGTGTAATTGTAATGCGGGAAGGGGCGATGAACAAATGTGACGTAGGACGAGCTAGTTAGAACCGGTTTAAATAGTAAATAAACACAACTCAATTTGTACCTGGCAATTTTCGAATTGTCAATGGGGCTGCAATTACTTTGAACAGGTACAAAGATGATCCTTCTGGAGGGCATGATACCGGGCAGATATAAGATAGAAAGACTAAGAAGAAGATGTGCGTAAGATGTTATAGACGACATGAGCATCACTTCGGTAGACTTTGAACATCACACAGAACAGTAAGACATTTAGAGCTGCTTTCAATGGAGCAAACTTTCGACAGGTGCAAGATAGATATTGATAATCCTGAGCAGGACGTCCGTGCTATTATATAGAGAGGCGGTCACATGAGACGGCGCCGTAAGGAGGCGGCTCCGTAAGGAGGCGGCGTAAGGACCGAAATCAAAATACAATTTGAACCAGTCAATAATTAAAAATCTTTACGCAACGTTTTCTAAATTAGTCTATGTTATTCCGATATTGACGTATACGATTTAATATTCGTACATTTTATGCAGGTGTAAAAATTACAATCAAAGATTATTTTAAAGAAAACAAATTTGAGAGGTGGCAATTCAAAAACTTTCATCATACTGAGAAAATATATCGCACGACCCTGATTCTGAGATTTGTAGGCTGTGATAGCTTGGTAATTTCAAAGTTAGCAAAAGAAAACAAAATAAGAAAGGGTTCGTAGGGGTGGAAGACAAGATTAACGAGTAACACGAAAAAAAAGACAAAATTCTAACAAAACATTTTCATAAACATATGCCAGATTGGCTCCTTTGACAAGGCTGCTTTTATCTTGAACACCTTGTATATTCAGAAGATCGATTGAGTTGGTAGTCGTACTTTATTTCTATTAATATGTGAGGTTCTAATTGGCGTGGAGGTAATGTACTTGTTTATCACTCCAAGGTTCTTGGTTCGTTTCCTTCACGAAGAGATCGGGATATTTTCCAAGTGATCCCTGATCTCAAAATAGTTGAGATCGAGTCTCCTAGTTCTATCGAAGACGGACGATAAAACGCAGATACCGTGTTGAAGTAGAGCAGATAAACGAGCTCTTAAAAGTTGAAATCCGATAAAAGTAGACTGCAAGAATGCTGCCTGGGTAAAAACTCACTAATATTCTTCTTCTTTTTCGAACGCTTCATGTCGATCACTTGTTAACCACTCTGTGTGATTTGTATGTGATCCGAGTCTAAGAGCGATTGTACGTTATGCCAGTTATGTGCCTACAAGTAGGTCAGCACATCCGATTTCTGCGACGCTTTTTATTTACTAGGTAGCTTCCCTAGGCCCCTATCTCAGTCGCCTCTCACGACATGTCTTGTAGGTCGCATTGTTACTATTCTTTGCTCCCCTTGCGAGCCCTGGAAAGACACTGGTGAAATTCACTAATAAAAATAGTAAAATAAACATTCATGACCAAAATATCCACCATATTCAAAATTACATCCGGTAACCTCACTGTTGCTACGGAGTTTGTGCACTGCTGCTGATATCTTTCTGTGTAAAACACACCAAAAAAAAGATAGAGGCATACATGGTTATTAACCGAACTTTAATGTTGATTATTCAATCAATCAATCAATCAATCGATGAACATTAAATATTCTCTTGCTCTGTAGCAATCACATTTTCTCAACAATAGACAAACCTGTTTACACAATTTCACAAGTTATCGTTCTTATTAATGATAATTATATTTTCAAAACAGCGTCAATTTTCATAATCCATGAATTTCAGCCCTTCATTCTCATTGTTACCACGCTGGGTTTTGAAATCAAAGCATGTGCGAGTTTAAAGAGTGTATTTATAACTCAAGCATTGTTTATGTTGCTAGATGTATAATGCCTGATTTTTAGAAGTAATTGTGTAGTTAACATGACCCTATTTCTTTATTCTATTATCATATCTGCAGTCCAATTTTTCTGTACACACAAATTATAGATTATTTTTTTATGATCAAAGAAGTACATAAAGTTTGTTTTCTTTTTATTTTTAGTAAACAATAAAATTTCATATTTTCTGTTCTATTATCTTATTACTAATGTTGAAAAAGAACACATGCTTCTGTTCTGCAACATCTTGATATTACAGAGTTAGCTATTTTATTTTTTCTTTCTTCCGATCCAGAAGCACTTGAGCTGAAAGCTCTTCGGCTCGGTGTCATGAACATCGTAACCCTTCGGCTCGGTGCCACGAACACCGTAAATCTGGGGAACCTGTAGTTTTTCTGCCAGTCCGCGGAGTTGAACCCGCACTTACAGAGGACAGTCACCTGTAGTCCAACGCGCTACGAACACGCTGGGCACGCGGGCATGTTGGCTATTAAAGAGCATAACATCAAGAAAATTAAATATTTCGGACACATCAAACGATATGAGTATAAAGAGAAGATAGTTCTAGAGGGGATGGTGCCTGGAAGAAGAATGAGAGGAAGATCTAGAAAACGATGGATGCAAGATGTGATTGACGATCTGAGAACGACTACTGCTGACGACGGTCAACTTGCACGGAATAGAGAGTTTTTCAGGGCTCATGGGAGTCAAGTTCCGGAATTGACAAGCTACTTGATGATGATGAATGTTGGTTTCTGTGTTCTCTAGAACTCTTCCAAGCGTAGTTACTTTCTTTAATAGAGCTCTCGTTTTATCCTTTTCCTCTTGTATAATTGTAGTCGGAGTTGGATTTGTTTCGTTCAACTAATATGAATTTAGGCGTAGTAATGGCACCTAATATGAATTTAAGCGTAGTAATGTCACCTAATATGAATTTAAGCGTAGTAATGTCACCTAATATGAATTTAAGCGTAGTAATGGCACCTAATATGAATTTAAGCGTAGTAATGTCACCTAATATGAATTTAAGCGTAGTAATGTCATCTAATATGAATTTAAGCGTAGTAATGTCACCTAATATGAATTTAAGCGTAGTAATGTCACCTAATATGAATTTAAGCGTAGTAATGTCACCTAATATGAATTTAAGCGTAGTAATGGCCCCTAATATGAATTTAAGCGTAGTAATGTCACCTAATATGAATTTAGGCGTAGTAATGGCCCCTAATATGAATTTAAGCGTAGTAATGGCACCTAATATGAATTTAAGCGTAGTAATGTCACCTAATATGCATTTAAGAGTAGTAATGTCACCTAATATGAATTTAAGAGTAGTAATGTCACCTAATATGAATTTAGTCGTAGTAATGTCCCCTAATATGAATTTAAGCGTAGTAATGGCCCCTAATATGAATTTAAGCGTAGTAATGTCACCTAATATGAATTTAAGCGTAGTAATGTCACCTAATATGAATTTAAGCGTAGTAATGGCCCCTAATATGAATTTAAGCGTAGTAATGTCACCTAATATGAATTTAAGCGTAGTAATGTCACCTAATATGAATTTAGTCGTAGTAATGGCACCTAATATGAATTTAAGCGTAGTAATGGCACCTAATATGAATTTAAGCGTAGTAATGGCCCCTAATATGAATTTAGGCGTAGTAATGTCACCTAATATGAATTTAAGCGTAGTAATGTCACCTAATATGAATTTAAGCGTAGTAATGTCATCTAATATGAATTTAAGCGTAGTAATGTCACCTAATATGAATTTAAGCGTAGTAATGTCACCTAATATGAATTTAAGCGTAGTAATGTCACCTAATATGAATTTAAGCGTAGTAATGTCACCTAATATGAATTTAAGCGTAGTAATGGCCCCTAATATGAATTTAAGCGTAGTAATGTCACCTAATATGAATTTAAGCGTAGTAATGTCACCTAATATGAATTTAGTCGTAGTAATGGCACCTAATATGAATTTAAGCGTAGTAATGGCACCTAATATGAATTTAAGCGTAGTAATGGCCCCTAATATGAATTTAGGCGTAGTAATGTCACCTAATATGAATTTAAGCGAAGTAATGTCACCTAATATGAATTTAAGCGTAGTAATGTCATCTAATATGAATTTAAGCGTAGTAATGTCACCTAATATGAATTTAAGCGTAGTAATGTCACCTAATATGAATTTAAGCGTAGTAATGTCACCTAATATGAATTTAAGCGTAGTAATGTCACCTAATATGAATTTAAGCGTAGTAATGGCCCTAATATGAATTTAAGCGAGTAATGGCTCAATATGAATTTAGGCGTAGTAATGGCGCCTAATATGAATTTAAGCGTAGTAATGGCACCTAATATGACACGCCTGTCCGATGTTTGGGTGAAGATTTTTTTACTTATCACAAGTGTCCCTCGTCATTGAGGTGAGCGTTACGCGGACGTCAGAGGTACTTGTAATTTATATCCCCGAGCAAGGATCAGGGTTTTCTGCAGTTCTACAACGTACTGTGTGCACACCAAGAATTGTTGGCGAAAGCTGGACTCGAAGCCGAGAACGTTTACGGCACGTTGTCACTAGAGCATCGTGTTATCAACTTGGATGTAGGCTACTCCACGGTGTTGATATGAAGTAAAGGATGAGAAATAGAATCCTCATATCTGGTTCGTATATAGAGGGGTTCATTGACTTTACTTTTTCATCAGTCCAGCCCTTGCATGAACGTCCTTTCCTCCTGTTTTCATTTACTTTGTGTCTATTGTCTATTGTCTATTCCCAGGTGGAAGATGTAATTGGCTGTCCACTTTTGCCGTTAAGCGTAGGGATGGGAGCTTTAATTTGCGTTCTAGGGCTAGATTAGTCGCCTTTCTTTTACTTTGTGTATCATTGCCTAAAATCTTTTGGCCAGTAAAAATATCCAATAACCAACTACTCCAAGATACAAGACAAGAGGCAATGAATGACATACTCAAAAGAGAAGATGGAAATGGCTCAGACATGTTATGAGAATGAGACAAGAAATGCCTGCAAGGGTAGCCCTCACTTGGACACCAGAAGGAAAGAGAAAGAAAGGCAGACCACGGACAACATGGAGGCGCATGATGGAAGAGGAACTGGACACCGCATCTCTGACGTGGGGCTCTGCGCTGAAGGTTGCACGGGACAGGAGAGCATGGAAAGTCCTTTCTGAAGCCCCATGTGTCACTAGGCATGACGGGATTAAGTAAGTAAGTAGTCATTGCCTAAAAGGGATTTTAAAGCCGAAGGAGTGACTTAATTGTACCAGGTTTTACCCCATATGGTTCGTCCCTTCTCCGTCGAAATGGCTCTCCACTTTCCGAGAGAATTGCACAAAACACGAACCTCGTAGCTCCGGTAACAATCCTAAGGGTCTCTGGAATAATTGAATGATTGATAGGACCATCATCATTGAATATCGGTGAGTAACAATGTGTGCTCCGATTCAGTTCTAACACAGACAGATCTCAACTGCAGTGCATGAACTCCGTAGCACCAGCGAGGGTACCCGATGTAATTTTGAAGATGGTGATATTTTTTGTAAGAATTGTAGTTTTAATCTTTTCTAGTAAATTTTACTCGGGCAGCGGCTTTCCAGCCTGTTCTTCTCGATTTTGAGTATCCCAAAGGTTCTTTTACGTGCTCAAATTGAACACGGGACCTACATTTTATCGTCCGTCTACGAGAAGACTTGGAACTCAATCTCACCGACACTGAGATCAGGTATCTCTGGAAAAATATCCAGATAGCTCCACGAGGGAGTGAACCTGGTACCTTTGACACGAGAGATAAGCACCAAATCACTACGTCACAGAGGTTAGGGGTCTCTGAAAGAAATGCACTCGTGAATAGAAAGGCGCGGTCTGGATTCGAACCTACGACATTCGACTCGCAAAGCAAGGACTTAACCACTTTGGTGTACTATTTGAAGGCAATTGTGTTTTATAACTGAACTATTTGTGCTGTTGATGGATGAATTCTATTGCTGCTGTTACATCCACTTTCAACCAGACTGTTTCATTTATGATTTGCTCTCTTCTTTATACATTTGAATATTCTCCTCAAGAATCTAATTGCAGTCATTGTCATTTTTCTGTTGTCTTTTGCTCACATCCTCTAAGTCTGACATTGGTATTCTCAGGGGCGGCTCGTCATTAAGGGCCAAAAGTTTTGTCTGGCCCTACAAAGAAAAATTACCACGAGCCGCCACTGGGTATTCTTCAAAACATTCTCATGAGTCCCTACAGCTTGTTAGAGACTAATTTATATTCTAACTTTAACCTCCAAGAAACCGTTGATAAGAATCAGAAAAATAAAAGGACTGAAAAAGAATCAGACAATATAAAAGATGGAAAAGGCTGTATGGTGAATGACATTTAGAGAAAAACACCAACAGCAGACACGATATCGTATTCTGACTTAAAGATCACTGTCATCGTTCCTCTCGTGTCAAAAGAAAATAATATTTATGAATCTTAATTTAAAACACATACCATAATCTCGTTGTTAGATAACTTCTATAAAACATTGTCCTTTTTGTATTTCTCTTTTACTTTCTTTATATCTTTCTTTCTTTTTTTTTCCTTTCATTGACTAGATATAGTATATGTTTTGTGTTTTCTTGCAGCTTTTTCTACTACAGAGGTTTTATTTCTAGTGCTACATTGAGTCAGCAGTAACAAAGGAAAACTACTATGGTGTTTCTATCCGAGTTCTACATTGAGTCAGCAGTAACAAAGGAAAACTACTATCGTGTTTCTATCCTAGTTCTATATTGAGTCAGCAGTAACAAAGGAAAACTACTAAGGTGTTTCTATCCGAGTTCTACATTGAGTCAGCAGTAACAAAGGAAAACTACTATGGTGTTTCTATCCGAGTTCTATATTGAATCAGCAGTAACAAAGGAAAACTACTATGGTGTTTCTATCCGAGTTCTACATTGAGTCAGCAGTAACAAAGGAAAACTACTATGGTGTTTCTATCCAAGTTCTACATTGAGTCAGCAGTAACAAAGGAAAACTACTATGGTGTTTCTATCCGAGTTCTATATTGAGTCAGCAGTAACAAAGGAAAACTACTATGGTGTTTCTATCCGAGTTCTACATTGAGTCAGCAGTAACAAAGGAAAACTACTATGGTGTTTCTATCCGAGTTCTATATTGAGTCAGCAGTAACAAAGGAAAACTACTATGGTGTTTCTATCCGAGTTCTATATTGAGTCAGCAGTAACAAAGGAAAACTACTATGGTGTTTCTATCCGAGTTCTACATTGAGTCAGCAGTAACAAAGGAAAACTACTATGGTGTTTCTATCCGAGTTCTACATTGAGTCAGCAGTAACAAAGGAAAACTACTATGGTGGTTTTTATTCGAGTTCTATATTGAGTCAGCAGTAACAAAGGAAAACTACTATGGTGGTTCTATTCGAGTTCTATATTGAGTCAGCAGTAACAAAGAAAAACTACTATGGTGGTTCTATTCGAGTTCTATATTGAGTCAGCAGTAACAAAGGAAAACTACTATGGTGGTTCTATTCGAGTTCTATATTGAGTCAGCAGCAACAAAGGAAAACTACTAAGGTGTTTCTATCCGAGTTCTACATTGAGTCAGCAGCAACAAAGGAAAACTACTAAGGTAGGTGTTCTATTCCAGTGCAACATTGAGTAAATACTGACAAAGAAAACTACTAGTAGGTAGTTCTATTCGAGTGATACTTTGAGTCAGCAATGACTGAATAAAAACTACTAGGTAGGGTAGTCCTAATCAAGTGCTACATTGAGTCAGTCTTGAGAAGAGAAACTACTATAGTGTCTCTATCCGAGTGCTACATTGAGTCAGTCGAAAAGGAAAACTACTATAGTGTCTCTATCCGAGTGCTACATTGAGTCAGTCGAAAAGGAAAACTACTATAGTGTCTCTATCCGAGTGCTACATTGAGTCAGTTCACAAAGGAAAACTACTATGTGTCTCTATCCCAGTTTAATTGAGTCAGTCCGACAAAGGAAAACTACTAAAGTGTCTCTATATAGTGCTACATTACTAAAGTGTTCTATACCAATTAGCAGCATTACTAAAGTGTCTCTATCAGTGTCTACATTACTAAAGTGTCTCTATACCAGTGCTACATTACTAAAGTGTGTCATACAGTGCTACATTTCTAAAGTGTTCTATCCAGTGTTACATTACTAAAGGTGTTCTATACCAGTTCTACATTACTAAAGTGTCTAAGGACGTAAGTTGTTTCAATCTGCCGTTTTACATGACGTCTCTACCCTCACAGAAATTGGTGCCTACCTAGTGTATTGTCAGCAAAGCACGCATTCGTAACTCCGGAGTAATCTAAGGATCTCGTAAAAATGACACTGAACTCACGACCTTCCAAACAAGGCAAGGGTTAACCACGTAACCATACAGACCTCTGTTTGTAGCATATAGTACAGAAAGGATATTATTATTCCTAGGTCAAATTAACCACTTAACCATACAGACCTGTTTGTGATATAACGAGTACCGAAAGGATATTATTTATTCCTAGGTCAAATTAACCACATAACCAAAGACCTGTTTTGTAGTCATATAACAGTACCGAAAGGATATTATTTATTCGAGTCAAATTAACACTAACCAACAGACTCTCTGTTTGTACAGTATAACGTACCGAAAGGATATTATTTATTCCTAGGTCAATTAACCACTTAACCATACAGACCCTGTTTGTAGCATATACATGGTACAGAAAGGATATTATTCTTCCTAGTCAAATTAACACAGTAAGCATACAGACCTCTGTTTGTAGCATATAACGGTACAGAAAGGATATTATTCTTCCTAGTCAAATTAACACGTAACCATACAGACCTGTTTGTCAGCATATAACAGTACAGGAAGATATTATTCTTTCTAGGTCAAATTAACATTGAATCTTTCGTTTAAAATATGCAATATCGATCCATCCCTTTAAATATTTAAACCAACCCATGGTTTAATTTTTGTTTTAAACCATTTTTTATAAAGACTAAACTCGTGATCTCTTTTTTAAATAAGTGAGTGATAAAATGATGAAAAGAATATCATTTGTTATTCTATAGAAGGTTGATAAATAGGTTATCAGAAACATTGGTTATTCAATAGAAAGTTGATGAATAGGTTATCAGAAACATTGGTTATTCAATAGAAAGTTGATGAATAGGTTATCAGAAACATTGGTTATTCAACAGAAAGTTAATAAATCTCTTAGTAATGTGATACAAGTGTTTTTATATCGAGTGTTACAAAAATTACATGAATATAAAAGGAAACGGGACAAATAGAATAATATTACAAGGCTACAGATGACATAATGGTCGTTTTTAGTCGCTGCTAAGATTGGTTAAGGAAATTCCTGTCATGTCTTTTCATCTTTACTGCTTCTTATTTTTTTTTTAGTTCGATGAAATAAATATTTTCCAGCACTGCTTAGCAGCACTATAACTGTGTCTTCCTCTTCCTGTTTTTCTCTGTGCCGGAAAGTTCTCCTGTGGCACTTTCCTGTTGCGGTTTCCTCCATTGTTGTGAGTTGTGGACAACTACTGCCGGCATTAGTCTTTGAGATGTCGAAGATAGTGTTTTCGTTTCTTGCCATTTAAAGCAAGGATTTATCGACTTTTCTATCTGTTCTTTTTCCTTGCTGTCTTCTATTAACAAAGGAATCTCCTAGTAATATTTATGTATGTTTATTTCTTGTTAAATTGTACTTAAGGACTTGTACTCGAGAAAATAAATATGAGAAACTATGCACTCACGCACAATAACAAAAGAAAATAGTTTGCTGACTAAACAAACAAATATTATTATGAATATATGAACTACCATGATTGATTGATTGATTGATTGATAAATTGATAGGATCATCATCATCAGTGCGTTTTGGTCGCCCGTGTGGTGCCGGGACCCGCAAGGGAAGCAAAGAATTGTACCACTGCGACCTAAAAGGCGTGTTGTAAGAAGCGACTGAGATAGAAGCCTATAGGAAATTACCCTAGTAAATAAAAAAGCATTGAGGAAAACGGATGTACTAGCCTACTTATAGGCGCATAACTCGCACAAGGTCAATCTCTTAGGCTCAGGTCACATACAAATCAGACACGTGTCGATATGAGCTTTGAAGAAGAAGATTATACTTGGTGAGCTTAACCATGTGTGCTTCGATCTCTTTTTTACACGCAAGATCTCAGCGACAGGGCACGAACTCCTTGTCACCGACCAAGGTCCCTGATGTAAATTCTTGAAGATGGTAAAGATATGTTCTAGGAATTTTATTTTAAATCTTTATTAATGATTTTTATCCGGCTTGTGGCTTTCCAGCCTGCTCTTTTCGATTTTAAATTGACAAGGGTTCCTTTACGTCTCAACTTGAACACGGGTCTACGTTTCATCGTCCATCTCCGACAGGACTTGAACTCTATCTCATCAACACTGAAATCCGGGATCTCTTGAAAAAAAATTCTGATGGCCCAACGAAGAATGAACCTAGCACCTTTGGTGCAAGAGGCGAATACCTAACCTCTACGTCACAGAGAAGCACAAGGAAGTGAATACCTAACCTCTACGTCACAGAGAAGCACAAGGAAGTGAATACCTAACCTCTACGTCACAGAGAAGCACAAGGAAGTGAATACCTAACCTCTACGTCACAGAGAAGCACAAGGAAGTGAATACCTAACCTCTACGTCACAGAGAAGCACAAGGAAGTGAATACCTAACCTCTACGTCACAGAGAAGCACAAGAAAGTGAATACCTAACCTCTACGTCACAGAGAAGCACAAGGAAGTGAATACCTAACCTCTACGTCACAGAGAAGCACAAGGAACTACCAAGAATGTCAATATATTATGACGAAGTAAAAAGGTGAATACCTAACCTCTACGTCACAGAGAAGCACAAGGAACTACCAAGAATGTCAATATATTATGACGAAGTAAAAAGGCGAATACCTAACCTCTACGTCACAGAGAAGCACAAGGAACTACCAAGAATGTCAATATATTATGAAGAAGTAAAAAGGTGAATACCTAACCTCTACGTCACAGAGAAGCACAAGGAACTACCAAGAATGTCAATATATTATGACGAAGTAAAAAATTATGAAACTGTAAAGAAACAAAATTGTTTATTTCATACAAAAAGTTAATTGCATATTTTTACAAGACTTTGAATCAACACCAGCTTTTTAACGCTGTTTGTGATTTTTCTAGCATTATTACATTCAGTAGTTTGCCATTGCTTTCTGAACGGGTGGTGCCATCGTTCTTTTGTCAACCAAACTGTCCGCAGAGTGATTCGAATTCAGAACGTCGAGGCTAATAGACCGAGTCACTAACCCCTAGGCCACAGACACCACCTATTTCATACAAATTAAACGGAAATATAGAAAAGAGAGAGAGAGAATAGCATACGTATAACAAAGGTGTTGACTTGTAAAAACATTGATATCTTCTTTGTCTTCAGTAATATAATAAGCTAACATCACAGCCATGTATTTGTATGGGAGGAAAAATACGTGCACTTACAAATAAAAACGATATATATTGAAGTGCATGTTTCTTTCATAAACATCGTATGGTTGTAAAGCACATATAATTGATAGTAGAGTTGAAGAATTGATCTAGGCGTTTGAATGCAAGTGCTACAGAAGAATACTCAGATTACCATGGGCAGAAAGAGAACAAATGTGTCTAGTTTAACAGAAAAACTATCATTGTAGCGATTTGTGTATATTACTGAGAACGTGTTGTGAGATTATATATGGCAGAGAGATTAAAGCAGTTTGTCCGAAGCTGTCGCCCCATGTGTTCAGGTTATCGGTTGTATTTTCCTGAAAACGGAGTCTTATTGAGGAAACGAAGGATACTGGACTATCTTGGGAAGACGTAAAGAAAACAACCAGAGACCGGGAAAAGTGACGGACAACTGTTGATGCTTTATACTTCGCGAGTAGCGTAGAGGAATAAGAAAAGGAAGCGTAGTTAAGTATGTAAAGCGCTGTTAGTAAACCGTGAAGGATCCTCACCTTCACGCACGATCTCTGTTGCGAGAAAGAGAATACATTTATACGTTACAGACTTGCTATATCGCAGTCATCGAGCTGCTCATCGATAAGTGGGCACTTTAAGCCTGGTTTGATTTGCTTGAAACATCGCTCTAACATCACAACATCAGTGTGAAAATACGTTTTTAGTTGTAATGGCAATTTTACAATCGACGTATACTCGTGCAAGCACCTTATAATTGTGCAAGCGACTTATAATTGTGCAAGCGACTTATAATTGTGCAAGCGACTTATACGTGTGCAAGCGACTTATAATTGTGCAAGCGACTTATAATTGTGCAAGCGACTTATACGTGTGCAAACATTTTATAATTGTGCAAGCGACTTATAATTGTGCAAGAGACTTATAATTGTGCAAGCGACTTATACGTGTGCAAGCATTTTATAATTGTGCAAGAGACTTATAATTGTGCAAGCGACTTATACGTGTGCAAGCATTTTATAATTGTGCAAGAGACTTATAATTGTGCAAGAGACTTATAATTGTGCAAGAGACTTATAATTGTGCAAGAGACTTATAATTGTGCAAACGACTTATAATTGTGCAAACGACTTAAAATTGTGCAAGCGACTTATAATTGTGCAAAAGACTTATAATTGTGTAAACGACTTATAATTGTACAAGAAATTGGGATCTCTGTGTCGTAGAAGTTAGGCGCTCGTCTCTTGTGCAAATGTACCAGGTTCTTTCCCTCGTAGTCATCTGTATATTTTTCCAGAGATCTCTCATCTCAGTGTAGGTGAGATCGAGTTCCTAGTCCTATCGGAGACGAACGATGAATTGTACTTGGCAGTTTAAAATCGAGAAGAGTAGGCTGGAAAGCCACTGCCATGGCAAAATTCAGGAGAAAAGATTAAAAATAAAATTCCTACCAAAATATCTTTACCATCTTCAAAATTACATCGGGGACCCTCGTCGGTTCTACGGAGTTCGTGCACTGCAGCTGATATCTTACTGTGTGAGAAAGAGATCGGATCGAAGCACATATGGCTACTCACCGGAGTGCAATGATGATGGTGCTATCAAATCAATTAATCGGTCGTAATACCATTTTGCTGACATCGGAAGCAAACGACCAGAGTGGCCATATTGTAGTGGCCAGAAAATAAAAGCGCAACAGGTTATATGAGTAGGCTCATCAATCAACATCAAACTGGTATGGTTAGTCTCTGGATGCTGTTGGAGATATTGCTAAGAAGGTGGAGTAACAATGAGCATATTCGGAGTGCAATGAAGGTATTCCAAACTGAAACCGTCGAAAGTATGCAAGTAATTTACACTACTGATGTAATCATCTGGAAAGCTAGCTTCCACAATCCTCAACGTTTACTCAGATATAATTTTTCAGTCCCTTTAACAATTCAATCAGAGAAATATCTGGTCAATCAGAGAAATATCTGGTCAATCACTAGTAGCAACTGTTATAAGAAGGAGAATATGGAGATATGTTGGATACACCTTGAGAAGAAATTATCAAAAAATATCAAAGCAGGCATTGAAGTAGGATGCAGAGGATTAAAGAAAGAGAGGACGACCTAGGGAAACCTTGAAACGAACTTTGCCGAGAAAGGCCAGAAATATCGACCTTAGTTCCATGGAAGAGATTGAGCAAGTTGTCCAGGACAGAGCGGTATGGAGAAATTATTTGCAGACCCTATTGTAACGTATAGCAGTACGAGAGGTATTATCTTCTTCTTCTTTGCGTTTCGTTCTTTACGACCAATTTTAATCACTCTTAGTGATATATTTGATCTTTGTCAAGAACGTGTATACGTTGCACATTGGTTTGGTAGACCCCTAAGATGTATTATTATTATTATTATTAACGATTCAAACCGGTTCTAGATCGATTTAGAACCCAATCAGCAAACACTTCGTATTGTGCGTAATGTTCTAACATTCACAAATAATGTTCACTTTCATTTTCACATTGTCAACCCTAATCGTTAATGATTAAGAAAAAAATACTGACTTGCTAGCAAACTAAATTTTATGAAGAGAAGTCCGTCAACGCCACCCACTGCTTTTCAATTTAAACCTGTTCTTACTTTTTAACGGTTTCTTTCTGTTCTTAATTCATTCTCTTTTTTCTACAACAGCCTTTCTCAACAACCACTGCAAACAGTATGAAGATAATTCTGTGAGTTATATTATTCTTTCACTTTATTTGATTCTCTTAATCTTTTATTTAATGAAATTTTATCTAACTTTCATTAAAAAAGTAACGAAACTTTAGTTAGCAAGTTGGTTGAATTCGAATCGAGCTTTATAATTTTTCTATGAATCAAATAGCTGCTTCGGAAAACCAAAACGTGATTCAAGAAACCAGATTAATCATGTCACATTGAAAATCGATATAAGGAAATACTGCAGTAATATGTCAAATTAGTCACATATTTTCATTATTTTTTTTTCTTTCTTCTTTTGTCATCATACTGTCACCGGGTTCTTGCTCAGAGTCCCGGTTTTTGTCTTGCGCTGTTCTGGTGGCGTTGGTGGTTGTTATTTTTGCTCTTTGACAGGATTCTGCTATGCCATATAACCTTCTTTTTTGGTGATCTGCCTCTCGCCTTCTTTCCTGATGTTCTGTCATATTTTCATTATGTCACAAATATGTCATATATTTCCATTTTATGGCCGTTATTCATTTATTGTCGGACCGTATATGTTATGTCTGTCCTACAGAAAGTTTGAACTTTTAGTCTTCTGCTGTACCTTTTGCTTGATAAAAGTCTGCTGATAGAAATCTCACTGCAAATGTTTTTTTTGTACTTTGTAAAACTACAGTACTTTGTTTTTTGCGTGTTTCGCCATTGCTACATAATTTTACTACAGTCTTCCCTAATATCGATTATACGAAAGGCAACCCAGTAACCTGTCATTGATTGATTGATTGATTGATAGGACCATCATCATTGCACTTTGGTGAGTAACCATGTATGCTCCGAACTCTTTCTTACAAAGTAAGATCTCAGCTGCATTGCACAACTCCGTAGCACCGGTGAGGGTCAACAACAACATGTCATGGATAGACAGATGTAATCTATTTGTCTATGGAAACAGATTGGGTTGGATAAAAAGTGAAGAAGTAAAAAAATAAGGAAAAATTCACTAAACATAAGTTTCAATTTCTATTGAATAAATACTGTTTGCCATTAAGATAAAACAACACAACACTTTGTTTCTCCCTATTTAATCGATTGTTATACATGATAAAGGAGTCACTAATTTGCATAATTGATATTTAAATCTAATTTTACAGCGTCCGGAATATATTAGCATATCAATTATTTGCTGTATAGAGAATTATGCATATTTTATATACTTTAGTTTATGTATTTAAAAAAGTAAAATGGTGGAGTCAATAATTAAAAAAGGAGAAAGAAAGATTCCTGAAGAATCTTCTTCTTCTTCTTCTTTAACACTCCATATCGACCACTTGTTAACCACTCTTTGTGATCTGAGTGTGATCCGAGCCTAAGCACGATTGTGCCAGTTATGCTCCTACAAGTAGATCAGCGCATCCAATTTCTGCGACGCGCTTTTATTTACTAGGTATCTTCCTATCCCCACCTCAATCGCCCCTTACGACATGCCTTGTAGGTCGCAGTGTTACTTTTCTTGCTCCTTCTCAGCCCCGACAACACACGGGCAGTGAAGAATCTAAAACAGGAGATATATAAAATTGTTCTAGTGCAGACGAAAAATAAGTGTTCATTTCTATAGTAATGTCATCATCATCATCATCAAAATCATCAGCAGAGGCCTTCTCCGCATTGAATTCTAGCTGCAATGGGCCTTCAATATCTCTTGTCTCTATGTTATGAAACCCAATACGATGTCATCACTACATGCAATGATGTTGCTATTGCAACATATCACTCTATGACATCGCAACATATCACTCTATGACATCTTTCTCTATCGTATATTTCCTATTTATATCTACAACGAATCTTTCTTATAACAGTTGTTACTAGTGGCTGATCAGATATTTTTCTGATTTCATCACCTCATCATAATTTTGTCTCATTTTATACTCATAATTATTATTATCAGACATATGTTTTCAAGTACATTCAACTTACTTTCTATATCTTTAATTATTTTAAAAAAAAATTCTCATTGGGATATGTTAAGATTAATGCAATATTGCAATTGAAAATTCGTAATTTAGTTTTGAAACTATATAACTTGAAGTTCCATATTTTATTTAGACTTTTAACAGCTGTTGCTGCTTTACAGTGGAGGCTCGTGATCATTTTTAATGGTGGGGCCAGACAGAAATTTTCGGAAAAATCATGGTTTCAGTTAGGATATATTTTAATGTATAAAATAATAAATAAACGTTACACCTTAGTTTTGGTTGGGCCCGGCCCCACTGGTTCTTAATGACGAGTCGCCACTGCTGCTTTGACATTTCGCAAACATAATTTATGTTGCTTGTATCTTCAGTTCCAGCGATTCAACAAAGACAACATGTGTATACAGTATTACATAAGTAATTAAAAAGTAATGATTAAATATGAAAATAAACAGCACTTGACTTTTCGACTGTAGGCCTTTATCAAGATAACGAAATGACAGAATACTTAATAAGCTAAAACATATTCTAACTAAGGATAACAAGACATTGATATTAGCATACTGTCTCCAAGCACTTGTTATATCAAGGTAAGTATCGCATAAAACGTTTATTTTTTATCATTAATTTGTCATTACTGTATATACCTAACTTTGTTCAATCGCCCATTTATTCAGTATTACCGCAGTCACCCCCACGGTTTTCTGCAGGTCTGATCTGATCCGGTCTGACCCCCTCGGATTTGTAGATTTTCGTAGATCGCAATATCTTCTGTTCAGTCAAGAGTGATTGATTAATTGATTGATGATAGGAACATCATCATTGCACTTCGATGAGTAACCATGTGTGCTTCGATCTCCCTCTTACACAGGAAGACCTCAGCTGCAGTGCACGAACTCTGTAGCACCGTCGAGGGTCCCCGATGTCATTTTGAAGATGGTGAAGATATTATTGCAGGAATTCTAATTGAATCTTTTCTTATGAATTTTACCCGGGCAGGGACTTTCCAGCCTGCTCTTCTTGATTTTGAACTGCCAAGGGTTCATTTACGTGTTCATATTGAACAAGGGACCTACGTTTTATCGTCCGTCTTCCATAGGACTAGGAACTCGATCTCACCTACACTGAGATCAGGGATCTCTAGAAAAATAGCCAGATATCCGTAGCTTATCTACACAATGTTAAAGCAGTTCTGCTGTATGGGTCAGAAACATGGAGAACTACTAAAACAATAACGCATAAATTGCAAACAGTCATCAGCTGGTGTATGCGCAGAATAGAGGGACTGAGATGGTATGATAGGGTCACAAATGAGTGAGACAAGAGACAGATTCCAGTGAACCAAGAGGTTAAAAAAGACGCTGGCGCTGGATTGGATACACTTTGCGAAAACATGAAGGGAATTAAGACAAGAAGGGTCCTTTCCTGGAAACCGCAGGGACAGCGAAAGTAAGGGGAGACCGAGAAATACACTGAGACGGGATTTTGAGTTAAAGATCAACAATATAAAGAAGATCTGGAGGGAGCTGTAGAAGATAGCTAGAGATGGCATGAGTTGGTTGAGTTGAGGGTATGCCAGAATCCGGGTTAAAAAGGCAGAGAGAAAGACAGACAGAGAGAGAGAGAGAGAGAGTTTATCTAAAGTCCAACATTTGACGCTTAAGTTGATATAATGCCCGTTTTTATTTGTATATCTTTGTCGTTTTTACTTTTCACAAAAAAATATCGTTTGCAAAATCCAAATCCCCAATCGTCTGTTTTCCACCAAATTACTGCCGGCTTCGTCTCTGCAATATTTTCTCACCACCCAGTCAATTGCCACCCGAACAATAGCCGCTATAAATTACAACCTTATTTTACTTCAGTTTCATCCATAAACAAGTCGCTGTATCCATCGTCAGTGCGCAATGCACACTGGGAAACAATATATACCCTTTTCACAACATTTATTATTTGGAACGGTATTCCATAGCATCTCAGAATACGCTACGTAGATGATCGTAAAAGATATGATCAGATTGGCTCATAAACAATAACATGTTTCGGAAAATGAAATATTTTGGTGTCATTAAACGTCGCAGTAGTTTAGAGATAGCAGTAATGAAAGGCATGATTCCTGGAAGGCGCGACAGGGGGACGACTGAGACGACGGGAACAATAGTATAACGTGGATAAATGATAAGGAAAACTTGAGCATGACAATGAAGGAGACAGGAAAAGGGAGTAAAAATCAAGAATTTTAGACAGTCTGTGATTAGAGCGGCGTTCTGCAAAAGAAATGCTTCATGAAAATATAGATATATTATTTAATTGTTTTTTTTCTTTTCTTTTCTCTAACCCTGTTTGCCTCACAGCGTCAGGTCAAGAAGAGATTTCTAAAACTGTTTGCCTCACAGCGTCAGGTCAAGAAGAGATTTCTAAAACTGTTTGCCTCACAGCGTCAGGTCAAGAAGAGATTTCTAAAACTGTTTTCCTCACAGCGTCAGGTCAAGAAGAGATTTCTAAAACTGTTTGTCTCACAGTGTCAGGTCAAGAAGACATTTCTAAAACGGGCCCATGTGTGCGCTTTGTAGATACTGTCTTTCGTCGCCTCTGTTATCTCTGAGGTCCATCTTTTGCGTGGCCAACCTTTTGTTTTGTACCCACTGTATCGAAGCAGCATTGCTCTTTGAGGTGCACTGTCTGTTAGTAATCTGCTTACGTGGTCGAACCATTTAATGTGTTGTTTCTTGATGAAGTCTAGTACTGATGTTGTACCTACTTTTTCCTGATGTCTTCGTGTCTTAAGCGGTCTCTTCTTGTTACACCCATCATTCTGCGTAGACACTTCATCTCTGTCGTTCTGCGTAGACACTTCATCTCTGTTGTGACTAGTTTTCTTCTATCATATTCTATCATTTCTATTATTTAATTGTTGACAGTTGAAAATGTAGGGTGCAACATTTTTGGATGCTTTGAAAAGCTCTCAAATGTATTAACTACAACTACAACTATGTGGTTGTATTTTGTGGATATTTGGTTCTAAACCTTCTGTTGATCGAGGGCCACATTTTAGAAACTGCTGTTGTAGACACTTTTATCTTATACCTTATCATATTTACACACGCCATGAAGCGTTTGGGGCAGTTGCAGCTTTCTATCTTGTGCCAGATGTGTTCGATATGTTCGATTGTAGTAAGATCTCTGTAATGTTATCTATGCATCATCATCAAATAGCTTGTCCTGTGCAAAACTTTGCCACCCCAACAGTCCTCCGGAATTTATCTCTCTCATAGGCCAGATGTCCTGCCTCTGCAGCCGCCATGTTCAAACCAGCAGTTGCATCCTGAATCCATCTTCTCCGTGGTTTTCCTCTTCTTGTATTTGCAGGTATGCCTCCTTTCATCATGGTCTTCTCAGCCTTTTATGTTTTTTATATATCCAAAATATTTCAATTTTCTCTTTCTTATTTGTAGCATCAGTCAGTTTTCTTTGATTTTGAGTTCTTTCTGGATAGATCTATTTGTTCTCTTCTCTGTCCATGATATACGGATGACTCTTCTGTAACACTTATATTCAAAAGCACATATATGTTTTTCCCCTTATAAGAAATATATGATGTAGATATATAAGACATACGTTGAGAACAATCATGATCTTTGTATTTCTCGTGCCATGAGGTCTAGTTATCGATTGTTATGTATGCTTGATGACAGTGGTGGTCTCGACATCAGGGGCCAGGCCCCAAAAAAATAATATGTAACGTGTATATATTATTTTATATATTGAAATATAACCTAGCCCAAAACCATGATTTTTTTTCGAAAATATGTGTCTGGTCCGACCAACAAAATTGATCACGAGCCGCCACTGCTTGATGGTAATACATTTGTTTATATTCTCATTAGATGACCGAACTACTTAATTTTTTGTTGTCTTTCAATTTGTTGGATGCGTTCTGTGACAAGAACACTTTTTCTAATGTGCTTATTTTTTTTTCTCTATCATGTATTGAAACATTGCTAGATTCTATTAGAAAAGTTCATTTCTCATGTCATGATCTGTCTCTCTTGAGTTTTAGCTGTGGGCCTTATTTGACATTGACAATCAACAGTACTTGAACATTTCCCAACCAGCCAGCATTTGTCTGTTTATTTTACTAACCACAACGATTGAGTCTATTAATCACGTTTTATGATAGTGATCCATGCCCTACATTCCGGTCTTAGAGAAACGTCTGGCTGATTGGATTAGAGCGTGGCTCCTATGTGGGAGACCCGTTATTCAATTCACGACAAGGTCAAGGATTTTTTTCTTTTGTGGGCATAAATGAAGAATCTTAACCTGAACAGTTTCGCGGCGACTGCACTAGCAATGCGGCCAGTAAATTCATAAGGCTCTCAACCAACTTGTCCCACGCCGTCCTAAGAAGCATTACTACAGGCAGTAATGACACTTTAAAAAAAAAAATTATATCCGTGCCCCTTTGCAAGCTTCATATAGTTACATAAAACTACATAAAATATAAAAGCTGCAACTGTTGCTATGTACATTTTTTGTTGTTGTTGTTTTAATCGTTTCTATTCCACCAGCTCCCAATCCCTGACATACCTGCTCAAAATAACCTGATTTTATTTAATTTTTACCTGAAACAAAATCGTGGCATATCCTTTGCTACACGTAGCCTCAACCACAGTCAACGAGTTGTTGATTTTCTATGCACCACTTATACGTTCTGTAGTTTGCCATTTCTTTCTGAAATGGGAGGGCTATTTTATCGTTCGTAAAATCTCGGAGCGAATTTGCTTCCAAACTGCCCACCGCAGTGTTTGAAACAGATACGCTTGGATTGTGATTGAGCTCACTATTGCTTAAGCTACAGCAATTTTTGAGAGCCGCTGTAGCGTAGTTGTTAGTGAACTCGCTTCGCAAGGCTGGTGGTCTGGGTTCAGCTCCCGCAATGCGCGTGGAATTTTCCCGACCGCGACGGCTCTCAGGTCGACCCAGCCTCAACTGGGTACCAGACATGCTCTGGGAAAGTAAAAGGCGGCCGGCGTGATGCTGACCACATCACCCATCGTGTGCCGACGGTCAATGAAAAATAGAGTCCTAACACTGTATTGAGGGTTCCATAACTTTACTTTACTTACAGCAATTTTTTACCTACAGTTTTTTTTTGCATGCTTTTTTTCTGTGTGTTGCACACTTTTCTTTCTCTCTCTCGTTCATTTTAGTCGCCTGTGTGTTGCCGGGGCCGACGCGACGGGGAGCAAAAATATAACAGTACCACTGCGTCTTAAAAAGCATGTCGTGAGAGGCGATTGAGGTAGGGACCTAGGGAAGCTACCTAGTAAATAAAAAGCGTCGTAGAAATCAGATGTGCTGGCCTACTTGTAGGCGCATAACTGGTGCAACGTACAATCGATCTTAGGCTCAGATCACATACAAATCACAGAGGGATTTAACAAGTGGTCGATATGGAACGTTCGAGGAAGAAGTTCGTTTTAGTTATTCGAATATTTAGCACTAGTAAGTGGCTTTATTTGTTATTTTTTCTGTATTTCTCGATGCAATCTCCAGGAATATGAATATTTCAGGAATTTTCTTGACAATTTTGTGTTTGTTATTTCTTTGTACCAGCACGCACTCAGTATGCAACGGAAACAACTGCTAATTAATAATTGCTATCTTGTACTGATATTTCTAATTGCATGCAATATTTTATTATAATAATACTGTTACGCCATCAACAATTACTAACTACTACTACTA
Source organism: Arion vulgaris (assembly GCA_020796225.1). Classification (NCBI taxonomy): domain Eukaryota; kingdom Metazoa; phylum Mollusca; class Gastropoda; order Stylommatophora; family Arionidae; genus Arion; species Arion vulgaris. Next base: position 18,872,827 of record CM036765.1, read on the forward strand.
CTATTACAACTATTGCTACTTCCTACTACTACTACTACCACTACAATTATTACTACTACTATTAAGCCAACTACTGCTACTACTAGGTACTACTACAACTACACAACTACTACTACCACTCACCTACTAATACAACCAAACTACACTACTAATACAACTACTTCTACTACAACTACTACTACTGCACCTACTACTACTACTTCTACTACACCTACTAATACAATTACAACAGCTACTACTACCACTACCTACACCAGCTACTACTACCACTACACCTACTAATACAACTACAAACTACACCTACTACTACTACACCAACTACTACTACTACTTCTACTACACCTACTACTACAATTACAACAGATACTACTATTACTACACCTACTAATATTCCTACACCTATAACATTGGAGACCATCATTAAAGAATGAAGATGGAAGTAGTTTGGGCATTTAAATTATAATCCATTAGTGACACTAACCATGTTCCACATTATGCTTCATGGTATGAACAGTTATGTATATTTACAAAACGACATATATGAAAAGTATATTTACAAAACGACATATATGAAAAGTATGTTTACAAAACGACATATATGAAAAGTATATTTACAAAACGACATATATGAAAAGTATAATTACAAAACGACATATATGAAAAGTATGTTTACAAAACGACATATATGAAAAGTATATTTACAAAACGACATATATGAAAAGTATATTTACAAAACGACATATATGAAAAGTATATTTACAAGAGAATAGGAATGGCCAAGAACATATTTAATAAAAATGCAAAGTGTCTGAAAGGTCGGGTTTTTTCATATGGCTCCGTCCCTAACGGCAGAAATTACCAGAGTATTGCGCAACAAAGCACGAACTCCGTAGCTCCAGCAACAATTCTAGGGATCTCGTGAAAAAATAGTGGTTGTGATTCGAACCTACAACCTTAAGAATGACATGTAAATGGCTTAACCACTTCGAAAGACTTAAGAATGACATGTAAATGTAACCACTTCGGAAAGACTTAAGAATGACATGTAAATGGCTTAACCACTTCGCAAAGACTTAAGAATGACATGTAAATGAAGCTTAACCATTCATGAAGACTTAAGAATGACATGTAAATGTCTTAACCACTCCGAAGACTTAAGAATGACATGTAAATGGCTTAACCACTTCCAAAGACTTAAGAATGACATGTAAATGGCTAACCACTTCTGAAAGACTTAAGAATGACATGTAAATGGCTTAACCATCGGAAGACTTAAGAATGACATGTAAATGGCTTAACCACTTCGAAAGACTTAAGAATGACATGTAAATGTTAACCACTTCGAAAGACTTAAGAATGACATGTAAATGGCAACCATTCAAAAGACTTAAAATGACATGTAAATGGCTTAACCATGCGAAAGACTTAAGAATGACATGTAAATGGCTTAACCACTTCGAAAGACTTAAGAATGACATGTAAATGGCTTAACCATCGCAAAGACTTAGAATGACATGTAAATGGCTTAACCATTAGCGAAAGACTTAAGAATGACATGTAAATGAGCTTACCACTTGGAAGACTTAAGAATGACATGTAAATGGCTTAACCACTTCACGAAAGACTTAAGAATGACATGTAAATGGCTTAACCACTTCGCGAAAGACTTAAGAATGACATGTAAATGGCTTAACCTCTTCGAAGACTTAAGAATGACATGTAATGGTTAACCACTTCATGAAAGACTTAAGAATGACATGTAAATGGCTTAACCACTTCGTGAAAGACTTAAGAATGACATGTAAATGGCTTAACCACTTCAGCTGAAAGACTTAAGAATGACATGTAAATGGGTTAACCACTTCGCGAAAGACTTAAGAATGACATGTAAATGGCTTAACCACTTCACGAAAGACTTAAGAATGACATGTAAATGGGTTAACCACTTCGCGAAAGACTTAAGAATGACATGTAAATGGTTAACCACTTCCTGAAAGACTTAAGAATGACATGTAAATGGCTTAACCACTTCGCGAAAGACTTAAGAATGACATGTAAATGGCTTAACCACTTCGTGAAAGACTTAAGAATGACATGTAAATGGCTTAACCACTTCGCGAAAGACTTAAGATTGACATGTAAATGGCTTAACCACTTCGCAAAAGACTTAAAAATGACATGTAAATGGCTTAACCACTTCGTGAAAGACTTAAGAATGACATGTAAATGGCTTAACCACTTCGTGAAAGACTTAAGAATGACATGTAAATGGCTTAACCACTTCGTGAAAGACTTAAGAATGACATGTAAATGGCTTAACCACTTCCGAAAGACTTAAGATTGACATGTAAATGGCTTAACCATTCATGAAAGACTTAAAATGACATGTAAATGGCTTAACCATTCGAAAGACTTAAAATGACATGTAAATGACTTAACCACTTCATGAAAGACTTAAGAATGACATGTAAATGGCTTAACCACTTCTGAAAGACTTAAAATGACATGTAAATGGCTTAACCACTTCGCGAAAGACTTACAAATGACATGTAAATGGCTTAACCACTTTGCAAAAGACTTAAGAATGACATGTAAATGGCTTAACCACTTCGTGAAAGACTTAAGAATGACATGTAAATGGCTTAACCACTTGCGAAGACTTAAAATGACATGTAAATGGCTTAACCACTTCGCGAAAGACTTAAGAATGACATGTAAATGTCTTATCCACTTCGAAAGACTTAAAATGACATGTAAATGGCTTAACCACTTCGTGAAAGACTTAAGAATGACATGTAAATGGCTTAACCACTTCAGAAAGACTTAAGAATGACATGTAATATGCTTAACCACTTCGTGAAAGACTTAAGAATGACATGTAAATGGCTAACCACTTATGAAAGACTTAAGAATGACATGTAAATGGCTTAACCACTTCATGAAAGACTTAAGAATGACATGTAAATGACTAACCACTTCAGAAAGACTTAAGATTGACATGTAAATGGCTTAACCACTTCAAAAGACTTAAAATGACATGTAAATGGCTTAACCACTTCTGAAAGACTTAAGAATGACATGTAAATGTCTTAACCACTTCGCGAAAGACTTAAGAATGACATGTAAATGGCTTAACCACTTCATGAAGACTTAAGATTGACATGTAAATGGCTTAACCACTTCGCAAAAGACTTAAAAATGACATGTAAATGGCTTAACCACTTCACGAAAGACTTAAGAATGACATGTAAATGGCTTAACCACTTCATGAAAGACTTAAAGAATGACATGTAAATGGCTTAACCACTTCACGAAAGACTTAAGAATGACATGTAAATGGCTTAACCACTTTGCAAAAGACTTAAGAATGACATGTAAATGGCTTAACCACTTCACGAAAGACTTAAGAATGACATGTAAATGGCTTAACCACTTCACGAAAGACTTAAGAATGACATGTAAATGGCTTAACCACTTCGTGAAAGACTTAAGAATGACATGTAAATGGCTTAACCACTTCGTGAAAGACTTAAGAATGACATGTAAATGGCTTAACCACTTCGTGAAAGACTTAAGAATGACATGTAAATGGCTTAACCACTTCGCGAAGGACTTAAGAATGACATGTAAATAGCTAACCACTTCGAAAGAGACCCCAAAAAATGAAATATGAAATAACCGGAGACCCGCCCAGAACAAGGGTTGTCTTTTATTAAAATTAACAGAAAAAAAACCTGACAAACATATTGTCATACAATTTGGCCACATGTTGCAAAATACATTCTTTTGTTATGATAAACAACGTTTAGTGCATGCATTGTAATTATTTATTTTTAAAATATATAATTTTCTTGAAAATATTTTTTTTAAACCACCTTCATCGGGGAGTAGATTTCACTAACAGAATCAGGAATAAATGGTATCACAATAGAAGTGTTACTTGCATGTAAAACAGCAGCAATAAAATGGTTGACAAGAATATTTAATATAGCATGGGAGGCTCAGGAGACTCCAACTGACTGGCGGAGAGCAATTTAGTCCCCCATTTGGAAGAATAAGGGAGACAAACGAGATTGTGAAAACATACAGGGGTATCTCATTGCTGAGTCATGTAGGAAAGATGTATGCAAAAATACTATAAAGAAGGGTCAGACCATTACTAGAGCTCCAGTTAAGCATTAGACAGTTTGGGCTTAGGAAGGGGAAAAGTTGCACAGATGCAATATTTACATTGAGACAGATCTGTGAGCAGACAATTGAATATAACAAAAACAAGAACATAATCTTTGTTGACCTGGAGAAGGCTTTTGATAGGATCAACAAAGACAAACTATGGAAGACCCTTGAGGAGTATGGTGTACAAGGATAACTATTACACAACAATATATCCCTATACTTTTTTTTCCGATCCAGAAGCACTTGAGCTTTCAGCTCGGTGTCATGGACATCGTAACCATTCGGTTCGGTGCCACGAACACCGTAAATCTGGGGAAACTGTGGCTTTTCTGCCAGCCCGTGGAATTGAACCCACACACACAGAGGGCTAGTCACCCGCAGTTCAACGTGCTACGAACACGCTGGGCAGGCGAGCATGTCCCTATACAAAGAAAGTCAAAACTCAGTAAGAACAACAGTCGGAATGACAGACTGGTTCCTTATTACATCAGGCGTCAGACAGGGGTGTATCCTCTCACCTCTACGTTTTATAACATACATGGATAAAATTACACAGGAGTCAAAATTAGAAACGGAAACAATTTATGAATTGTTATTTGCAGATGACCAATGTTCGATTTACTAATGGAGCTAATCTGGCATATATGTATGGAAATGAGAAGGTTCAGTTATGACGTAGTATAGGTCAAGGTTGTGTGATGGTGTGCAATTGTAGTGTGGGAAGGGGCGATGAACAAATGTGACGTAGGACGAGCTAGTCAGAACCGGTTTAAATAGTAAATAAACACAACGCGATAGGTTATCTGGCAACTTTCGATTTGTCAATAGGTCTGCAATTATCTTGAACCTGTATTATAACTGTAAAAATATGACATGAACATAAACATAGCCAAAACTGTGGTAATGGATATAGGAAGGAACCATAATACACTAATCATCAACATCAATGGCAATACAATAGAGCAAGTACAGGAATTCGAGTACCTAGGAAGTGTATTTACAGAGGATGGAAGACTCTACAGAGAGATAGAAGCTAGAGTCCAGAAAGCAAATGCAATAGCCTACCAATTAGCGCCACAGCTTAGACATCCAACCATCTCACTGACAGCTAAACAACAGTTGAGCAACAACACTCTATGTTACAAATGTCAAACATGAACAATAAATAAGACACATGCACAGAAAATAGCAACATGCGAAATGAGATGTCTCTACAAAGTCACCAACAACACAAGAATCGACAGAGTAACGAATACCAGCATCAGAGAAACGGTTGGAACAGACCGTGCTTGAACTATATAGCAAAACATGAGAATGAAGTAGTTTGACCACTTAGTAAGAATGCGAACAGACCAAACTGTCTATGAAGCTTTCCACAACAGAATATCAGGAAGGAAGGCGAGAGGAAAACCGAGGAAAAGGTGGATAGATAATGTAGATGAATTCTGCCAAGGGACTAAGAAAACCATCAGACAAGTCACCAGAGAAGCGCAAGAGAAATACATAAAACCACCACACTGGGTTAACAACCCGGTAACAGTGTGCTGAAAAAATAAAGAACGAATAAGTGCAAATAATGCCAAACTAGCATGTGCATATCTCCCATAATTATAGCCTGAACCTCCTAAAAATGTCTAACCCAGTTGGTTGTGATGAGATATGGCTTTTGCAATATAACCCTTCCAAATAACAAAAAATTTCAAATTTGAAAGGTAATATCTCCGCTTATATACAGTTTAGATTTTAAAAAAGTGGAGGTTTATGCTATAATGAACGAAAAGATGAAGAGCAGAATTTACGTTTGTGTAATGTCTATATATACAGAAGAACCACCTGGTATGGCGCTAGTGACTGATTTTTGCGTGCAGGCCTGCATCTACCATTTTACTGGTGCCCCCCGCCATGAAGGTGGGCCTTCGCCAACTTTAGACGGGTTGGCATCAAGGAGTGAAAACAGAACTGCTCAAGGAGACTGGATGACTAAGATATTTTGTTTACATTAAGAAACATGACACTCTGTTATGGCACAATATGATAAGGTACCATCTATTCAACAAGTAGAAAATAGGCTCTTCTGACATATGCACATGTTGCACCAGGAAGATGATAGTCACACACATACTGCAAGAATGTTGAACATATAATGAGCAGAGAGAAAACGAGTGGTCAATCCCCATGTCAGTCCAAGAAAAGCTCAATGGAGATGTACACGGACTCCGGCTGACCACTAACTACTTTAGAAGTATACACATTGACGTCTGAAAACGTTGAAAGAAGAAGAAATTATTTTGGAAGGCAGGTTGATGGCAGGAGATCAATAGCAAGACATAGATACGATTGGGAAGAAAACAAGATGTGGCAGGCACAAGTCTAGCAAAGTTTACCGTCAGGACAAAGAACAGAACTTGTTGGAGAGCATTTTAGTTAACCTTCGATGCGGAGACGGCAACACTACTGATTGATTAAAAAGGCATTTTCTTCTTCTTCTTCTTCTTCTTCGAACACCCCATATCGAGCACTTGTTAACTACTCTTTGTGATTTTATGTTATCCGAGCCAAAGAGCGATTGTACGTTGTGCCAGTTATGCGAATACACGTAGACCAGCACATCCGATTTCTACGACGCTTTATATTTATTAGGTATCTTCCTGACCTACCTCAGTCGCTCTTAGACAGCTTGTAGGTTGCATTTACTATTCTTGTCCCTGAGCCCTATAACCTGAGCTCGCACTTAACTTCTCGAGGTTGCAGATTACTCTTCAATGAGACTGGATAAGAATAGATCATCTTCAATTTATACTTCTCACTCTTGAAATTATTCAAGGACCATAAAGATACAAAATATCAGCTCTTCAATTTATCTTTCCTCTCTGAGGTATTTTCCAATGAGAAGAAAAATGACAGAAGAATATTCAGTCTTCAATTATAATTCACTTCCCCTCTCTGAGAGTATCAATGAGCGACTGAAAGATCAAGAATATTCAGCTCTTCAATTTATATTCTTTGCCTCTGCAGTATTCTCAATGAAGACAGAAAGATACAAGAATAGTCACAAGCTTTCTCAATTTATATTCTTTCCTCTGAGGATTTTTCTCAATCGAGAGCAGAAATACAAGAATATATAGGCTTTCAATTTATATTCTTCCTCTCTGAAGTATTTCCCAATGAGACAGAAAGATAAAAGAATATGTCAGCTCTTCAATTTATATTATTTCCTCTCTAAGAGTATTTCTCAATGAGCAGAAGATACAAGAATATGTCAGCTCTTCAATTTATATTCTTTCCTTCTGAGGTATTTTCTCAATGATAGCAGAAGTACAGAATATGTCAGCTCTTCAGTTTATATTCTTTCTCTTGAGGTATTTAATGAGCTCATTATCTTCTGATTTATTTTTCTCAATGAGAGCAGAAAGATACAAGAATATGTCAGCTCTTCAATTTATATTCTTTCCTCTCTAAGGTATTTTCTCAATGAGAGCAGAAAGATACAAGAATATATCAGCTCTTCAATTTATATTCTTTCCTCTCTGAGGTATTTTCTCAATGAGAGCAGAAAGATACAAGAATATGTCAGCTCTTCAATTTATATTCTTTCCTCTCTGAGGTATTTTCTCAATGAGACCAGAAAGATACAAGAATATATCAGCTCTTCAATTTATATTCTTTCCTCTCTGAGGTATTTTCTCAATGAGACCAGAAAGATACAAGAATATGTAAACTCTTCAATTTATATTCTTTCCTCTCTGAGGTATTTTCTCAATGAGAGCAGAAAGATACAAGAATATATAACTCTTCAATTTATATTCTTTCCTCTCTGAGGTATTTTCTCAATGAGACCAGAAAGATACAAGAATATGTCAGCTCTTCAATTTATATTATTTCCTCTCTGAGGTATTTTCTCAATGAGAGCAGAAAGATACAAGAATATGTAAACTCTTCAATTTATATTCTTTCCTCTCTGAGGTATTTTCTCAATGAGAGCAGAAAGATACAAGAATATGTCAGCTCTTCAATTTATATTCTTTCCTCTCTAAGGTATTTTCTCAATGAGACCAGAAAGATACAAGAATATGTAAACTCTTCAATTTATATTATTTCCTCTCTGAGGTATTTTCTCAATGAGAGCAGAAAGATACAAGAATATGTCAGCTCTTCAATTTATATTCTTTCCTCTCTGAGGTATTTTCTCAATGAGAGCAGAAAGATACAAGAATATATCAGCTCTTCAATTTATATTCTTTCCTCTCTGAGGTATTTTCTCAATGAGAGCAGAAAGATACAAGAATATATCAGCTCTTCAATTTATATTCTTTCCTCTCTGAGGTATTTTCTCAATGAGAGCAGAAAGATACAAGAATATGTAAACTTCAATTTATATTCTTTCCTCTCTGAGGTATTTTCTCAATGAGACCAGAAAGATACAAGAATATGTCAGCTCTTCAATTTATATTCTTTCCTCTCTGAGGTATTTTCTCAATGAGAGCAGAAAGATACAAGAATATGTAAACTCTTCAATTTATATTCTTTCCTCTCTGAGGTATTTTCTCAATGAGACCAGAAAGATACAAGAATATGTCAGCTCTTCAATTTATATTCTTTCCTCTCTGAGGTATTTTCTCAATGAGAGCAGAAAGATACAAGAATATATCAGCTCTTCAATTTATATTCTTCCTCTCTAGGTATTTTCTCAATGAGACCAGAAAGATACAAGAATATGTAAACTCTTCAATTTATATTCTTTCCTCTCTGAGGTATTTTCTCAATGAGACCAGAAAGATACAAGAATATATCAGCTCTTCAATTTATATTCTTTCCTCTCTGAGGTATTTTCTCAATGAGACAGAAAGATACAAGAATATTAAACTCTTCAATTTATATTCTTTTCTCTCTGAGGTATTTTCTCAATGAGACCAGAAAGATACAAGAATATGTCAACTCTTCAATTTATATTCTTTCCTCTCTGAGGTATTTTCTCAATGAGACCAGAAAGATACAAGAATATAAAGCTCTTCAATTTATATTCTTTCCTCTCTAAGGTATTTTCTCAATGAGACCAGAAAGATACAAGAATATGTCAGCTCTTCAATTTATATTCTTTCCTCTCTGAGGTATTTTCTCAATGAGAGCAGAAAGATACAAGAATATGTCAACTCTTCAATTTATATTCTTTCCTCTCTGAGGTATTTTCTCAATGAGACCAGAAAGATACAAGAATATATCAGCTCTTCAATTTATATTCTTTCCTCTCTAAGGTATTTTCTCAATGAGAGCAGAAAGATACAAGAATATGTAAACTCTTCAATTTATATTCTTTCCTCTCTGAGGTATTTTCTCAATGAGAGCAGAAAGATACAAGAATATATCAGCTCTTCAATTTATATTCTTTCCTCTCTAAGGTATTTTCTCAATGAGACCAGAAAGATACAAGAATATGTCAACTCTTCAATTTATATTCTTTCCTCTCTGAGGTATTTTCTCAATGAGACCAGAAAGATACAAGAATATGTAAACTCTTCAATTTATATTCTTTCCTCTCTGAGGTATTTTCTCAATGAGAGCAGAAAGATACAAGAATATTATACTCTTCAATTTATATTCTTTCCTCTCTGAGGTATTTTCTCAATGAGAGCAGAAAGATACAAGAATATGTCAACTCTTCAATTTATATTCTTTCCTCTCTGAGGTATTTTCTCAATGAGACAGAAAGATACAAGAATATTACACTCTTCAATTTATATTCTTTCCTTCTAGGTATTTTCTCAATGAGACCAGAAAGATACAAGAATATATCAGCTCTTCAATTTATATTCTTTCCTCTCTGAGGTATTTTCTCAATGAGAGCAGAAAGATACAAGAATATGTCAACTCTTCAATTTATATTCTTTCCTCTCTAAGGTATTTTCTCAATGAGACCAGAAAGATACAAGAATATAACACTCTTCAATTTATATTCTTTCCTCTCTAAGGTATTTTCTCAATGAGAGCAGAAAGATACAAGAATATGTAAACTCTTCAATTTATATTCTTTCCTCTCTAAGGTATTTTCTCAATGAGACCAGAAAGATACAAGAATATGTAAACTCTTCAATTTATATTCTTTCCTCTCTAAGGTATTTTCTCAATGAGACCAGAAAGATACAAGAATATATCAGCTCTTCAATTTATATTATTTCCTCTCTGAGGTATTTTCTCAATGAGACCAGAAAGATACAAGAATATGTAAACTCTTCAATTTATATTCTTTCCTCTCTGAGGTATTTTCATGTTCTTCTTTCTTCTTCCCTTATTCTTTATATGTTCTTTATTGCCTATCAATTGCCATCATTATACTCTTTTCTATATTTTCTTCTGCTTGTTCTTCTAACGATACTTTTCTCTCTTTCTCTCATTCTCATTCTAATTTTAGCGAAACACGTAATAACAAAGTACTGTAGTTTTACAAAATACAAAGACAATGACAATACCAAGACAATATCTTTTTTTGGGTAAAACTACAATACTTTGTTATTGCGTTTTTCGCTTTACTGCAGTCTTCATCTATATTGACTCTAATTTTATTACCACATTCTACACGATTACCTATCTTCTTCCTCTTCTTACTAAATCTCCACATCTCTCTTCTTCTCTCACTAAATCTCTCAACATCTCCCTCTTCTTCTCTCACCAAATCTCTCAACATCTCCCTCTTCTTCTCTCACCAAATCTCTCAACATCTTTCTTCTCTCTCACTAAATTCTCAACATCTCCTCTTCTCTCTCACAAATCTCTCAACATCTCCCTCTTCTTCTCTCACTAAATCTCTCAACATCTTCTCTTCTTCTCTCACAAATCTCTCAACATCTCCTCTTCTTCTCTCACCAAATCTCTCAACATCTCCTCTTCTTCTCTCACTAAATCTCTCAACATCTCCTCTTTTTCTCTCACTAAATCTCTCAACATCTCCTCCTCTTTCTTTCTCTCACCAAATCTCTCAACATCTCCCTCTTCTTCTCTCACTAAATCTCTCAACATCTTACTCTTCTTCTACTTATTCATCTACTCTCTAACGGTCGACACAGTCAGCAAGACAAGATGACATTAAAATTCATGAACATCATAAATAACTTTTCAAAACAAGCGTACAAAAATATAAGTCATTGAAATTTTGTATAAGGAAATAAATTCAATATTATTTTGAAACTAAAATCCAGAAATCTGATCTTCTTCAATTGAAAGATTATTTTGTGTGTGTATTTTTGTATTTCATGTAAATTGAAATATGCTGGTATATCAAGCTCATACTTTCAACCAGCGTTATGTAAGAACTGCTAAAGGAACAGTTATTTTTACATAAATGGTCAATTAGATATATTCCTCAGGCAATGTGCATACAATATTAACACAGTATTAGCATGTTTTTAAAGTTAAATGGATTGATTAATTGATATCATCATCTTCATTGCACTTATATGAGTATACCATATGTACTTAGATCTCTTTCTTACACAGGAAGATCTCAGCTGCAGTGCACGAACTCCGTAGCGTCAGCTGCAGTGTACGAGTTCCATAACGTCAGCGTAGATTCCTGATGTCATTTTGAAGATGGTGAAAATATTTTTGTAGGAATTTTATTTTTAATCTTTTTTCTAATGAAATTTGCAAGGCACCGACTTTCCAGCCTGCTCTTCACGGTTTTGAACTGCTAAAGGTTCTTTTACGTGTTCAAATTGAACACGGGACCTACGATTTATCGGCCGTCTCCGATACGACTAGGAACTCGATCTCACCTACACCGAGATCAGTGATCTCTGGAAGATTATCCCGATGGCTGCACGAGGGATCGAATCGGTTTCCTTTTGGCACGAGAGGCAAGCGACTAACCTCTACGCTACCTCTAACCTCTGTCCCGGAAATTGAAATATTTTGGTCATATTAAACGTCACAGTGGTTTGGAGAGAACAATAATTAAGGACAGGATTCCTGGAAGATAAAGCAAGTGACGACCAAGACAACGGTGGCAGCAGAACATTAAAGAAAACGTGAACACGAAGTTAGATCAAGCGGAAGAACTTGCTAGAACGTTTGTTTTAATGCGCGCTGACTTGATAGTGACTTTCTGCCAAATGAAATGTTTTACATGTCCGTAATCATCGAACAATAATATTAGAATAATCAAACCAGACCATGTGTCTTATTTATAAGAGGTGAACTATTTCAAACTCATCATATTCAGATTAACTATTCTTAACTCATAATCTGTGTTTGTCCCCATTGTGTCATATTTCTGCAACAACGCTTTCATACTAAATTATTCATATGTACTTTTCTATAAAGGGTTGCAGACCATTGTGGAAGGAGACACCCTGGCAAAACGGAGAAGAGGAAGACCACGGAGAAGATGATTGATTGAATGATTGATAGGACCATTGACATTGCACTTCAGTGAGTAACCATGTGTGCTCCGATAATTCTGTTTACACAAGAAAATCTCAGCTGCAGTGTACGAGCTCCGTAGTACCAGATGTAATTTTGAAGATGGTGAAGATAGTTTTGTTGAAATTTTGTTTTTTATTTTTCTAATGAACTGTTCCCATGCAGCGGCTTTCCAGCCTGCTCTTCTCGATTGTGAACTGCCATGGATTCTGTTACGTGCTCAAATTGAACACGGAACCTACGTTTTATTGTCCATCTCTGATAGTACTAGGAACTCGTTCTCAACTACACTGAGATCAGGGATCTTTGGAAACATATCCACGGAGAAGATGGATTCAGGATGTTACTGATGATTTGATCATGACGAGAGGAGGGTTATTTAGTCTGAGATATACATTCTGAAGGACTATTAGGGTGACAAAGTTCTGCTCAGGACAAGCTATTGAATGATGACTTCTTCATCAACTAAAAGTAAATAGTTTTTCTCTCGCTTCTACAGGGTGTTCAACTTAAAAGCAGCCCCAGTGATAAATAGAAATTTGCCAGGTACGCATTGCATCTCCGTCTATTTACTATTTAAACCAGTTCTGACTAGCTTGTCCTACGTCACATTTGTTCATCGCCCCTTCCCGCACTACAATTACACACCATCACACAACCTTGACCTTGACTACGTCATAACTGAACCTTCTCATTTCCATACATATATGCTAGATTAGCTCCATTCAAGGTTGCTTTTAAGTTGAACACCCTGTATTTTCTTGTTTACTAATCTTCTTTATATTTTCTATACATGATTCTTTAGTAAGGTTTTTTTATGTTCTCTTGTCCCTTGCAATCTTCAGGGCAATATTCCACGTTAGAGACACTGCAGATAGTTCTTCTTCTTCTATCTGTCCATGTTGTTCTTTAACTTCTGTAGCGTAGAGGTCAGGTACTCGTCTCTCGCGCCAAAGGTACCAGGTTCACTCCTTCGTGGAGCCATCTGGATATTTTTCCAGAGATCCCTGATCTCACTGTAGGTAACGCCCGAGTGGTTACCGGGGCCCAAATTTGGGGTGTAAAGAATAGAACCACTGTTACCTTCCACGCATGTCGTAAGAGGCGACTAAGGAAGTTCGGCTGAAATCGGATGCATGTGTCCTAAACGTGTAGAAGTCTTATGCGTTTAGGGGCCTACCAAACCAATGTGCAACGTATACACGTTCTTGGCAAAGATCAAACATATCTCAAAGAGTGATTAAAATTGGTTGTAAAGAACGAACGCAAAGAAGACGAAGAAGACTGTAGGTGAGATAAAGTTGCTAGTCCTATCGGAGACGGACGATAAACGTAGGTCCCATGTCCAATTTGAGCACGAAAAAGAACCCTTGTCAGTTCAAAATAACTGGAAAGCTGTTGCCCGAGACAAATTCTTTAGAAAAGATTAAGAACAAAATTTATTAGAAAAGATTAAGAACAAAATTTATTAGAAAAGATTAAGAATAAAATTTATTAGAAAAGATTAAGAATAAAATTTATTAGAACAGATTAAGAATAAAATTCCTACCAAAATATTTTCACGATCTTCAAAATTTCATGGGGGAACCGTCGACGGTGCTACGGAGTTTGTGTACTTCAGCTGAGATCTTCCTGTGTAAGAAAGAGATCGGAGCACACATGGTTACTCACTGAAGTGCAATGATGATGGTCCTATAAATCATTCAGCCAATCAATCAGTAAATCTTTATCTTCTCTTTTTTTTTCTCCTTTCTTGTTTTCATGTAAGGACTGTTTAACCCCTTGTGGACCAGGAGCCACACTAAGTGGCTTTTTACTATATAATGTCTTTTGTTCCGGTGCACTAAGAGTAAAGATAGTATTGCTGGATAAATTTCCATAACATTACCAAGTTATTTCCATCTATTTAGTGTCTAGATACAGAAGATTCTAACGCATATCTGCTTACGAAGTAACTATACGGTTTATCTCTGCTACTTCAGAGAGGCTGTTGTAGCAACGACCTATCATTATAAGAGTAATACTAAACTGTCTGGAACTACACGGTCTCAGTTTTGTAGCTGAAACAGATGCCGTGTCTCATGTTTAGTATTTCTACTGCTACTACAAGTACTGGGAAAGGCTATAACACTGTGGTTAGTATTCTTACTTAGTAGACGCTTGATCACAGGTTCGAATTTCAAAGTTCACGTCTGATTTTTCGTCTTCTTCTTCATCTTTCAACTCCCAATGTAGCAAAAGTCTCCAACAAACTCTTCCAGCTCTTCCTCTCTTCCAGCTCTTCCTCTCTTCCAGCTCTTCCTCTCTTCCAGCTCTTTCTCTCTTCCAGCTCTTTCTCTCTTCCAGCTCTTCCTCTCTTCCAGCTCTTCCTCTCTTCCAGCTCTTCCTCTCTTCCAGCTCTTCCTCTCTTCCAGCTCTTCCTCTCTCTTGCCATCCCTTCAAATTCTATTCATGTTTTAATCATCATTCTTTTAATATCAGTCTCCAGCTCTCTTCTCCAGTTATGTCTAGACCTTTCCTTACTCATCTTTCCCTGCTGGTTCCAAAACCGTGCCTGTCTTACAATGCTTCCAGACGATCTTCTAAATGTGTGTCATATCCATCGCCAACGTCTCTTCCTTAGCTCATTTTATAATTGGTATCTGCTTAATTCTTTCTCTGAGTTCCTCGTTCGTAATCTTATCATACCACCTCAGTTCCTCTGTTCTACATCCATTAATGAAGGTCTGCAGTTTTTGATATTGTCTACTCTAGGCTTTCAGAACGACAAAGTCTGACTGTGTACGGTGTAAAGGCTGATAGTGTGATAGACATAGTCTAACTGTGTACGGTGTAAAGGCTGATAGTGTGATAGACATAGTCTAACTGTGTACGGTGTAAAGGCTGATAGTGTGATAGACAAAGTCTAACTGTGTACGGTGTAAAGGCTGATAGTATGATAGACATAGTCTAACTGTGTACGGTGTAAAGGCTGATAGTGTGATAGACAAAGTATGACTGTGTACGGTGTAAAGGCTGATAGTGTGATAGACAAAGTCTGACTGTGTACGGAGTAAAGGGTGATAGTGTGATAGACAAAGTCTGACCGTGTACGGAGTAAAGGCTGATAGTGTGATAGACAAAGTCTGACTGTGTACGGAGTAAAGGCTGATAGTGTGATAGACATAGTCTAACTGTGTACGGAGTAAAGGCTGATAGTGTGATAGACATAGTCTAACTGTGTACGGTGTAAAGGCTGATAGTGTGATAGACATAGTCTGACTGTGTACGGTGTAAAGGCTGATAGTGTGATAGACATAGTCTAACTGTGTACGGAGTAAAGGCTGATAGTGTGATAGACATAGTCTAACTGTGTACGGTGTAAAGGCTGATAGTGTGATAGACATAGTCTGACTGTGTACGGTGTAAAGGCTGATAGTGTGATAGACATAGTCTAACTGTGTACGGAGTAAAGGCTGATAGTGTGATAGACAAAGTCTGACTGTGTACGGAGTAAAGGCTGATAGTGTGATAGACAAAGTCTGACTGTGTACGGAGTAAAGGCTGATAGTGTGATAGACAAAGTCTGACTGTGTACGGAGTAAAGGCTGATAGTGTGATAGACATAGTCTAACTGTGTACGGAGTAAAGGCTGATAGTGTGATAGACATAGTCTAACTGTGTACGGTGTAAAGGCTCATAGTGTGATAGACATAGTCTGACTGTGTACGGTGTAAAGGCTGATAGTGTGATAGACATAGTCTAACTGTGTACGGAGTAAAGGCTGATAGTGTGATAGACAAAGTCTGACTGTGTACGGAGTAAAGGCTGATAGTGTGATAGACAAAGTCTGACTGTGTACGGAGTAAAGGCTGATAGTGTGATAGACAAAGTCTGACTGTGTACGGAGTAAAGGCTGATAGTGTGATAGACATAGTCTAACTGTGTACGGAGTAAAGGCTGATAGTGTGATAGACATAGTCTAACTGTGTACGGTGTAAAGGCTCATAGTGTGATAGACATAGTCTGACTGTGTACGGTGTAAAGGCTGATAGTGTGATAGACATAGTCTAACTGTGTACGGAGTAAAGGCTGATAGTGTGATAGACATAGTCTAACTGTGTACGGTGTAAAGGCTGATAGTGTGATAGACATAGTCTGACTGTGTACGGTGTAAAGGCTGATAGTGTGATAGACATAGTATGACTGTGTACGGTGTAAAGGCTGATAGTGTGATAGACAAAGTCTGACTGTGTACGGAGTAAAGGGTGATAGTGTGATAGACAAAGTCTGACCGTGTACGGAGTAAAGGCTGATAGTGTGATAGACAAAGTCTGACTGTGTACGGAGTAAAGGCTGATAGTGTGATAGACATAGTCTAACTGTGTACGGAGTAAAGGCTGATAGTGTGATAGACATAGTCTAACTGTGTACGGTGTAAAGGCTGATAGTGTGATAGACATAGTCTGACTGTGTACGGTGTAAAGGCTGATAGTGTGATAGACATAGTCTAACTGTGTACGGAGTAAAGGCTGATAGTGTGATAGACATAGTCTAACTGTGTACGGTGTAAAGGCTGATAGTGTGATAGACATAGTCTGACTGTGTACGGTGTAAAGGCTGATAGTGTGATAGACATAGTCTAACTGTGTACGGAGTAAAGGCTGATAGTGTGATAGACAAAGTCTGACTGTGTACGGAGTAAAGGCTGATAGTGTGATAGACAAAGTCTGACTGTGAGGAGTAAAGGCTGATAGTGTGATAGACAAAGTCTGACTGTGTACGGAGTAAAGGCTGATAGTGTGATAGACATAGTCTAACTGTGTACGGAGTAAAGGCTGATAGTGTGATAGACATAGTCTAACTGTGTACGGTGTAAAGGCTCATAGTGTGATAGACATAGTCTGACTGTGTACGGTGTAAAGGCTGATAGTGTGATAGACATAGTCTAACTGTGTACGGAGTAAAGGCTGATAGTGTGATAGACAAAGTCTGACTGTGTACGGAGTAAAGGCTGATAGTGTGATAGACAAAGTCTGACTGTGTACGGAGTAAAGGCTGATAGTGTGATAGACAAAGTCTGACTGTGTACGGAGTAAAGGCTGATAGTGTGATAGACATAGTCTAACTGTGTACGGAGTAAAGGCTGATAGTGTGATAGACATAGTCTAACTGTGTACGGTGTAAAGGCTCATAGTGTGATAGACATAGTCTGACTGTGTACGGTGTAAAGGCTGATAGTGTGATAGACATAGTCTAACTGTGTACGGAGTAAAGGCTGATAGTGTGATAGACATAGTCTAACTGTGTACGGAGTAAAGGCTGATAGTGTGATAGACATAGTCTAACTGTGTACGGAGTAAAGGCTGATAGTGTGATACTGACCACGTCCTTCATTGAATGATTGATAATACCATCATCATTGCACTTCGGTTAAGGAAAATCTCAGTGGTAGTGCACGAACTCCGTAGTACCGACAAGGATTCCTGATGTAGTTATGAAGATGCGTTAGATGTTTGGAGAGAATTTTCATTGAAATCTGTTTAAATAAATTTTTTCTCAGGCAGTAACTTCGCAGTCTTCTCTTGTCGATTTTCAAATGCCATTTGAGAAATGAAGACCTCAGGGAAAAAGTGGTTACAACATCAGTACTGAACTTCACCAAGAAACAACAAATTAAATGGTTCGTCCACATAAGCAGATTACCAACAGACAGTGCACCTCAAAGAGCAATGTTTTTCCGATACAATGTTTCTCCGATACAATGTTTCTCCGATACAATGTTTCTCCGATACAATGTTTCTCCGATACAATGTTTCTCCGATACAATGTTGCCCGATACAATGTTGCTCCGATACAATGTTGCCCTGATACAATGTTGCCCCTGATACAATGTTTCTCCGATACAATGTTGCTCGATACAATGTTGCCCAGATACAATGTTGTCGATACAATGTTTCTCCGATAAATGTTTCTCGATACAATGTTTCTCCGATACAATGTTTCTCCGATACAATGTTTCTCCGATACAATGGATACAAAAAATGCAAAAGGCAGGCCACACAAAAGGTGGACCTCAAAGTTAACAGGAGCGATGAAAGACACTATTTATGAGGTGCACACAAGGGCTCGTTCTAGAAATCTCTTCTTATGCTAACGCTTTGAAGCAAAACAGGATTGGAGAAAAGAAGAAAGAAAGTTGTTCTTTTATTAGCTCAACTTGAAAACCGGAACATACATTTTATCGTTCATCTCCGATAAGAATATGAACTCGATTTCCCTTCACTGAGACAAGAAATTAATGGAACAATATCCTGATCTATCTAATAATAGCCGTCCATCGCAAGCGATGATGACAACAATCTCAGACGTGTACTGTTGCACCTCTCTGGTGTGTGCGGAGGTGACTGTAGAGTCCAATCCTAGAACAGAATCCCCGACCACAGGTGGGGCATACATGATCAAGGTTAGACATGTGCGTGTTGTGTGCTCTGTCTTTCGCGCTGCTCGTTTTCTCTGTGACTCAACAATACGATGATTCTCAGCTATTCGGGTTCCTCTTTGTTGTTACAGCGCCACATTTGGCGATCTTGCGCAAGGGATTCCCAGCACGTATTGTCTATATCGAAGCATTTCAGAGACACTTTAAGAGTGTCTTTAAAGCGTTTTTCTGTCCACCAGCTAAACGTCTGCACTCTTCAAGCTCGCCATACATCAACTGTTTTGGGATGCGTTTATCAGGCATTCGAGCAACGTGACCGACCCATCTCAGTTGGGCCTTCTGCAACAGGGTGTTGACGCTTGGGATCTTTGCTCTTGTGAGGACTTCGCTGTCTGGAATTTTGTCCTGCCAGTTTATTTTTAGTATTCTGCGTAGACAGCTTGTGTGGAAGTGGTTTAATTTTCTTGCGTGTCTGCTATACACTGTCCATGTCTCGCTTGCGTACAGCAGCGTTGTTAGCACTATGGCCTGGTAAACTTTCAGCTTTGTGACTATGCTTATCCCCTTCCGTTCCCACACAGTGACACGTAACCTTCCGAACGCAGCACTGGCTTTGGATATCCTATTGTGGACCTCAGAATCTATGTTTGCCGATCTGGATAGGAGGCTGCCAAGATAAGCAAAGTTGTCCGTTGACTGGAGACGCTGGTGTTTAATGTTGATGACTGGATCGTAATACTGTTCTCTAGGGGCGGGCTGGAACATGACCTCTGTTTTTTGGTGTTAATGGTGAGGCCAAACCTATCACAGGCCATTGAGAACTTGTCCATGTAAGTCTGCATTTCTTCCTCAGAGTTGGTAGCGAGGGCACAGTCATCAGCAAACAACAGGTTTGAGATAGTTGATTCTTTTACCTTGGTGGAGGATTTTAACCTCCGAAGATTGAATAGGTTACCGTCTGTCCTGTATCTAATCTTTACCCCATGTTCGTCGCCTTCCCAAAAGACATCCGTGAGCATGGCAGCAAAAATCATGCTGAAGAGTGTTGGGGCCAGTACACAGCCCTGTTTGACGCCGTTGGTGACATGGAAGGCTTCCGACAGCTCCCTTCGTCAAGTACACGTGCCATCATGCCCTCGTGAAACTGTTGGACGATCTTGATGAATTTCCTTGGGCATCCAAATTTTTCCATGATCTTCCATAGACCCTCCCTGTTAACCGTGTCGAAAGCCTTTGTCAGATCAACAAAGACCATATAGAGGTTACGGTGCTGCTCTTGGCATTTCTCCTGTAGTTGGCGAGCAGCAAATATCATATCTGCTGTTCCACGACCTGCTCTGAAGCCACATTGGGTCTCAGGGAGTAAGTCCTGTTCCAGGTGATCGATTAATCGATTGAGGAGGACTCTGGCCAGTATTTTGCCAGCGATTGACAGGAGGGAGATCCCCTGTGGTTATCGCAGGCCTGGCGGTTTCCTTTCCGCTTGTACAGGTGGATCTATCTATCTATCTATGTGGACCTGATCTATCTATGTAGGGAACAACCGAGTCCTTTTAGAGAGAGAAGCATGTACCTTAGCTCTACACCACAGAGGCCCATCACGCATTGTGTGACATGTATCCCACAGTATACCTCATGGTATGAAAGCAGGCTCTGTACTTTTACTATTACTGAGAACATTTGTAATACTTGTAGTAATAGTTTAGAAATACTTTACTATTATTACAAGTATTATACATTTTCTTCAAAATTGTGATTTTCCGGGCTCTTAATATTATCACAATTTCGTCTGTGCTGCAACTTATGTTATTATTAGAGGCAATCACAACTCTGTCTGTGCTGCAACTTATGTTATTATTAGAGGCAATCACAACTCTGTCTGTGCTGCAACTTATGTTATTATTAGAGGCAATCACAACTCTGTCTGTGCTGCAACTTATGTTATTATTAGAGGCAATCACAACTCTGTCTGTGCTGCAACTTATGTTATTATTAGAGGCAATCACAACTCTGTCTGTGCTGCAACTTATGTTATTATTAGAGGCAATCACAACTCTGTGCTGCAACTTATGCTATCACTAGATACAATCACAACTCTGTCTGTGCTGCAAATTGTGCTACAACAACATACACTTACAATTACTGTAAATAATACAACCACTAGGGCGATTATTATACGATTTGCTCTGTAATTGATAGTGCGAGTGTAATTGATACCAAGAGAGTCATCACCACTTCATCTGTACCGCTACTGAGACTGTGAAAGATACTATAACGACAGCCATCACCACTTCGTCTGTACAGCCAATGATACTAGATAAGACATCACCACTTCGTCTGTACAGCCAATGATACTAGATAAGACATCACCACTTCGTCTGTACAGTCAATGATACTAGAGAAGACATCCCCACTTCGTCTGTATAGCCAATGATACTGCGAATGATACTAGATAAGACATCACTACTTCGTCTGTACAGCCAATGATACTAGAGAAGACATCCCCACTTCATATGTACAGCCAATGATACTGCGAATGATACTATAACGCAGACATCACCACTTCGTCTGAACAGCCAATGATACTGCGAATGATACTATAACGCAGACATCACCACTTCACCTGTACTGAAAATGATACTGGGAATGATACTATAACTATCATTTGTTACATCTGTTTTGTTACATCTGTTTTGTTACATCTGTTTTGTTACATCTGTTTTGTTACATCTGTTTTGTTACATCTGTTTTGTTACATCTGTTTTGTTACATCTGTTTTGTTACATCTGTTTTGTTACTAATAAGGTAAGTATTGTGATTTCTACATACCCCTTACATTTAATGAGTTAAAAATGTCTCTTGTGATCAATGTAATATTTATTATATCCTGATTCTGTGTGTACAATTGTGTATGTGTTATGACATCTTCTGTGAGATCTTTATAGACTTTACATGTTAAGTATTTATGACAGTGGTTACCAACAAAAGCTCTACTATGATATGCCTGTGGTGTGATTTTGTGTTTGTCTAATACTTTATCTAAATGTGAACATACTGGACCAGACCTATCACACAGTGCTACAAACTCAAGTTCTGATAGGCTTGCTTGTGCTTTTTAATCTTAGTATTGCATTTTATTTTCTCCTCCTCACTTTCACAAACTAATAAATCTGCATGTAACTTGTTCATTTATAATTTGAACATTTCTGCCTGATGCTAATTATTACCATGTGAATATATGGACCAGACCTATCACACAGTGCTACAAACTCAAGTTCTGATAGGCTTGCTTGTGCTTTTTTAATCTTAGTATTGCATTTTATTTTCTCCTCCTCACTTTCACAAACTAATAAATCTGCATGTAACTTGTTCATTTATAATTTGAACATTTCTGCCTGCTAATTATTACCATATTGTTAAATATTGTATGGTGTTTGAACTAGTGTGTTCCTTTTCTATGTTTACCATGATATCTCTGTCAATACTGTCAGCTGCTTTTTCTAGTAATGTGTGGTGTTAGTGAACAATACCTAACAAAATGTGAAAGTAGTGGAGGATCAACTTTGTCAATTTCAATATTTAAAATTGGAGCAGGCAAGCAGAAATAAAAATTATTTGCTGTTACTATATATTATACATATAATTTTTCTGCTGATATGGAATGTAATTGAAGTCACATAATTTGACTACATAAACAGCATTTAGTTAAGAACAATTTATTTCAATCCTTATAATATGTTCTATTATTTATTTTTTACTCATAACTTACAATAGCATAATGTTTCAGTTCTTAATTAGATCTCCAAAACATAATGTAGTCGGTCGTTGATAATATTCAGATAATGTCTTCTGTCGTCAATGGGATGATTCTATATAGTCACATTCAGCTAGGAATTTATAATACTTAACTTGATATTCGATACAAATATCAACCACACATCAGAAATACAGCAAAACAGTTTGGAAATTATGCTTAGAATTACCGTTTATCGCTTTGTAAATAACAAAACTATTTTTTAAAGGGTCAGAGAGAACGTGACATAGTAGTCTGTGAAAGTAACATCGAAACAAAACAGGGTCGTCGCTCTAGCGATCAAAAGTTTGGAGCTTCAAGATACTTGTCGACAATAAAAATTGCACACAAGAGAGAGGAATCATTCACGATTTTGAAAATGTATGATTCAGTGATATTATTCGTATTGATTGTATGAAAATTTGCTGTTTATTAGATGTACCCTCGCAAAAAGTAGCGATGTACAAAATAATTGCGGTGACCCTTCGTAAATGTCTTGTTATATGTAGCTTTCCCTTATGAAATGTTTATACAATATTCAGGCAGTGTGAAATACTTTAAAGTTTATAAAAAATTTCAGATTTTCTGAAAAACCGTGACATACAAGTATACTAACCTGATTTCTTTTACACAGTTTCACCGATTCACAATACATTCAATCAAAATGGATGCTATGATGAACTTGTTTTATTACCCAGCATTCAATGAAGAATGTCTTAGATTTTACTAAAAGAGCGCTATATTAATGTAAATGTGACGCAGTGTCTCGCGTCCTGAAACTCTTTTTTAGAATTATAGCTGGAGTGATTTTTTCACAACGATAAAAAACATGATGTTGGCGTTAAGTCTTATGCCTTCTTAGACATGGCTAACTCTTATTTATGGTCAACAAGTATAAGCTGACGTGTCCTTAGTAATGTTTTTTTATATCTCGTACATGCCAGATGTTTGTAATGGGTAGCTGTAAACGAATAAATCTTGAAACGAAAAATGAAAATTAGGAAAGTAATAATGATAAAGGTGATATATGAAGGTATTCATAAAATATATATGAGACTGCAGTAAAACTATTTGATTGGCAAAACACGTAATCACAAAGTACTGTAGTTTTACAAATTACAAAAACAATGACAAAATACATCAACATTTCGACCAACAAGGCCTTTATCAAGCAAACGAACAACAGGAGTGACAAATTTTTTTTAAAAAATGGACGACCAAAAACAAACGTTTCTAATGAAAATCTGGGAATAAAAAGGAATAACGAAATAAATGTAGAAATGTAGCACAAAAAACACACATAAAAACTAGAAATAGAACGGAAGAGAAACAATGAAAAATCTAGTAAATATATAACTTGAATACATGCAACATATACCCATATAGATTACAAGGCATGGGAAGAGTAAGTACTAAGAAGCATAGGAATGTAATACGTTGAGCCCACGTGATCGCAAGGTACAATACAAAGAAATCAACCGATTCTCCAGAGCAAATCGACTGTGATCATCCGAGGAACATGATCGGATGGCTGTAACCTGGACATTGTGAGCTCCTAAATGGCCAGTATCATTGAAATGGGTGGCTACAGGGTCACAGAGCATTGGCGTATGTCGTGCAAGTGTTGGGCGAATCGATCACTGAGTTTATTGCCTGTCTCACCGATATAAGCCTTGTTACACCGTTTACAGATAATGGCGAAGATAAGATTACGGGACTCGCATGTGAAACCATCGTCAATAAGAAACGTGGCTAAAGGAGAAGATACAGTACGCGCCTGTATCACATAAGCACACGTGTTGCAACGCCAACGGCCACACTGAACAGTGCCAAAATGAGTCTGGATATTGGACTTAAGGCGACTGTGTACCAACATATCCTTAAGACTTCTGTCCCGTCTGTAAGCCACCAAATGATAGTTGGGGAAGACAGAACGGGTCTCAGGATCTGATTTAAGGATAGACAGATGACGGAATAAAACATTTTCACCAGTGAACTATGGGGTGGAAAGTTAAGATAAGTTTTACTCTGTCAGAGTTAGTGGTCCTATGCTGACTGGTGAGGGCCTGCTGGCGAGTGATTTTCTGAACTCGATGCATAGCCCAGACAAGCACCTTCTCCGGGTATAGGCGTCTGCGAAAGAAATCAAGCATCTCGCGAGCCCTCTCAAGAAAATCATCGTCCTCGCTACAAAGGCGACGAAGGCGCAAGAGCTGCGAGAATGGCAAAGAGTCACGACAAGCCCGGGGATGGGAAGAAGTATAAAGGAGAAAACTATGTGTATCAGTAGGCTTGTAATATACTGATGTAGTGATAGTGGATAGGCATATGGAGATAGTAATGTCAAGAAAGTTGACACAAGTAGTGGAGATGTGAGAAGTAAAACGAATAGAAGGGTTGAAAACATTAATGAAATTAATGAAGTGTGACAAATCGGCTTCAGGCATATCAGTAATGCCAATACAGTCATCAATGTATCTGTGATAGACAGACGGAAGGGGGCCATCATATGTAGTCCATACTAGGTGTTCAAAATGACCCATGAATAGACAAGCATAACTAGGTCCCATTTTAGTACCCATAGCAACCCCACTGATCTGCTCAAAGAATTGGTCATTAAACTGAAAGGAGTTAAGAGTGAGAACTAGTTCCGCAAGACGAAGGAGAGCAGAAGTTGACACAAGTGGATTAGTTCTCCTATCGAGAAAGAACTGGAGAGCTTTAAGGCCGTCAGGATGAGGTATAGAAGTGTACAATGAGCACACATCAAGGAGGAAGAGACGGTAGGTTCTCTCGGGTAGCAACTCAACGGAAGAAAAGACAGACAAAGCGTGGTCCGTATCTTTCAGAAATGACGGAAGTGTGGTGACTATGGATTAAAGATACTATCAGCGAATTCGAGATGTGTTCCGTAGGGCAAGAGCAAGAACGATAGGCCTACCGGGATTGTGGAGTCTTTCTTCCGTTGAGTTTTCTTTTGCAGGCGTCTATACCCGGAGATGGTGCTTGTCTGGGATATGCATCGAGTTCAGAAAATCACTCGCCAGCAGGCCCTCACCAGTCAGCATAGGACCACTAACTCTGACAGAGTAAAACTTATCTTAACTTTCCACCCCCATAGTTCACTGGTGAAAATGTTTTATTCCGTCATCTGTCTATCCTTAAATCAGATCCTGAGACCCGTTCTGTCTTCCCCAACTATCGTTTGGTGGCTTACAGACGCGACAGAAGTCTTAACGATATGTTGGTACACAGTCGCCTTAAGTCCAATATCCAGACTCATTTTGGCACTGTTCAGTGTGGTCGTTGGCGTTGCAACACGTGTGCTTAAGTGATACAGACGCGTACTGTATCTTTTCCTTTAGCCACGTTTCTTATTGACGATGGTTTCACATGCGAGTCCCGTAATCTTATCTATGCCATTATCTGTAAGCGGTGTAACAAGGCTTATATCGGCGAGACAGACAAGAGACTCAGTGACCGATTCGCCCAACACTTACACGACATACGCCAATGCTCTGTGACCCTGTAGCCACCCATTTCAATGATACTGGCCTTTAGGAGCTCACGAAGTCCAGGTCACAGCCATCAGATCATGTTCCTCGGATGATCACAGTCGATTTGCTCTGGAGATTTCTGGAGATAGGTTGATTTCTTTGTATGGTACCTTGCGATCACGTGGGCTCAACGTATTAAATTCCTATGCTTCTTAGTACTTTCTCTTCCCATGACTTGTAATCTATATGGGTATATGTTGCATGTATTCAAGTTATATATTTATTAGATTTTTCATTGTTTCTCTTCCGTTCTATTTCTAGTTTTTATGTGTGTTTTTGTGTTACATTTATTTCGTTATTCCTTTTTATTCCCAGATTTTCATTAGAAACGTTTGTTTTGGTCGTCCATTTGTTTTTTAAAATTTGTCACTCCTGTTGTTCGTTTTCTTGATAAAGGCCCTGTTGGTCGAAACGTTGCTGTATTTTGTCATTGTTTTTGTAATTTGTAAAACTACAGTACTTTGTGATTACGTATTTTATATGAAGGTAGTGCCTGTGCATTGATGGGGTCAACAAGTGAAGCAAAGAATAGTAACACTGTGACCTACAAGGCATGTCGTAAGAGGCGACTAAGGTTGGACCTAGGGAAGCTACCCTAATAAATAAAAAGCGTCGTAGAAATCGGATGTGCTGGTCTACTTGTAAGTGCATAACTGGCACAACGTAAATTGCTCTTAGGCTCAAATCACATACAGATCACAAAGAGCGATTTAACAAGCGGTCGATATGGAGCATTTAAATAATAAGAAGAAAGAGATATAAAGGTAGCAACTGTGCGTTGCTAGGAACCCGCAAGGAAGCAAAGAATAGTACCACTGCGACCTACAAGGCATACCATAAGAGGCTAATGAGATAGGGACATACGGAAGCTACCCTAGTACATAAAAATAGTTGTAGAAATAGGATGTTCTGGCCTACGTTTAGGTGCATAACTGGCACATCGTAAATCGCTCTCAGGCTCACATCACATACAAATCATACAGAGTGGTTTAACAAGTGGTCGACATGTAGTTTTTGAAGAAGAAGAAGAAGATGGATAAAGGGAGAAATGAAAATAAGAAACAGAGTTTTGAGACAGAAAACTTGATATTAAATTGATGATTTAACTTCATTTCGTAAAGGCTGAAAAGTCGGGTCAGTTTCTTTGAGAAGATATCAAAGAGTGTCTGTGTTAATGGTCACGACAGCTCGCTGGTTATAAGCCTGTAGATCCAATATGTTCATGTTATATCGAGCGTCTGTCTGTCCACAACACTTTTTCTTTTTTCTAATCAAGTTTTGCCTCAAAGTGTCGGGAAAAAGAGATATTTCTAGAACGAGTTCTTGTGTGCGCTATCTAAATGGTGTCTTTCATTGTCGTTGTTAGTTATGTGGTACGCCTTTTGAAAGAACGATCTTTCACCTTGTGTCACCCATATCTGAATAGGCGGGGACCCTCGTCGGTGCTACGGAGTTCGTGCACTTCAGCTAAGATCTTCCTGTCTCAGAAAGAGATCAGAGCACACATGTCTACTCACAACATTGCAATGATGATGGTCATATCAATCAATGTATCTCTTCTCTCTCTCTTTCTTGCGATCACTGCCCAGACTGATGTACCAGATCTCCCCATAAATTCTATTCATGTAGACATCTGATTCATACAGCATTAGCATTGGTGTGTTTTACGTCACATCTTCAGCACCATTTGAAGCTCTGGTGCTTATCGTTCGGCGCTGTGTCCGGTTTCAGCCAGCGTTTACTCGGTTCGCTCTCCGTTCTGTAGCAGTCTAGTTTTTTTTTACAGTGTGGGGTAGCTAGCCCCACACGTCAACCTCCTTAGTCGCCTCTTACGACATGCGTGGCAGGTAACAGTGGTTCTATTCTTTACACCCGATTTGAGCCCGGTAACCACTCGAGCGAATCAATGTATATGAATTGCATTTCCCGTTTTATTGTAGAGCCTGTTGGTAGTCTTCTCATGTGGCCGAACCATTTGTTGTTTCCTGAAAAAGTTGAGTACTGATGTTCTACCAATTTTTCCCTATAGATGTCTTTATTTTTAAATCGGTCTCTTCTTGATACTCCCATGTTTTTTTTATGCAGACACTTCATCTCTGTCGTGGCTAGTTTTCTGCTAACGTTTGATTTTAATGTCCATGTTTGGCACTGATAGCATAATATGGAGAGAAAGATTGTGTTGAACAGTGCTCATTTTGTGTTCATGTTGACCTGCTAACATTTCCAAATTGATGCCATTTGCCATATAACCTGACTTTCTTTATTATATTTATGTTGGATTCCGTTATCTATGCTTTCATTTGCTGAACAAATTCTCTCCAGATATGTAAAAGCTTTATCCTGGTTTCCTTGGTGTTTGTTGATGGAGATATTTTTCTACGATAAAATTACAAACGAGGAACTCACAGAAAGACTAAGCAGATACCAGTGAAGAGAGAGGTAAGGAAGTGATGCTGGCGATGGATGGGAAACATATTGAGAAGAATGACCGGAAACATTGCAAGACAGGCACTGTTTTTTTTTAACCCTCAGAGGAGTAGTGGAAGGACTACACATACCTGAAGATGAGAGTTGGAGGCTGATATTAAAAGGATAGGTAAAACATGGAAGGAATTAGAAGGGATGGCAAGAGAGAGGAAGAGCTGGAAGAAGTTTGTTGGAGACTTGTGCTCCGTTGGGAGCTGAAAGTTGGAGAAGAAAAAGAAGATGGAGATATTAGTAATGCATTCCTCTCTAACGTATTCAGAATATTAGGGCTAAAGGACACCTTACAGGTTTGAGACCTCTTTGTATTCTCGTTAATCTCGCAGTCATCAAATCACAGCAGGAAATCATTTAAATAAAATGAAGGATTCGTTTAAGGTCACCCATAGAGCATATCAGACAGAGAAACGGCTCCATCTCATCAAGAGCATGTTTGTTGATTGCATTTCCCTTTGTCTATTTCCTGTATAACCGCAAGTCTTAAAGAATATATTATGCAGATTCTGAGCGTTGTCAACAAGTTAATACGTCAATCACATTAATTTGCATGCGGTATATCTTATGTGTCATGTTTGGTGTCTCTGTATGTGTCATTCTATCATTGCATTGTTATCTGTATTAAACATTTCAAAACATGGTCTGTGAATATGAAACGATAGATGTCTTTCTTACAAGAAATTAAATCACAAAATATCTGCTGCGACTGACTTAATCTGCCTTCTTACAGTGATAATGATGCTTATTAAAGTTCCTCCTCTGGTTGTCCATCATTAAACCTGTGATTTATAACCGCAAAGTCTCGCGGATGTGTGTATTATTATTCAGTGTCCTCTTCCAGAGGGTGATTAGCAGTAGGAGAAATGTATATCATAACAAAAGACAGTGGCTCTCAATCTTCCTAATGCTATGACCCTTTAATACAATTCCTCATGTTGTGGCGACACCCAATCTGAAAATTTTGTAACAATATTTATTTCTAATTATGTGTTTTCCGATGGTCTTAGGCGACCCCTGTGAAATGGTTGTTCGATCCCCAAAGGGGTCGCGATCCACACTTTGAGAGCCACTGACATAAGCAAACAAGCTTGGAGCTGCTTTAATTAATGAGTGATATTTTCCTTGCATAAAATGTTCAAAAAATGATTTAACCCAGTGATTCTCAGTCTTATCAAGTTCACGGTGATCTCATAATAGTTTTCTGCTGTCCCACATTACAAGAGAGATTCGTGATCTCAGTGTAAATGAGATCGAGTTCCTAGCCCTATCGGAGACGGACGATAAACCGTAGGTCCCGTGTTCAATTTGAGCAGTAAAAGAACCCTTGGCAGTTCAAAATTGAAAAGAGCGGCTGGAAAGCCGCTGTCCGGAAAAATCAATTAGAAAAAATTTAAAAAAATTTCCTACAAAAATATCTTCACCATCTTTAAAACCACACCGGGACCCTCGCCGGTGCTACGGAGCTCGTGCACTCCAGCTGAGATCTACCTGTGTAAGAAAGAGATCGGAGCACATATTATTACTCACCGAAATGCAATGATGATAGTCCTATCAACCTATCGATCAATCAAAACACGCAAGCAATAGTTGAACTGTTGAGAACATACATTTTTTCTATGATAACATATTGATGTGAATTATAGACCATAACACGAAAATTAAAGAACGGAATCGAATCTTGTGAAAAAAAAGGTCTACAGAAAAAAACCTTTAAGGCTATGGACAGCGAAGAGAAAAATTATAGACATACTACAAGCCCTGAGCGTTGATGAACATTAACTCTTAAATAACATCATGCATGACACTAAAATACCTTGTTTACGCAACGACTATGTTAATAGTTTACACAACGACCTACGCCTATAGTTTTACGCAACGACCGACTGTCTATAGTTTACGCAACGACTTACTGTCTATATAGTTTTACACAACGACCTACTGTCTATATATTTTTACACAACGACAGATTCACCTTATAACTCTAGATAGTTTTACCTTACAGCTCTCTCTATACAGTTTTACAATACGACCTACTGTACATACAGTTTAATCGTATAGCTCTCTTTATTCAGTTTTACACTATAGCTCTATCTCTATACAGATTTACACACAGTTAACTCTAGGCCAGACAACTGACTGGGAATCCCTTACCTAGATTAGGAAGGGGCTGGAATGTATATATGATTGATAGAACACTGCAAGCGTTTTTGCAATTTTACTCAATTCTGTAAGTCCATGGTTATTTATTGGTGAAAAATATTCATGTTAAACTTAACTTGTTGCATAATATAACTTCGATTTAGCATTTTATGTTGATTTTAAAATGAATTCGTCTATATACAACAATGCGAGGAATGCGTGGTCACGTGGTGTAGTTGTGGTCTGATTTCCCATAATACTTACCTGAGTCCACAGGCCCATAAGTTTATACAGGGTGTTCAAGATAATTGCAGCCCGTGAATGGAGCTAATCTAGCATATATGTATGGAAATGAGGAGGTTCAGTTATGACGTAGTATAGGTCAAGGTTGTGTGACGGTGTGTAATTGTAGTGCGGAAGGGGCGATGAACAAATGTGACTTAGGACGAGCTAGTCAGAATCGGTTTAAATAGTAAATAAACACTACTCAATTTTTACCTGGCAACTTTCGAATTGTCAATAGGGCTGCAATTATCTTGAACACCCTGTAGTTGGCTCTGGTTTTACACTACGACCTACTGCCTACACAGTTGTACCCTACGGCGACTACAATCTTGGATTTTCCGCAAGGAGTTCATTCTTATTTATTATGTTTGTTGACTTACACAATCGATGTCTAACGTAGCGACCTCGGGCGCCATGGTGCCTGTGTAATACACTGATGGCGCCCTATTTTACTCGCTGGCTTTAGCGCTAATCATATTCCAAGAAAACAAGTTATTTTTTTCTATTTTGTTCGCAGCACTCCCATGAAAACTATTTTCCAACTTTTGCAATCTTGTTTTTATTTTGTAACCATTCTACTGCCCCCCACCTCCTCCCTCGCCCCAACACCACCATTTTCTTTGTCAATGGAGATATCGTCGGCATATCAACTATATTAACACTGCTATTAATAATTACTGTTATTTTGCTAGTAGTGTTGCAATCGTCACATGGCGCCATGGCCACAGTCACTAGTCAATTGCAACGCAATATATATAAAAACGTTGAACAGAGCTAGCCTACACTCTCGAATGAAGCACACAAAACATAGCCGTTCTCAGGTTGAAAGGCCTGCCTCAGCTTTAAGAGGTTTTAATCCCTATATCTTTTCTTCTTGTTGAGCGCTCCATATCGACCACTTTTAAACCACTTTTGATTTGTAGTGATCTGAGCCTAAGAGTGATTGCACGTTGTACCAGTTATATGTTTACATCGAGGCCAGCATATCCTATTCTGTAACTCCTTTTATTTACTAGGTAGCTTCATAGACCCCTACCTCAGTCGCCTCTTACGACATACCGTGTAGGTCGCAGTGTTACTATTTGCTCCCCTTGCGAGCTCCGGCAACAAACGTGCGATTCCCCAATATAACAAACATTTACCCTACGACTCTATCTATATTGTTTGATCGTACGGTTCTCCCCGTGTGGTTCCGGAACCCTAAACGGAAGCAAAGAATAGCACCACTGCGACCTACAAGGCCTGTCGTAAGATGCTACTGATGTAGAACCTAGGGAAGCTACCCTAGTAAATAAAAAGCTTCGCAGAAATCAGATGTGCTGGCCTACTTGTAGACGCATAACTGGCACAACGTACAAACGCTCTTAGGCTCAGATCACATACAAATCACAAAGAGTGGTTAACAAGTGGTGGATACGGAGCGTTCGAAGAAAAGAGGATCCTACGTCTCTGTCATATGTTTTAATCTGAACTCATGTCATATAGTTTTAATCTAGAACCTTGTCTATGGTTTTAATCTAGACTCTGTCTAATAGTTGTAATCTAGAACTCCATTGGTTTTCTAGAACTATGTCATATTTTAATTAGAATATGTCTATAGTTTAATTCAGAACTCGCATATGTTTAATCTAAAACCCTCTGGCTATAGTGTTTAATAGAACTATGTCTTATAGTTTAACTAGAACTGGCTTATAGTTTTAATCAGAACTCAGGCAATAGTTATTAATTAAACTCTGTCTATTGTTGTAATCAGAACTCTGTCTAATAGTTGTAATTAGAATCTGTTATATAGTTGTAATCTAGAACTACTGTCTATATAGCTTTTAATCAGAACCTTCTTATCTTTTAATCTAGAACTCTGTCATATCAACTGTAATTAGAATATGTCTATATATTTTAACTAGAACTATGTCTAATAGTTTAATCTCAGAACCGGGCATAGTACTAGTAATTGAACATGCATATAGTTAACAGAACTCTGCAACAGTACTAGAACTCTGTCATATAGTTTAATCAGAACTCTGTCTATAGGTTGAATCTGAACCTCGTCTTAAGTTTTAATCAGAACTCTTCTATATACTTTTAATCTAGAACTCTGTCTATAGTGCTACTAAAACCATATAATTTAATTCTAGAACTCTGTCTATTAGTCTGATCTAGAACTCTGTCCATATAGTTTTAATCGAAGTCTGTCTATATACTTTAATCTGAACTCTGTTATATATTGAAACTAGAACTATATAATTGAATCTAGAACTCTGTCTATATAGCTTGTAATCAGAACTCTGTCTATAGTTTCAATCTAGAGCTCGTCATAAGTTGTAATTCGCAACTATGTCTAACAGTTGAACCTAGAGCTCTGTCTATATATGTAATTAGAACTCTGTCATATTTGTATTCAGAACTATGTCTACATAATGAATCAGAACTCTGACTTATAGTTTAATCTAGAACTCTGTCTATATAGTTAATCTAGAATGTCTATAGTTAATTAGAACTTCGCATATAGTTTAATCTAGAACTATGTCTATTAGAACAGAACTATGTCTAATATTTTAACAGAACTATGTCTATATAGGTTAACAGATCTATGCTATATATTTTAATCAGAACTATGTCTATATAGTTGTAGATCTAGAACTATGCTATATAGATGTAATCTAGAATCTCTGTCTATATAGTTTTAATCTAGAACTATGTCTATATAGTTTTAATCTAGAACTATGTCTATATAGTTTTAATCTAGAACTATGTCTATATAGTTTTAATCTAGAACTATGTCTATATAGTTTTAATCTAGAACTATGTCTATATAGTTTTAATCTAGAACTCTGTCTATATAGTTTTAATCTAGAACTCTGTCTATATAGTTTTACGATTCTGTTCTCTATAGCTTTACCAAATTAATGACAGGTTCCTGCTAGGGAAATCGCGTTAAACGGTGCAAAACAGTGCTCTACGGGAGATGATATTGTCTTTGCTGCCGTAACGAGAAACATTTGATCTGTTGCGCAAGTTGTGCGTACCAATAGGTGCGGCAAGATGGGAAAACCATGAGAATAACCCCACTAGATACATCAACCAACACAGAACGGAGTTGTTAGTCTAAACATACTGAACTACATACTTGGGAGGAGATCAGAGTAATTATGGACATGTCTGATGTGCAATAAAGACGTCCTCTAATGAACAATGAAAGAGAAACATGTGCTGACCTGTCATATTGGAAGCGGCAACCGGTTAAAAAAAAGTCAATCCAAATAAATCGCTTCCTTAAATCGGATAAATACATTGATTCTCCAAAAGGAGTTAATTCTTTTTTTTTTTTATGTTTGTTGGCCAATACACTGTGATCTAACCCATACAAAACTCGTTGTTATATTGGAAGAGCCATGCCTCAGCTTAAGGAGGTTTTAATCTCCTAAAAAGCAAGCAAGTAATCAAACAAATAAATAAATGTTGAGGTTCGAAAAGCACAATTACCTCAGCCTGCTGGTTATTTCAAGACAGGAATTTTGTGAGAAATCGACAATTCAAGAGAAAAATCTTGTTCTAGTAATACAAATGTATTGTTTGGTTTTTTTTTTGCGTTCGCTCTTTTCAGTCTGGTTAACCACTTTTTGTGATCTGTGTGGTGTGTGTGATCTGTGTGGTGTGTGTGATCTGTGTGGTGTGTGTGATCTGTGTGGTGTGATGAGATGTAGTCGTTGGACTTCTTCCCATTAGACACGTGTTCAGTATGTGAACAAGATTTCAAATTTTAACCAAAGTTAATGCGTGTTAACTGACAGAAATAAATGTCTCAGATGCGTCAAATTGTAAAACTTTACTAAGAGAAAACTCCACTTAAGAGTATCACATCTGGAGTTATACTGAGCATGGAATCAGGTCTGATTGGTAACAGGAGACGTCAAAACTGACTGACTGCAATAAAAATGTATGCTTGAAGAGGTTATATTATGTAAGTTCAACACAATTATGATGTTTATGAGTTGTATCTTAAGTAAATATGGATGGCTACAAAATAAGGATAGCAAGCCATCAGAAAATTCTCACTCAAAATAATGTTTACTTAACTCTCTCTCTCTCTCTCTCTCTCTCTCTCTCTCTCTCTAGCTTGCGGCTCACTTGGTGTTTAGGACAGCAAAAATGCACTCTATTCTTCCTAGTTTTTGACCATCCTTTGTATTGTGTTTCAGTTGTGATTAGTTTCTTTCAGTTCCTGTTCTACTGTTCTTCACGAGATCGTTTTGGGTCTTCCTCGTTTTTTGTTTATCCTCTAGTGTCCATTTCAGTGCAGTTTTTCTGACAAAGTTAGTCTCCATGCGTATCACATGTCCCATTCATCTTCAGCGTTTCTTTTGTATAATTGTGCTCATAATATCTTTCTGACACTCTGCAAACAATTCTTGGCTAGAGACAGTATTTGGTCAGAACACGCACATGATCTCTCGCAGACTAGGCCGGCTGTATAGTCAAGTTGATAGCACACAGCTGTGACATATATTAATCTTGGTTCTGATGATGTAATTCGCTGATTTCCAGACCATCTGAAGGGTCATGAATGTACTTCGTGCCTTACTCAGGTCCAATTTTAAAGTCAGATCCAGATATTCCTTCGTGGCAGATAAGTGAAAGCAGTTTTTTTCCAACTCAAAGCAAATTATGATTTTTAGCGACCATAAAATATTCGGTATGTGTAGAATATGTTAAAGACGCAAGACGGTCGGTTTCTCTAGAGGAATGACACACGTTTCTTACGAAATAATTTTGTATCCACGCAGTTTTATTTATTCAATCGAAGTATAAAACATGGCTTTATTTTTGTCCCTGGACACGCAGGAGTCAGTGGTAATGAACGAGCTGGTAGATTGGCTGGCATGTCTACAATATCAGAGGGAGCTGCCATGGACCGAAATGACATTCTTAACGCATTGAGAGAGTCTTTCCGAACAGAGGAGATTCAGAGTTGTGAATCCCACTCGCTGACCAGATTGAGAAATGGGTGTCGATATTAGTGCAGCCCGAAAAGAACGACATACCAAATAAGCAAACAATGATTAATCAACATCGTACTGACGTGTTGGACCACTGGACGCCGGTGGATTTGTTGAGGCGGAGATCTGAGCACGTATGGACGGGTCGGGAGTGCTATGATGATAACCCTCATGTAACTGATAAATGATTTTAAAATATGGTAAATTTTTGTTATATCGATCAGCCAATAACCATCGTTACAATAACTACAATATTGCTATCTCTTACGCCAGAAATTACAAATTGTAGCAGGCTGTATTTGACTTTCACCTATCTCCAGTTACACCTAAAAAATGACTATATGCGGTTACATTATGTCGAACAAAGAAATAGAAGAAGAAACTAAATTATCATTATCTTATCTAGTTCTTAGTGTAAGCTGTGACTTTAATAAAAAACAGATTCGTT
Organism: Arion vulgaris; assembly: GCA_020796225.1. Taxonomy (NCBI): domain Eukaryota; kingdom Metazoa; phylum Mollusca; class Gastropoda; order Stylommatophora; family Arionidae; genus Arion; species Arion vulgaris. The sequence goes on from CM036765.1 coordinate 18,909,536, forward strand.
ACTGCCTGTATTATCGTATTTTAGGGCGGCGTAGAACGTGTGGGACGAAAGTATGAGGAATTTATTCTCCGCATGGCTAGTTCAATCGCTGCGAAGCTGTTCAGACTATGATTTTTCTTTTATTCCCACAACAGAAAACAAATCCTTGGCCTTATCGTGGATTGAACACAGATCTCCCGCATGAGAGTCGTGTTCTAATCCATTCGGCTCATAAATTAAACGTATATCAAATCATTTTTTCGCTATATAATAAAGAGACCAAACAAACACCAACCAAATTAACTGTAAAGAGAAGGAAAAATAAATAGGAAAGACGGATTGTGAAGATCCTTCTTCTTCTTCTTCTGCGTTCTCACTAGATTGGGATTTCGGACGCTCTAATAAAGGCCGCCGTCTGCCTCATATTATCAGCCATGCCATACAGTTTGTCTTGGACGCTGGTGTAGTGGCCACCACTTTCTTCACATGTCTGCATACTGGGGGCAGCTCTGTAGGATATGTTTCCCTTGCCTTTGCTCCCATGTGATCTCCCGCAGTTAGCTTTGGCCACCCTCGTGATGGTAGGTCCGACATTCTTACTGCGCGGCTAAATCTCAGAGGCAGATCGGCGACCGTAGAATCCGTTATCCCATTCCTCATCGTGAGGGTCGTTGCACCAAGTTATGCGCCTTACGGCCTGGTGCATCCGTTTTCTCCAAGAATTTGTTTCGGGTTAGCATTCCCTAGTGAAGATCCAAGAACACAAATGATACATAAAAGAGGAGGTGTGAAAAAAAGATAGATCGAATAACAGAGTTGACCACAGAAATATGAAGTCCAGTGACTGGGCAATCTAACTTGGTATAATTGGGTCCTGGATAGTGACGAAGATAAGATTGGAGGATTTGGTTGATAGAACCATCATCATTGCCCTTTGACAAGTAACCATATGTGCTCCGATCTCTTTCTTACACAGGAAGATCTCAGAGGCAGTGCACGTTCTCCGTATGTAATTCGGATCTCCAATGTAATTTTGAAGATAGTGAAGATATTTTTGTAGGAATTGCATTGTTAATCTTTCTAATGAATTTTGCCCTTCAGAGATTTTCCCGCCTGCTTTTCTCAAGTTGAACTCCCAAGTGTTCTTTTATGTGCTCAAATTGAACACGGGACCTACGTTTTATCATTCGTCTCTGATATGACTAGGAACTTGATCTCACCTACACTGAGATCAAGGATCTCTGGAAAATATCTCGATGGCTCCACCATGGAACGAACCGAGTACCTTTGGAGCGAAAGGGGAGCACCTAACCTCTACGCCACAGAGCACCACGGAGTTAATACGAAGAAATGGAACGAGAGAAGAGCACCACGGAGTTAATACGAAGAAATGGAACGAGAGAAGAGCACCACGGTGTTAATACGAAGAAATGGAACGAGAGAAGAGCACCACGGAGTTAATACGAAGAAATGGAACGAGAGAAGAGCACCACGGAGTTAATACGAAGAAATGGAACGAGAGAAGAGCACCACGGAGTTAATACGAAGAAATGGAAAGAGAGAAGAGCACCACGGAGTTAATACGAAGAAATGGAACGAGAGAAGAGCACCAGGAGTTAATCGAAGAAATGGAACGAGAGAAGAGCACCACGGAGTTAATACGAAGAAATGGAACGAGAGAAGAGCACCACGGAGTTAATACGAAGAAATAGAACGAGAGAAGAGCACCACGGAGTTAATACGAAGAAATGGAACGAGAGAAGAGCACCACGGAGTTAATACGAAGAAATGGAAATTTAGCGAAAGACAAAAACAAGACACAGCGACGTTTCGATTAAAAAGTCTTTTTTTTTTTTTTAAAGTTTTTCTAATCATAATACTCGTATGTCTTTGAAATGGAATCCGAGATTCAAGATGGGATTATCTAGAAAGTCATGGAGACAAACTGCAGACAGAGGTAGAGAAGAGGTGGGAAAGGCCTGGAATGAACTAGCCTGACTTTCTTAAGACAGATCTGGTTTGACAACATTTTTAATGTCTTATGCTTCAATGGAGTTAAGATAAGAAACAGAAGCCGTAGTGATATTTAGCTCAAGGGGAAATTCAAGGAAATGTCCCTACAATGTTTCTGTGACATTGCATTTCAGTATTGACGAATTTATTTGATAAAGAACACAGCAGGCAAAATAAGGTTACTTTATGTCGCATTTCGGACATATAATTAGAAGGAACAATTTCGAACATTTTGTTCTACAAACTCAAACATTGGCGAAGGACGATACCTTTCGGACGCCGATCATCGTACACGAGAAAGATTATGTCTAAGTGGCAAACCCATCCGTGCTACATTTCTAGGGAAAGCTACGCTAGTAAATAAAAAGCGTGGCAGGAAATCGAATGTGCTGGCAAGGCACCCATAGGCGCATAACTGGTACAATCGCTTTTAGGCAGAGATCACATACAAATCACAAAGAGTGGTTTAATGAATGGTGGATATGGGACGTTCGCAGACAAACAAGAAGAACATTTGGTTAGAACAGGCAAAATACAGGGAAGAGAGATGAGGGAAAAAAAGAGACAATATTCCGGACGGCTTGAAATCGTGGTTCAGCAATGTTTCGGTGATGAAGTTGATAGATTGTACCAGAGACAGGCTGATGTGGAGAGACATGATCGCCTATGCCAAACGGCATTTGAATAAATGAATATGTCACATAGTGTGACGCACGGAAATTTACAAATCTGATGTGGTCAGACAATTTACGCGATACTTGCCTTGAGATAATACGTGCTTGGGGGTCTGTATGCTATTAGTCTGTCCATTAATTCGTGAGCACGTTTGAAATTGATTTTCTCGAAAACTACCTGTTGGATCTCAGTGATTTTTGCAAGCAGCCTTAGAATATCCATGACGCTAGAGAAATATTTTTTTCCAAGAAAATTTGATGTAGTTTGAAATATTTCTTCTTCAGGTTATATTAAAATCAACCTCACCGGATTGTACACAATAGTAACAGATCTACGGTACACAGACGCGTTGTTCTAAAAATACATTATGGTAACATTGAAATATCGTGAGTAAACAACAAATTTCACGGGAATTCCCGTTCACCTAACCAGTCGACTTTGAAAGCGGAAAGCATATGACGTTATAATTGGGATACCGTTGTATAGTTATAGGTGTAATCTCGCTATTTGTATGAAGCTATTGTATCATATTTGTTGGCTTATCAAAACTGACATTGATATCACATTCATAATGAGTCTGAAGTGCACATTTATAACAATGCAGAAGGTTACAGTTTTACTATACCAACACTTCCGTAGGGAATCTAAGAGAGTCATCTATATTGCGATATTCATAACCCTGAGAAACGAACGCAACTGGCGCTTGGTCTGAATAGAGAATCCTTTTCCCGATGGATTAAACAGGACACAAAGTGCACTAATGTCAAACAAGGAAGGAAAAGAACAATTGACGACTTTGACATAGATGTCATAAGACGGAGCTCTTGAAAATGTTTGCGACGACAAATCAACTTATTACTCTCAGGAAACTGAAATTAAAACTGCAATCAGATTGCAGCATAGACATTTCTAAAAGTACTCTATGGAAAATTGTAGAGCCGCCGGCTTCACCTTCAGAAAACTATAGGCGGCAGGAATATTATTTGTGAAAAGCCACATTTAATTGCTGCCCGAAGTAAATACCTGAGGCAGATCCGTGAGCGGCGGAGGCAAGGCTATGATATTGTATATTTGGACGAATCCTGGGTCAATGCTCACCACACCAATGCTAAAGAATGACAATCAGTAGACGGTGCTCACAATGCTCACCTGTATGCCTTAACAGGGTCTTATTGTGACAAGAAGATAGAAAATAGAAGGCAGAAAGTGGAGACCGCCCGTGTGCTGCCGGGGCCCGCAAGGGAGCAAAGAGTAGCAGCACTGCGACCTACAAGGCATGTCGTAAGAGGCGACTAAGGTGGGGTTTGGCGTAGGGCTGGCTACCCTATCCAGTAGAAAATTTTAGCCACAAAATCCAACCAACCATGAACAAGTCACATAAAAATAAAATAAAAACTGTGCCAACCAAGAGGAAAGGAGCTCTTCTAGAAGAGGTATGAAGCGATGCAGAGAAAGCCGCAAGGAGTCTACAACGCAGATTATCTTCCTTTCACCTAGGAAAAGCTCCAGAATTGGCACCTGGAATGTTAGAAGTATGTATCAAATGGGAAAGACAGCACAGGTTGTAAATGAGATGAAATTTCACGGATTGGCATCTTGGGATTATGTGAAACTAGGTGGAATGGTGGAGGCAAACAACGTCTAAACACAGGAGAAACAATGCTGTTCTCAGGCCATATGGAAGAAAATGCCCCCATAGTGAAGGAGTGGCTTTAATGCTATCTAAAGAAGCGGAGAAGGCACTAATAAAATGGGAAGCAGTGAGTCCTAGAATAATCACAGCAACATTCAGAACCACCAAAAGAAAGTATTCTTGAATGTGACCCAGTGTTATGCACCTACCAATGATAAAGAGGAAAAAGTAAAGAGAATTTTACATAAAACTTCAAAATACTATAGGTAATCAGAGAAATGGGAACATCAAAATTCTGATGGGTGACCTCAATGCCAAAATAGGTTCGGACAACATAGGCTGCAGGAGATCATGGGAAACACGGACTAGGAATAATGAACGAAAATGGAGAACTATTCACTAATTTCTGTGCAGCGAATCAATACGTCATAGGTGGAAGTGTCTTTCCACATAAAGAATACATAAAGCAACCTGGGTATCACCAGATCACAGAACAGAAAATCAAATTGACCACATATGCATAAACAAGAAATTCAGGTCATCTCTACAAGATGTAAGGGTCCTAAGGGGGCAGATGTAGATTCGGATCACCATTTGCTGATAAGTAAAATTAAACTGAAGCTTAAGCGATACATAACATTCCATGAACATAGACACCAATATAATGTAGGATACCTCAGAAGTCAAGAAACAAAGGAACAGTTCACGGTCACAGTCTCTAATAAGTATGAGGTGTTGCGGCAATTAGAAGATGAGGTGAGTGCGGAAGAATGCTGGCAGCAAGCCAAAAATATTTGGAATGAAACATGCACAGAGGTATTAGGAAAGAAGGAGCTGAATCATAAGGCATGGATAACTCCAGAAACTCTCAAGGAAATAGAAGAAAGGAAAAAGAGGAAAGCAGATTTAAATAATAGCAAAACTAGAACTGCCAAAGCCATAGCCAGGAAAAGTACACAGAAGCTAGCAAGAAAGTGAAGAAACAAATAAAGTTAGATAAAAGACAATACGTAGAAGATCTAGCAAGAGAAGCAGAGGTAGCTGCAGGAAAAGGAAACCTTAAGGATCTTTACAATATCACTAGAAAGCTAGCAGGAAAATACAGACCATCAAATGGGTTGATCAAAAATAGTAGTGTGGAAACTATCACTAATGTTAGAGACCAAATGGAAAGATGGATGGAATACTTCAAGGAACTCCTGAACAGACCAGCACCTACAAACCCCAGATATCCAACCGGCAGAAATTGACTTGGACATCAACTGTGAGAAACCATCCAAGGAGGAGATTAGTAAAGCCATTAAACTTTTAAAAGATGGAAAAGCGGCTGGTCAGATGGTATTCCAGCAGAGGCGGTTAAAGCCAACATAAACACATCCACAGAAATACTGTATAAATTATTTAGCAGAATCTGGGAGACCGAAGAAATACCAGCAAACTGGAGAGAAGGATACCTGGTGAAGCTACCAAAGAAAGGGGACCTTCAGAAGTGTGAAAACTATAGGGGAATAATGCTGTTGTCAGTACCTGGGAAAATAATACTAAGCAGAGTCATCCTGGAGAGACTGAGAGATACCATCGATATAAAGCTAAGAGATGAACAGGCAGGCTTCCGACCAAATAGATCCTGTGCTGAACAGATAGCCACATTACGTATAATAATAGAGCAAAGTATTGAATGGAAATCCCCACTTTATATCGGATTTGTTGATTATGAGAAGGCTTTTGACAGTATTGATAAGGAAACCCTTTGGAAATTAATGAGGCATTATGGAATCCCACAGAAAATTATTAACCTAATAAAAGCAACATATACAGATATGAAATGTAGAGTTCTTCATGAAGGTAAACTAACAGATACTTTCGGAATAGAAACAGGAGTGCGTCAAGGATGTCTTCTATCACCTTTGTTGTTCTTACTGACAATAGACTGGATTATGAAGACCACAGTAACTAACACCAGAAATGGAATCCAATGGACTCTGACAGAGCAACTAGATGATCTGGACTTCGCTGATGATATAGCCCTTCTGTCACATACACAAAATCAGATGCAGGATAAGCTTAACACATTGAATCAAAGGTCCCAGCAACTAGGGCTGAACATTCATAAGGGAAAGACAAAGATATTGAGAATTAACCAAGCAAACGACAACTCGATCTCCTGGAAATCCACTTCAAGAGGTAGAATCATACACATATTTGGGCAGCAACGTAGACAAAGAAGGTGGAACAGATAGAGATGTTAAAATAAGAATACAGAAGGCAAGGAGCTTTCATTGCACTGGGAAACATTTGGAAGTCAAAGAAATCAAATCTAGAACAAAATTCGGATATTTAACTCTAATGTTAAAGCAGTTCTACTGTATGGGTCAGAAACATGGAGAACAACTAAAACAATAGCGCATAAATTGCAAACATTCATCAACTGGTGTCTGCAGAATAGAGGAATAAGATGGTATGATAGGGTCACAAATGAGGAACTTATGGAGAGAACAAGACAGATTCCAGTGAACGAACAGGTTAAAAAGACGCTGGCGCTGGATAGGACACACTTTGCGAAAACCGGAGGGAATATAACAAGAAGGGTCCTTGCCTGGAACCCGCAGGGACAGCGAAAGAAGGAGGCCGAAATACATGGAGACGAGATTTGGAGGCAGAGATCAACAATATAAAGAAGAGCTGGAGGGAGCTGCAGGAGATAGCTAGAGATAGGAAGACTTGGCATGAGTTGGTTGAGGGCCTATGCCCAACCCGGGTAAAAGGCAAGAGAGAAGATTGTATCATATTTGTTGGCTTATCAAAACTGACATTGATATCACATTCATAATGAGTCTGAAGTGCACATTTATAACAATGCAGAAGGTTACAGTTTTACTATACCAACACTTCCGTAGGGAATCTAAGAGAGGTCATCTATATTGCGATATTCATAACCCTGAGAAACGAACGCAACTGGCGCTTGGTCTGAATAGAGAATCCTTTTCCCGATGGATTAAACAGGACACAAAGTGCACTAATGTCAAGCAAGGAAGGAAAAGAACAATTGACGACTTTGACATAGATGTCATAAGACAGGAGCTCTTGAAAATGTTTACGACAAATCAACTTGTTACTCTCAGGAAACTGAAATTAAAACTGCAATCAGATTGCAGCATAGACATTTCTAAAAGTACTCTATGGAAAATTGTAAGAGCCGCCGGCTTCACCTTCAGAAAAACTATAGGCGCAGGAATATTATTGTGAAAAGCCACATTTAATTGCTGCCCGAAGTAAATACCTGAGGCAGATCCGTGAGCGCGGAGGCAAGGCTATGATATTGTATATTTGGACGAATCCTGGGTCAATGCTCACCACACCAATGCTAAAGAATGACAATCAGTAGACGGTGAACAGAAAAGAAAAATACCAACAAAAAGGCCAGCGTATTATACTAACACATGCAGGAAGTAGTGAAGAAGGTCTTTTCCATGACGCTGGACTTATTTTCCAATCAAAAGTACCGACGGTAGGGACTACCACACATAAATGAATGGACATATTTTCAGGCACTGGATGGAGAAAGATCTACTTCCAATTCTAAACAGACCATCATGCTTGGTAATGGATAATGCATCCTATCACAACGCAGTATCAGCGGAAGACAAAGTACCAACTGCATCAAATACAAAAGATCAAATTAGGACTTGGCTTGCTAAGGAAAATGTCAGCTTCGATGATACATATTTGAAACCCGAGTTGTTGCACCTGGTGAGGATGACAAATAAGACAAAGGTGTTTCATATTGACAAAATCATTGCGGAATACGGCCACACGTCTTTGCGACTACCTCCATATCATGCTCACCTCAATCCGATAGAGCTTGTCTGGGCTAAAGTAAAAGGGCAAGTTGCCGAACATAACAGGACGTTTAAAATGGGTGATGTTGAAGTTCTGACACGTGAGTCCTTCTCAATGATAGACATGCAGTTCTGGAAGAAGTGTGTTGAACATGTGCTCCGAGAGGAAGACGAGTACTGGCACCGAGATGGATTACAATTTGTCCAGCCAGTAACAATTATCAACCTCATGGAATCGTCAGATTCGGGATGATACAAATCATATTTTGATTACAGACTGAGAAATAGCAACGTTTACATTTCCATATCCAAATGCGTCTACCATCATACAATTTGTGGTGAAGTTAAGACACCCTGGGGTCTAATGGTGACCGAAGGGAGGACTAACTGTTGCATATTGTATCCAAGTTCACGATTGCACATAAAGGGCAACACACTTAATTACTTGACCTATCAAGTTAATATGGAGATACACCTATGAATAGAATTGACATGGACAAATTCTACCGATACTGTAAAATCTAAAATTTGAGCCCCGTATTTGCAATTGTCATAAAAGATCAAAGGAATTCGCCGATGTGCAAAATCCGTAGCATCTATGGACTACTGGTTAGCTTTATTTTAGCGTCATGGATATTCTAAGGCTGCATGCAAAAATCACTGAGATCCAACAGGTAGTTTTCGAGAAAATCAATTTCAAACGTGCTCACGAATTAATGGACAGACTATAGTATCAATTTCTTGACATCCTTAATTATAAATTATCTTTTAGTTTATTAAGTATTATGTGTCTGTATTTGTTATCTTGATAAAGGTATATGGTCGGAACATCGAGTGCTGTTTATTTTCATACATAATCATTAATTTTTCATTACCTATGTAATACCTGTCTTTGTTAAATCGCCTACATGTCACATAATAAAATATGAAAATAGCTACTCTCCATACATAGACATAAAGAGAGGAGTGAGACAAGGATGCATTCTGTCACCAAGCCTATTTAACATATAAGCAGAGAAAATCTTCAAACAACTAGAGGGAATGCCAGGACTCAAGATCAATGGAAAAATAATAAACAACTTAAGATATACAGATGACACAGTATTGGTAGCAGAAAATGAACAAGATCTACAAGAACTAGTGGACCAATTGGACAGAACTAGCAAGGAATATGGATTAGACATTAACATACAGAAAACAAAAACTATGGTAATCAACAAGGAAATGGAAAAACCTAAAATGAATATAAAAATACATGGAGAATTACTACATCAAGTAAAAGCTACTCCTATCTCGGTCAGATGATTACAGATGATGGCAGATGTATAACAGAAATTAAAAAGAGAATAGGAATGGCCAAGGATAATTTCAATAGTATGAGAAAGTTACTGACATCCAAACAAATTACAAACAGGCTAAAAATGAGAATGATCAAATGCTATATATATCCTATATTAATGTATGGCTCGAAAACATGGACAATGAACAAGCAGTTAGAAGACATAATTGATGCATTTGAGATATGGATATATAGAAGAATAGGCAGAGTTTCATGGACAGAAAACAGACAAATAAACAAGTTTTAGGAAAACTAGGCATGAAGAAACAATTATTAAGAGAAATAAAATTCAGACAAGTAAAGTATTTTGGGCACATAAAAGACATGACACCATGATAAAATCTTTACTAGAGGGGAAAGTTGAGGGAGAAGAGCAAGAGGAAGACCGAGAGATAAGTGGGAGGGAAACTTTAAGAAATGGACAGGTTACAGTCTGGCAGTGTGCAACACCAAGGCGAAAGACAGAGGATGCTGGAGATTCATTGCAGCCAACCTTCTATGTGGAGACGGCACCTGATGATGATGACATGTCACATATTAAATCGCCTACATGTCACATATTCAATCGCCTACATGTCACATATTAAATCGCCTACATGTCACATATTAAATCGCCTACATGTCACATATTAATCGTACATGTCACATATTGAATCGCCTACATGTCACATATTGAATCGCCTACATGTCACATATTCAATCGCCTACATGTCACATATTAAATCGCCTACATGTCACATATTAAATCGCATACATGTCACATATTCAATCGCCTACATGTCACATATTAAATCGCCTACATGTCACATATTAAATCGCCTACATGTCAGATATTAATCGCCTACATGTCACATATTCAACTACAGCACATACATGTCATGCATATATTCAATCGCCTACATGTCACATATTCAATCCCCTATGTCACTATTCAATCGCCTACATGTCACATATTCAATCGCCTACATGTCACATATTCAATCGCCTACATGTCACATATTCAATCGCCTACATGTCACATATTCAATCGCCTACATGTCAGATATTCAATCGCCTACATGTCACATATTCAATCGCCTACATGTCACATATTGAATCGCCTACATGTCACATATTCAATCGCCTACATGTCACATATTCAATCGCCTACATGTCACATATTCAATCGCCTACATGTCACATATTAAATCGCCTACATGTCACATATTAAATCGCCTACATGTCAGATATTCAATCGCCTACATGTCACATATTCAATCGCCTACATGTCACATATTCAATCGCCTACATGTCACATATTCAATCCCCTACATGTCACATATTCAATCGCCTACATGTCACATATTCAATCGCCTACATGTCACATATTCAATCGCCTACATGTCACATATTCAATCGCCTACATGTCAGATATTCAATCGCCTACATGTCACATATTCAATCCCCTACATGTCACATATTCAATCGCCTACATGTCACATATTCAATCGCCTACATGTCACATATTCAAGTTAACTCTAAGATAAATGTCTTTTTCTTTTTCATTTCTCTATTCCTATTTAGCCTCACAGTGTCAGGATAAGAAGAGATTTCTAGAACGAGCCCTCGTATGCGCTTCATAAATAGTGTATTTCATCACCTCTGTTATCTCTGAGGTCCATCTTTTTCGTGGCCGGACTTTTACTTTGTATCCACTGTATCTTTGAATCAACATTGCTCTTTGAAGTACACTGTTTCTTGGTAATCTACGTATGTGGCCGAACCATTTAATTTGTTGTTTCTTGGTGAAGTTCAGTACTGATGCTGTATCCATTTTTTTAAATGATATCTTCATTTCTCAACTGGTCTCTTCTTGATACTCTCATCATACTCCGTAGGCAATGTATCTCTGTCATGGCTAGTTTTATTATATCGTTTAAATGTCAGCCTCCAGATGAATCTATACTAAGATTAATTGTCTTCAATAAATAGTGATGGACTCAAATAAATGTGTAAAAATCAAATAAAACAGTGATCTGTCAAACATATTTAAACGTCAGTCCACAACAATTTATAATTCCCCCGACTTAGCTAAATGATTTTATGTTATCAGGGGTCAGTATCCAAGACACATAAGATTAAAGAACATCACTGGATACAAGATACAATGGATACAAGATACAAATAATACAAAATACAAATGATGCAAGATACATATAATACAAGAAACAAAGGATACAAAGTACAAAGGATACAAGATACAAAGTACAAAAGATACAAAGATACAAAGGATACAAGATACAAAGTACAAAGGATACAAGATACAAAGTACAAAGGATACAAAGTACAAAGGATACAAAGATACAAAAGATACAAGATACAAAGATACAAAGGATACAAAGTACAAAGGATACAAAGTACAAAGGATACAAAGATACAAAGTACAAATTGTACAAAGCACAAAGGATACAAAGGATACAAAGTACAAAGGATACAAAGTACAAAGGATACAAAGATACAAAGTACAAAGGATACAAAGATACAAAGGATACAAAGTAGAAAGTACACAAGTTACAAAGGATAAAAGGTACAGAGGATACAAGAATATAAACGAATACAAGATCCAAAAAATACAAGATCCAAAGGATACATGAACAACAAAGTATACAAGATCCAAAGGATACATGACAACAAAGGATCAGAACAACAAAGGATACATGAACAACAAAGGATACATGAACAACAAAGGATACATGAACAACAAAGGATACATGAACAACAAAGGATACATGAACAACAAAGGATACATGAACAACAAAGGATACATGAACAACAAAGGATACATGAACAACAAAGGATACATGAACAACAAAGGATACATGAACAACAAACGATACATGAACAACAAAGGATACATGAACAACAAACGATACAAGACGACAAACCTATAAGATAGCCATGGAAAACACTGGCAGATCGCTAACTGTCTTTGATGTAAATATGGAATTAAAGGTGGCAAATGATATTAATGGAAAAAATTAGAATCGAAAAATAAGATAATTAATAATAAGAAATACATATTCAATATACATATATGTTAATAGCCGTCCATCGCTAGCGATGATGACAAAAACCTCAGACGTGTGCTGTTGCACCTCTCTGGTGTGTGTGAGTTGACTGTAGAGTCCAATCCTAGAACACAATCCCCTACCACAGGTGGGTCATACATGATCAAGGTTAGAGATGCGGGTGTTGTGTGTTCTGTTTTCCGCAGGTCTTTTTCTCTGTGCCTCAACGGCACGACTATTCTCAGTTATGCAGGTTTCTCTTGTGTTGTTACAGCACCACATTTGACGATCTTGTGCCAGGGAGGACACTCTTAAAGTCTCTCTGAGCCCGTCTGCCCTGCGTGTTCGTAGGGCGTTGGACGACGGGTGACAAGCCCTCTGTGAGTGCGAGTTCAATTCCTCGGGCTGGCAGAAAAACCACAGGTTCTCCATATTGACGGTGCTCATGGCACCGAACCAAGGGTTACGATGTCCATGGCACCGAGCCGAAGAGCTGAAAGCTCAAGCGCTTCTGGATCGAGGGAAAACAAAAATGGTCTCTGACATGCTTCGATATAGACACCACCTGCTGGGAATCCAGGGCGCAAGAACAACACAGGATATAAGATACAAAGGATACAAGAACAACACAGGATATAAGATATAAAGGATACAAGAACAACACAGGATATAAGATACAACGGATACAAGAACAACACAGGATATAAGATACAAAGGATACAAGAACAACACAGGATATAAGATATAAAGGATACAAGAACAACACAGGATATAAGATATAAAGGATACAAGAACAACACATGATATAAGATATAAGGATGCAAGAACAACACAGGATATAAGATATAAAGGATACAAGAACAACACAGGATATAAGATATAAAGGATACAAGAACAACACAGGATAGAAGATAAAGGATACAAGAACAACACAGGATATAAGATATAAAGGATACAAGAACAACACAGGATATAAGATATAAAGGATACAAGAACAACACAGGATATAAGATATAAAGGATGCAAGAACAACACAGGATATAAGATATAAAGGATACAAGAACAACACAGGATATAAGATATAAAGATACAGCGACATGTATGGCGTGGCTGACAATATGAGGCGGACAGCTGCCTTTATTACAGAATTCGAAATCCCAATCTAGGGAGAAGGCAGAAGAAGAAGAGGACACAGAGGATACAAGAAAAACACAGAATTCAAGACATACATGCACATGTCTTATGAAGCATAATAGAAGACGGTATAAGAGAAAACTATACTAGCGAAACACAAAATCTATATCTCAATGTGGAAAAAACAAAAATAATGACAACTGATAAAACAAGCTTGACATTGGATATTTTTATCCACGGGAAAAAAATGGAAAATGCAAACAGTTTTGAATATCTCAGTTCCCTGCTATTAAGAGATGGCAATGGAATAAAGGAAATTAAAAGAAAAACAAATATGGTCTTTAACAAAATGTAACATCTAAAAGCATTATGGAATGGTTTTGATAGGAAAATAAAAGTCTGGATACTAAGATCATGCATATTCATAGTAACAACGTATGGGTGTGAATCATGGACATTTAACAAGGCAGTGGGAAAACATATATGTGCTTTTAAATATAAGTGTCGGGCGAGTGGTTACCGTAGCCCAAATTTGGGGTGTAAAGAATAGAACCACTGTTACCTGCCACGCATGTCGTAAGAGGCGACTAAGGAGGTTTGGATGAAATCGGATGCACGTGTCCGCTAGGGAATGCTAACCCGAAACAAATGCTTGCAGAAAACAGATGCACCAGGCCGTAAGGCGCATAACATGGTGCAACGACCCCTCACAATGAGGAATGGGATAACGGATTCTACGGTCGCCAATCTGCCTCGGAGGTTTAGCCACTCAGTAAGAATGTCAGACCTACCATCACGAGGGTGGCCAAAACTTACTGCGGGAAGAGGTCAGCACAAATGGGAAAGCAGAATCATACAAATTATATCCTATAGAACTGCCACTAGTATGCGGACTTGAGGAGAAAGAGGTGGCCCACTTACACTAGCGTCCAAGACAAACTGCATGGCGTGGCTGATAATCTGAGGCAGACGACTGCCTTTATTAGAGAATCCGAAATCCCAATCTAGTGAGAACGCAGAAAAAGAAAAAGAAAATATAAGTGTTACAGAAGAGTCCTTCGTATATCATGGACAGAGAAGAGAACAAATAGATCTATATAGAAAGAATTCAAAATCAAATAAAACTGGCATCAAGATAATGAGAAAATTGAAGCATTTTGTATATATAAAAAAAAACACGAATGTTTGTAGAAAACAATTACGGAAGGAAGAATCCGGGCTAATAGGAAAAGAGGAAGACCACAGAAAACTGTCTGATGCTACAAATAAGAAAGAGAAAATTGAGATATTTTGGACATATAAAAAGACATGAAGGGCTAGAGAAGACCATCATGGTAGGAGGCGTACCGGCAAAGATAAAAAGAGGAAGACCACGGAGAAGATGGACTCAGGATGTAACTGATGATTTGAGAATGACAGTTGAAGAGGCCATCTGACCTATACGATAGAGAAATTTTGAAGGATTATTGAAGTAGCAACGCTCTGCTCACGACAAGCTATTTTATGATGATAAAAAAAAACCTAGGAATTTAGTGTACGTTCAGGAGTACACAAAGTAGCATCATCATTATCAGGTGCCGTGCCGGCTGATGTAGGCGATGTAGGATCTCCACAATTCATTGTCTCTGGTGTTTGCTATCATCTCATATGTTGACGCTCTTCCACGACATGAATTCAGGCTATCCAAAATATTCTCTCATGTCTTCCTCTGTTCTTCTTCCCTCTATTTTAACGGTTGTTACTTCTTTTCCTTGAACCTCCATATCCACCCTTTGTAAATCGTATGTGATCTGAGCCTAAAAGTGATTGTACGTTGTGCCATTATGCGCTTACAAGTAGGCCATCACATCCAATTTCTGCGATGCTTTTTATTTACTAGGGTAGCTTCCCAAGGTCCTACGTATGTCGCCTCTTACGACATGCCTTGTAGGTCGCAATGGTACTATTCTTTGCTCCCCTTACGAGCCCCGGCAACAGACGTGTGAAACGGTTGTTACAATGTG
The DNA here is from genome assembly GCA_020796225.1 of Arion vulgaris. Taxonomy (NCBI): domain Eukaryota; kingdom Metazoa; phylum Mollusca; class Gastropoda; order Stylommatophora; family Arionidae; genus Arion; species Arion vulgaris. The sequence goes on from CM036765.1 coordinate 18,925,198, forward strand.
TTCTAAACCTCCCTCCCCATTCACATGTACAGAGTATCATACAATGATATACAATGATAATATAATATATCGTTAGTTTGATCTATAAAACAAAACCAGCAATAAACATGTATATCATTCACAAAATGTTGGGGGAGACTGAACAAACATAGGTCAAAAAATTTTTAACATTTTTTTAATTGTCATTCCTTGTTTCGCCCGAGTGGTTACCGGGGCCCAAATTTGGGGTGCAAAGAATAGAACCACTGTTACCTGCCACGCATGTCGTAAGAGGCGACTAAAGAGGTTTGGATGAAATCGGATGCATGTGTCCTAAGCGTGTAGAAGTCTATGTGTTTAGGGGCCTACCAAACCAATGTGCAACGTATACACGTTCTTGGCAAAGATCAAACATATCACAAAGAGTGATTAAAATTGGTCGTAAAGAACGAACGCAAAGAAGAAGAAAGAAGAAGATTCCTTGTTTGACCGCTATGAATTCAAGCATATTCATGGGCATAAAATTGGGTCTCTGTGTGATTTTGCGTGAAGGCTTGCTTTCTTTATCAGCAGTGTCTCTGGTCATACAGGTCATCCTTACTCCAACTTTAGACGAACTTATAATGTATATGTCCAAGGAGTCTTTGTCGCTAAGTTGTTAAGTCGTGCCTTGCATTACGAAGGACGTAGATTCGAATCCGGACCTCGTCACTCTCTTCACAAGTGTATTTCTTTCCAGAGAAACTTATGATTGTTACCGGAGCTCATGAGTTCGTGCTTTGTGCAATATTCTCTGCAGATGACGTGTCATTTCTGCGAGAGGACCGTGCTTTGTGCAATTTTCTCTGCAGGTGACGTGTCATTTCTGCCGAGAGGGACCGTGGTTTGTGCAATATTCTCTGCAGGTGACGTGCCATTTCTGCCGAGAGGGACCGTGGTTTGTGCAATATTCTCTGCAGGTGACGTGCCATTTCTGCGGAGAGGGGCCGTCCTTTGTGCAATATTCTCTGCAGGTGACGTGCCATTTCTGCGAGAGGGCCGTCCTTTGTGCAATATTCTCTGCAGGTGACGTGCCATTTCTGCCGAGAGGGACCGTGGTTGTGCAATATTTCTGCAGGTGACGTGCCATTTCGCGAGAATGAAGTCTATTGGCAAAACTCGACCAATAATTAATTTTCGCTTTGACTATTTGATTTAAATACCGCCAAGTAAAAGATCAGAGTTCTCGGTATTCTATCCGTGAACCACGTACAAACCTCATAATATTTGGCTCAGGTAGCCAAAGGGACGACCACTGAACGATGAAAAAACGATGAAATAACGGAATATCCGAGGCAATAAATTCCACCTTGTACAAAGCGCATAGCGAGACTTGTTTCATGTGTCTCTTTTTGTTGACCTGACACCGAAAGACAAAACATGATTAGAGAATAGATAGATAAAGAAAGGTAAGAACATAAGATAAAGAAGATTTGTAAAAACAAATTTAAAAAATAAGAACACAAACAGGACAAAAAAACGTGGAAAGGAAAAAAATTAATATAGACATCAATAAAAAAAAAGGACATATACATGGATAAAATAAGAAAATATACATGAAAATAATAGGAAAATGGACATACGGAAAATAAGAACATTGACAAGAAAATGATAAGAACATAGAAAAGGATAAAATAAGAACATGGGCATGAAGTAAAATAAAAACATGGACATGAAGTAAAATAAGAACATAGGCATGAAGTAACATAAGAAAATAGACATGAGATAAAAACACAGACATTAATGCGAATAATAACACAGACAACAAGAGAAAAATGATGAGTTTGTTAGTTTGTATTTGTGTCTTGTATGTTATTTCTTACTGAGCATGCAAATCTTCTAACATGCATCACCAAATTTTAATGATATCTCTAATTAGTTTTAACAAGCTGTATCGCATAATATATACTTTCTACTAGAAGATATGCATGCTCTTTGGATACATCAAATCTGTAGATTTTTGTTTATCAGAAGACCATATTAAATATATTTTAGTTAGTTTGTTAATTGGTTATTTAGTTAGTTAATTGGTATTTAGTTAGTTATTAATTGTATTAGTTAGTTAATTGGTTTTTTTGGTTAATTAGTTTTTTTGAGTATTTCGTTATTTAATTTAGTTAGTTTTAGTTAGTTAGTTATTTAGTTGTTAATAAATAAGTTTTTAGTTAATAATTATTTTGTTAGTTAGTTATTAAACTAAATAGTGACTTTTAGTTAGATGTTATTTAGTTTGTTAGTTATTTAGTTAATTATTTAGTTAGTCAGTTATTTAATTTAATAGTTAGTTATTTAGTTAGTTGCAATTAAAAGTTAGTTATTAAAAGTTAGTTATTTAGTTATTTTATGTTAGTTAATTAGTTATATTATTTTTTATTTAGTTAGTTAGTTATTTAGTTAGTTGGTTAAGTTAGTTGGTTATTTAGTTTAAAATTTTGTTGGTTAGTTAATCGTTATTTATAGTTGTTATTTAGTTAGTCATTATTTAATTTAATAGTTGTTATTTAGTTGTTGGTATTTAGTTAGTTATTTAGTTAGTATTTTTAGTTATTGATTTTTAGTTAAGTACTAAGATATTTAGTTAGTTAGTAGTTAATCAGTAAGTAAGTTAGTTAATTAAAGTAAGTTAGTTAATCAGTTAGTTGAGTAGCAAGTTGTGTTAATGTTAGTTAGTACGTTAGTTACTCAGTTAGTTAGTAATTAGTTAATCATTTATAGTTAGTTAATCAGTTAGTTAGTTAATCGTCATTACATGTTAGTTAATCAGTTAGTTAGTTAATCAGTTGCTAGTAAGTTAGTTAATCAGTTAGTTAGATGCCAGTAAGTTAGTTAATCAGTTAGTTATAAGTTAGTAATCAGTTAGTTAGCCAATAAGTTAGTTAACTGCAGTTTATTTAAATTAGAGTATTAGTTAATCAATTAGTTAGCTAGAGTAATGTTAATTTAAGTTAATTATAGTTAATAGCCACCAGACCATCCTCATTGCACAAGGAACAAGTGCATAGTGCTCATATCTCATCTTTCATATAGCCGTCAACAGGTAGTAAGTGACATAATAGTTCTGTATATCCCAGCACAGTTTTCAAATCTAGTACCATCCTGTTTGGCTCCAAATTTCTGCAGTCGGGACTTGGACGCAGAATTCAAGTCACCATCTGAATCCCCTATTTGACCCGTCTGCAATATGGGGCTCAGAACAGAAGCCCTGCCAGCCGCCCCACCTATCACCGCTGTAACCGTTCCTGCAAGTTGCTCGCTGGACATGAAACGCCGATGGAAATTAACATATTCTAACAACATTATACACAAATAACTTTGTACACATCACATGTAGTCATCTTGTACACACCTATTGCTATACCCTTCTAATAGGGTAGCAGAGGCTAAATTACGGCTAAATTAGAGGCTAAATAGGGATGCAGACGCTAAATTACGGCCCTTGTTTTCAGAGGTATTCGAATCAACATGTGACCGGACATTTGCGACCAGATGGGCAACCAGATGGACGACCAGATTAGGACAATCGAATTCCCGGATGAGGATGCTATATAGGCGGACAAGTCAGACAGGGGACGAAGATTACGAAAAGAAGGCCTAAGATTACGACAGAAGGTCATAAGAGACCTAGGATTAGAAGACTACGAGGAGTACGAGAGAACGACAGAGAACCCCGAAACAGAAGAGAAGCACGGAAGATTTGGACTTAGGCAGGAAAGTGATACAGGTAGTAGGAACATATTAAAATAAGTTAACAAAGTGTTAGATAAAGTAAGGCTGAGTTTATTAGGTTTGATATATCAAAGTGCCAACCTCGTGATAATTGTTCTATTACTTAACGTTGATATAACGTGTCAGAGAGCTAGTTATCAACACGTGGCGACATATAATTTCATCTAAATCTCGCCAACCCCAGCTTTTGGCAAACGCTGCAGATCAACCACGTGGCAGAAGAACTTCCATCTTAGGTTGACAGTCTTTCATTCTACAGTGTCGTTCTTTGAGAACGTGTGAGTTTGTCGCATTTAATCATCCCTCAACATAATTTGAACTGTTCAGTGAAATAGTTACCACGTGTGTCAGTTGTCAAGCATTAGCCTATGGTTTAGTCAGAAACGACGATCCAGTGCTACTTCGTCAATTAACTAGAGTTTCAAGTTAGCTGGTACACGATCGGATCTAGAAGAGCTGCAGTTGAAATACAAATCGTGAAATCTTGTGTGTAGAGATAGATTGATAAATTCCAAGGATATCGGATAATTAATTAAGAAAGTGTGTTTTAATTGTGTGTATTTTTTAAAATAATACTTGTGTAATTGTTTCATAAAATGTCTATGCACGTATGTAACGTAGAGAAGTGAATTATAGATGCAAGTATCTGGATAACCTTCTTGATACAGAGAATAGAGTATAAGAACATGTCATCCTTTAAAAGTCGTATATACAATTTTGATATCCACGTGTTACTATTCTAATCGTTTATGGTAGTATTATATTGGTTTATAATGTATTCAGTAATAAGTGAGTAATGCCAACTCTCCCTACTGTTTACACTTGTACACATATTTTACTCACCATGTACACTAAACAGTGCGTCCTTGTACATGTCATCCTTATAAGTCGTACACATATTGTTTATCACATGTACACGTACATCGTTTAATCGCATTGTACACATATTGTTTATCACATGTACACGTACATCGTTTAATCGCATTGTACACATATTGTTTATCACATGTACACGTACATCGTTTAATCGCATTGTACACATATTGTTTATCACATGTACACGTACATCGTTTAATCGCATTGTACACATATTGTTTATCACATGTACACGTACATCGTTTAATCGCATTGTACACATATTGTTTATCACATGTACACGTACATCGTTTAATCGCATTGTACACATAATCTTTGTATTACATTGTACACATAAGCCGTTTATCAACAACTTGATCAGTTATAGGAGGACTATCATTATAGTACTTCGGAAATGTTCATATGTGCTCCAATCTCCGCCTCATCAAGTCCAATTGCACAGCAGGACAGTTGGATGTTGATTTAGCAATCTTTTTTTACCTATTTGGTATGTTGTTCTTTTCGGGCTGTACCAATATCAACACCCATCTCTCACAATCTGTTCAACGACTGGGATTCACAACCCTGAAAATAATCCGTTCAGAAAGACCGTCTTGCAATCGGAAAAACTATGCAGAATTGAAAGTAACTAACAATTGCTCTTCATTGTATACTTTTTGCTTCAGACAATTCAGCAAATTCCAAGTTTAATCTATATAATTTCAAGCACAATTTGATCCTTGTTAGTTGATGGGTGGCAAGAATGTAAGAGTATTTACTGATCAATGAAGGACAATCAATTTACGTCACAATTGAACTATTTTTGATACTTGTATTTCTTGATGTTTCATCTTTCTACCCGGAAATAATATTGTTACATTTAGAGACAGTAATCAAAGTGAATCTCAACTACCAAAACCAAAAGCTGGACTAATGTTTCTGGAATTGTTTAAAGTTCTGGAACAAAAGTTACATTTTCTTTCATCGCATGAGCTCAATCTTAAAGCAAACAGTTGTTGATGTTGTTGAGTGCTGCATTTCTGGTAGAACTAAAAAGTACAGACCGATCTTATAATTGACTTTATTGGTCTGATTTATTTCGACATCCATTTATAAAAAGCTTCCCCATTTCTTGATATCAGATTCAGAGTCTTAATAATTGTTTGTAAGATAAGAATAGACTATCATTTCCTGTAGTTATTTCCTTACCCGCAACTAATTTAATTTGTGTTCAGGTGACTAACACTGCCTGCTTTGTCTACCTATCTCACTTCATTTGATCTTGAGCCATTTATTCTGTGTACATTTTATATCCAAGCTAATTCAACGAATTTTTTTGCTACTTTATCACGTGAGATTTCAAACACTTTGTCGATGTTTGAAGTACCAGTTTATTTTGGGATTTAAAGTAAAAGTACTCGGTATCCAGGACTAGAGGGCACTCTTAAAGCACTCTGGTCAGTTTGTTTAGACACAATCATGATGAAGTATCCGTTAGAATTATATTAGCGAGATGTAGTCCCTAGGGAACTTGTCATGATTCGACTAATAAAGTTAAAGACAGAATCCAATCTACGGTTGAGCGCTGTTAACAAGTGTAACACTAGAACTTCTTGACAAATTATCGGCTACTTTTTTCTTGACACTAAACAATTCTATGAATAACACTTGACCCAGACGACAGGGCACAAACTCTGTAGCACCGATAGTGTTTCACTGGAGAACATAGAAGGAAAAATAAGTTTCAGTTTCAGTTTGGAATATCTTCATTGCACACCGGACAGGTCAATAGGTGCTCCGATCTCCTTCGCAATATCTCCAACAGCGTCCAGCGACTGACCGTACCAGTTCGATTTTGATTGATGAGTACTTCACTAGGCCAGATTTTTAAAATTCTCTTCATGCAACTTAGGAAGGCGAGCCCAAATAAATTCATACAGAAACTGGATGTGTTGGTACGGGTCTGTAGGTGTCTAACTGGCACAACGAACTGACACTCTAAGGAGAAACTGACACACAGATCACAACGTTTGGTTAAACCAGTGGGTGAAGAATAAGAAGAAACAGAAACCAACGCCAGTGCTACGGAGCTCGTGCACTGCAGCTGAGATCTTCCTGCGAAAGAAAGAGATCGAAGTACACACTTGGTTACGCACCGAAGTGCAATGATGATGGTCCTATCAATCAACCAAGAATAAGAAGAATAAAAGCTACTTAAAATCGGATATTAATGTTAATGTTATTATATTACTGTGTGTCGCACTTCAAACAAGGAACTGCTTGCAAAACAAATGAACAAACATGGAATATTATGCCAGCTTAAACATAAATCTTCTTATTCTCACATTTACCACTCTTAAAGAGCCGTTAAGTTGTTATTTAAGAAACTGTGCCAAAGGATATAAGTGCTCAATAAATAGAGCTAGGAAACGTACCCTAATATTGACATGCGTGATTTCAATATACCTGAAACAGATATTCTACATTTGTTTTGTCTTAAATAGACTTTACAATGAAATAAGACTAGGAAATCGTTAAGATGCTGATTATGTTCAAAAGCACGTGTTGTTGAGCTTATTGATTCTTGTGTTAGCTGACACTGTCTCAGTTTGTTTGTTGGCAGTGACCTGAATTATTCGAATAATAGGGTTGTGCGTAATAAGAAATGAGCTTAATTTTCAGAAAGAACTTTATCAGAATTGTGAAGCCTTAACAATAACAGGTATGAGTAAGTAGGGAATCAATTTTCATACAATATGGTGTAATGAGGAATAGTTAGTAATATATGTTTCTTTGAGCAACGGTACACGATGAGAACATCATAGAATTTGGGTTATGGTTCTTGTTTCGTAGACGCGTAGCCCCATAATCAAATTCTACAGTAGAATTGGGATTTTACCCCATTGTATGACTCTAGTAGTGACTAAAAGACAGATTATAAATTCAATCTTTATACCAACATTGTGCTACCAGAGCCAAACATGGGCCCTGACAAAAGAAAATTACCACATGCGAAATGAGATGCCTGAGGAAAGCAGTAAATAAAACAAGAAGAGACCATATAAGAAATGAGGAAATTAGAAGAACAGTCGGAACAACACCTGCTATTAGATTTATTGAAAAACAGAGACTCAAATGGTTTGGCCACTTGGTCAGAATGAACCCGAATACACCAGTTGCAAGAGCGTACAACTTGAAAATGGAATCATCAAGAGGAAGGGGCAGACCAAGAAAAAGATGGGTTGATGGAGTTATAGACATCTTAAAACTCCACAATACCACACCATATCAAGCGACCGAGCTTGCATTATCTCGGAAACCGATCATCAGTTAAACCTGCTACGCCTAGCGGCAAAAAGCAGAGAAGGACAAAAGAAAAGAAAGAAAGTATGACTCTCAGATGGACCTAGCTTTAACTAGGTACCAAGGAGATACTGGAAATTAACGCTAAAGGCGAAATGTGTGAGGTGCATCACATTACCCATCGTGTTTAAATTTCGGTTTGGAATATCTTCATTGCACTCCGAACATGTCAATAGGTGCTCCGATCTCCTTCGCAATATCTCCAATAGCTTCCAGTGGCTTACCAAATCAGTTCAATGTTGATTGATAATCCTACTCAAATTCCTGTTGTGCTGTTCTTTTCTTGCCATTCCGATCTTTAATCCAGGCTCTTGCAATCTTGCAGTTGAGGTGGATTGGTTAACTTAAGATAAAAAAAACGCTTTTCGGCCACTCTCTGAGGTCATTGAGAATGTCAGCTCTATCCATTGGCTGACCCCCTGATATGGTGACAAAGCCAACTAGCCCGTCTGCTCTTTCATTGCCATGGACCGTCATGTGTCACAGAGCAAAGATGAGTAATTCTGCAAATTGTTGCCGCTTGTGGTGATTCAATCCATTGCCTGCGCAAAGAACCAGCTTCAACATTTCGGATCATACTTAATGCATCACTCAGAATGCACGCATGAGTGTAGTTTTCTGACTCCAGCCAGAGTAGTGCCTTAGTCACCGACAGTACAATGTCACGCTACTTGTTATCCTACTAAATGCACCATTGGCTTTCTTGACCTTTCTGACGTATGAGAATGCAGAGAAGGACCACACAGACCTATCACATGCAGTTGGTCAAAGAAAAATGCGAGCCGAACACCATATTTATCAATGTTGTTTTTTAATTTGTGAAAGGGTTTCTTAATTAATTTCATACGATGGGTTATGTGGTCATCGTCACCTCGGCCTCTTGCATTTGCAAGTATTTCTCAGCTAGCAAGTTTAGACATGGTTGACCTAGAAGTTGTTGCAGATTTTGTCTCGCGTTGTGCTGCGACTCGTAGACGAACAAAGGCTAGTAACACTGTGACCTCTTAAAGGGTTTAAAAGCCGAAGGATTGACTTCATTGCACCGGGTTTTACCCCATCTGGCTCGGTCCCTCTCAGCAGAAATGGCACGCCCCCTACCGAGAGTATTGCACAAAGCACGAACTCCGTAGCCTCAGCAACAATCCTAGGGTCTCTGGAACAAACTGCACTCGTGAACAGAACGGCACGGTCCAGACTCGAACTCACGACCTTCGACTCGCAAGGCAAAGGGCTTAACCACTCGTGACCTACAAGGCATGTCGTAAAAGGCGATTGAGGTAGGGGTCAAGGGAAGCTACTCTAGTAAATAGAAAGGGTTGCAGAAATCGGATGTGCTGGCCTAATTGTAAGCACATAACTAGCACAACGTACAATCGCTCTTAGGCTTATATCACATACAAATCATAAAGAGTGGTTAACAAATGATCGATATAGGGCGTTCAAAGAAGAAGTAGAAGTTGCAGATGGGGAATAAATCGGACTCCAAATGTGTAATTTGATGCTGGGAACACGTGCAATTTCAACATGAATATTCAATTTTTAAACAATGAAGTACAATCAAATTTGATGAATCTTACATTGATACACTAACATTGAAAACATATCGTGATGGAGACGATTTTTATGTTTATAATTACTTCATGTTATGTTTCGAAAGTTATCTATGCTGCTACTAAAAATAGTAACAGGAATAATTTTTAATTTTTCAACGCGTCAAAATGAACCAAACATGAGAAATGTAAAATGTCGGAAGGAATTAATATATTTCCGTCTTCAACGAACAAAAGTCATGACAAAAATGAAACCAAAATTCATTAGAAAATCGGTTCTGTCATTAGCGGCTCTGTATTTATGGCATCCAGATAAATGATCTTCCTCTTTCAGTTTGCTAGAAGTGTCATTACTAAACATCTCCTATACTTGATCCAGATAAGATTGATAAGTTTCCTTCAGTTCAGTGGCGGCTCGTCATTAAGGGCCAGTGGGACCGGGCCCCATAAAAAATAAGGTATAATGTGTATTTTTATTTTATACATTAAAATATATCCTAACCGAAACCATGATTTTTCCCAAAATATCTGTCTGACCCCACCAACAAAAATGATCACGAGCCGCCACTGCTCCAGTTTAACCCTTTCGCTCCGTAATTGTTTTGGCTTCCGAACACATTTATTTTGTGGTGTGTACGGACAATAGTTTTACTGCAGTTTCCTCCTATATCAATATTTGTGTACTGAATTAGCCATCCAACTGCCTTTACGTCATCTTAGAAAATACTGCTGATACATCGGCTCAGACGGGCTATAATATTTCCTCTCGTATCGTTATACGCCACATAGGGCCTGCAAGTAATTTCTCCATACCGCTCTATCCTGGGCAACTCGCTCAATCTCCTCCATGGAACTGAGACCGATATTTCCTGCCTCTCTCAGCAAAATTCGTTTCAGGGTCTCCTTAGATCGACCTCTCTTTCTTGAACCCTTTGCATCCCACTTCAATGCCTGTTTTGATATTCGTTGATCATTTCTCCTCAAGGTGTGCCCAACATATCTCCATCTTCTCTTTCTTATAACAGTTGTCACTAGTGGTTGACCAGACATATCTCTGATTTCATCACTTCTCCTGAATTCATTCCATTTTATATTCATTATTTTTCGCAGACATCTATTTTTAAATGCATTCAACTTGCTTTCTATATCTTTAGTCATTTTCCAACTCTCGCTGGCATATGTTAGGATTGATAGGATTCAGACGTGCTATGTGGTTAACAAATCAAAGTAGTAACTGCAAAATTGGTTTGCTACAAAATCTTCTTCTAACTCTTCTTCTGCGGTCAACTTCATCTCTGCTTCTCTTCTAGTTATCATAATCATCATCAAGTAGCTTGTCCTGAGCAGAACTTAGCCACCCCAACGGTCCTCCGGAATTTCTCTCTCATAGGCCAGATGTCCTGCCTCTGCAGCCGTCATGTTCAAATCATCAGTTACATCCTGAATCCATCTTCTCCGTGGTTCTTCCTCTTCTTCTCTTTGCCGGTATGCCTCCTTCCATGTTGGTCTTCTCTAGCCTTTCATGTCTTTTTATGTGTCCAAAATATATCAATGTTCTCTTTCTTATTTGTAGCATCATCCAGTTTTCTTTGATTTTGAGTTCTTTCTGGATAGATCTATTTGTTCTCTTCTCTGTCCATGACATATGGGGAACTCTTTTATAACACTTATATTCAAAAGCCCATATATGTTTTCCACTGCCTTATTAAATGTCCATGATTCACACCCACACGTTGCACTGGAAATATGCAAGCTCTTAGTATTCTGCTTTTTGTTTTCTTTAATCAGTTCCGTTCCATACTGTTTTTAATGTTTAATTAAAGAATTAAAGGATAACAGGCACACACAAGATCACTACGTTTCACTCCTAAGAACTTCTATAGAGAGGTAGATGGTGGAAGAGAAGACAAGCACACACAAGATCACTACGTTTCACCCCTAAGAACTTCTATAGAGAGGTAGATGGTGGAAGAGAAGAAGAAGATAATTAAAAGATAGTAGGCACAAATTGACAAAGAAACGATTGCCTGTCATAAATCATATCACAATCTTTTTGATACACGGTGTCAAGTGTTATTTTTATCTTGGATTCTTCGCAAAGAATCATTCTTACTTTTTTATATCTATTGGTCTACGCGCACTGTTATGACCAAAAGTCTCACTCTTCAGTTGGAAGATGTGTGTGTGTATATATATCTCTGGCTTAACGATTCCTTTATCTCCTACATAATACACAAACAAAAAACACATGATGCAACATCCTGTCTAATTAAGTTATATTCATCAGACAGAAGTCCGTAAACAGGATGACAGGTCTATGGTTTTCACAGATCACATAATTTAATTCGAAGAACTGCTTCTTTATTTCAGGTCTCCACTGTTTTGACCGACAGGATTTGGATAGTTTGTTCAGTGTTCTGCCATGGTGCTCCACAGTCTCAGCCAGCAGACTCTCAGAGAATGATTGTTGAAAGTAAATTCTGTGACTACTGTATCCTGCTCTGATTTGTAATATCTTTATCTGTGTATATCTACTCATGTATGTATATAGTGATTTAATTCAGTGCCAAACTCCCTTAGTATTCTGTTGTCCACTTAATTGAAACATTTATAAATAAGAGTGTTTACGTAGAAATGAAATTATCATTTTCAGTTTTTGCTGCTAATAAATGTCAATGGTTTAAAGTTGGAGGATATACTGCCCTGCACCGGGTTTTTAATATGGTTTGGACTCTCTCCACAAAAATGGCCTGCTATCTGCCGAGAACAATGCACAAGGCACGGACTCCGTAGCTCTGGAAACAATTCTAGGGATCTTTGGAAACAAAATGCACACGGGAACAGGACGGTGTGATCCAGATTCGAATCCACGACTTTCACAACGCACAGCAAAATGCTTAACCACTTAGCTCCAGGGACTCCCAAACTATTAACAGATATGAAAAATGAAAATACTTGTGATGTGATGTCTCCTTCACCTTCAATACAAGAAGAGACAAGAGACACACAAAAGTAATACCAACGTCAGATAGACGATTGAGTCAACACTATGCTTGAATTACAACGCAAGACAACACTATGCTTGAATTACAACGCAAGACAACACTATGCTTGAATTACAACGCAAGACAACACTATGCTTGAATTACAACGCAAGACAACACTATGCTTGAATTACAACGCAAGACAACACTATGCTTGAATTACAACGCAAGACAACACTATGCTTCAATTACAACGCAAGACAACACTATGCTTGAATTACAACGCAAGACAACACTATGCTTGAATTACAACGCAAGTCAACACTATGCTTGAATTACAACGCAAGACAACACTATGCTTGAATTACAACGCAAGACAACACTATGCTTGAATTACAACGCAAGTCAACACTATGCTTGAATTACAACGCAAGACAACACTATGCTTGAATTACAACGCAAGACAACACTATGCTTGAATTACAACGCAAGTCAACACTATGCTTGAATTACAACGCAAGACAACACTATGCTTGAATTACAACGCAAGACAACACTATGCTTGAATTACAACGCAAGACAACACTATGCTTGAATTACAACGCAAGACAACACTATGCTTGAATTACAACGCAAGACAACACTATGCTTGAATTACAACGCAAGACAACACTATGCTTGAATTACAACGCAAGACAACACTATGCTTGAATTACAACGCAAGACAACACTATGCTTGAATTACAACGCAAGACAACACTATGCTTGAATTACAACGCAAGACAACACTATGCTTGAATTACAACGCAAGACAACACTATGCTTGAATTACAACGCAAGACAACACTATGCTTGAATTACAACGCAAGACAACACTATGCTTGAATTACAACGCAAGACAACACTATGCTTGAATTACAACGCAAGACAACACTATGCTTGAATTACAACGCAAGACAACACTATGCTTGAATTACAACGCAAGACAACACTATGCTTGAATTACAACGCAAGACAACACTATGCTTGAATTACAACGCAAGACAACACTATGCTTGAATTACAACGCAAGACAACACTATGCTTGAATTACAACGCAAGACAACACTATGCTTGAATTACAACGCGCAAGAAACACTATGCTTGAATTACAACGCAAGACAACACTATGCTTGAATTACAACGCAAGACAACACTATGCTTGAATTACAACGCAAGACAACACTATGCTTGAATTACAACGCAAGACAACACTATGCTTGAATTACAACGCAAGACAACACTATGCTTGAATTACAACGCAAGACAACACTATGCTTGAATTACAACGCAAGACAACACTATGCTTGAATTACAACGCAAGACAACACTATGCTTGAATTACAACGCAAGACAACACTATGCTTGAATTACAACGCAAGACAACACTATGCTTGAATTACAACGCAAGACAACACTATGCTTGAATTACAACGCAAGACAACACTATGCTTGAATTACAACGCAAGACAACACTATGCTTGAATTACAACGCAAGACAACACTATGCTTGAATTACAACGCAAGACAACACTATGCTTGAATTACAACGCAAGACAACACTATGCTTGAATTACAACGCAAGACAACACTATGCTTGAATTACAACGCAAGACAACACTATGCTTGAATTACAACGCAAGACAACACTATGCTTGAATTACAACGCAAGACAACACTATGCTTGAATTACAACGCAAGACAACACTATGCTTGAATTACAACGCAAGACAACACTATGCTTGAATTACAACGCAAGACAACACTATGCTTGAATTACAACGCAAGACAACACTATGCTTGAATTACAACGCAAGACAACACTATGCTTGAATTACAACGCAAGACAACACTATGCTTGAATTACAACGCAAGACAACACTATGCTTGAATTACAACGCAAGACAACACTATGCTTGAATTACAACGCAAGACAACACTATGCTTGAATTACAACGCAAGACAACACTATGCTTGAATTACAACGCAAGACAACACTATGCTTGAATTACAACGCAAGACAACACTATGCTTGAATTACAACGCAAGACAACACTATGCTTGAATTACAACGCAAGACAACACTATGCTTGAATTACAACGCAAGACAACACTATGCTTGAATTACAACGCAAGACAACACTATGCTTGAATTACAACGCAAGACAACACTATGCTTGAATTACAACGCAAGACAACACTATGCTTGAATTACAACGCAAGACAACACTATGCTTGAATTACAACGCAAGACAACACTATGCTTGAATTACAACGCAAGACAACACTATGCTTGAATTACAACGCAAGACAACACTATGCTTGAATTACAACGCAAGACAACACTATGCTTGAATTACAACGCAAGACAACACTATGCTTGAATTACAACGCAAGACAACACTATGCTTGAATTACAACGCAAGACAACACTATGCTTCAATTACAACGCAAGACAACACTATGCTTGAATTACAACGCAAGACAACACTATGCTTGAATTACAACGCAAGACAACACTATGCTTGAATTACAACGCAAGACAACACTATGCTTGAATTACAACGCAAGACAACACTATGCTTGAATTACAACGCAAGACAACACTATGCTTGAATTACAACGCAAGACAACACTATGCTTGAATTACAACGCAAGACAACACTATGCTTGAATTACAACGCAAGACAACACTATGCTTGAATTACAACGCAAGACAACACTATGCTTGAATTACAACGCAAGACAACACTATGCTTGAATTACAACGCAAGACAACACTATGCTTGAATTACAACGCAAGACAACACTATGCTTGAATTACAACGCAAGACAACACTATGCTTGAATTACAACGCAAGACAACACTATGCTTGAATTACAACGCAAGACAACACTATGCTTGAATTACAACGCAAGACAACACTATGCTTGAATTACAACGCAAGACAACACTATGCTTGAATTACAACGCAAGACAACACTATGCTTGAATTACAACGCAAGACAACACTATGCTTGAATTACAACGCAAGACAACACTATGCTTGAATTACAACGCAAGACAACACTATGCTTGAATTACAACGCAAGACAACACTATGCTTGAATTACAACGCAAGACAACACTATGCTTGAATTACAACGCAAGACAACACTATGCTTGAATTACAACGCAAGACAACACTATGCTTGAATTACAACGCAAGACAACACTATGCTTGAATTACAACGCAAGACAACACTATGCTTGAATTACAACGCAAGACAACACTATGCTTGAATTACAACGCAAGACAACACTATGCTTGAATTACAACGCAAGACAACACTATGCTTGAATTACAACGCAAGACAACACTATGCTTGAATTACAACGCAAGACAACACTATGCTTGAATTACAACGCAAGACAACACTATGCTTGAATTACAACGCAAGACAACACTATGCTTGAATTACAACGCAAGACAACACTATGCTTGAATTACAACGCAAGACAACACTATGCTTGAATTACAACGCAAGACAACACTATGCTTGAATTACAACGCAAGACAACACTATGCTTGAATTACAACGCAAGACAACACTATGCTTGAATTACAACGCAAGACAACACTATGCTTGAATTACAACGCAAGACAACACTATGCTTGAATTACAACGCAAGACAACACTATGCTTGAATTACAACGCAAGACAACACTATGCTTGAATTACAACGCAAGACAACACTATGCTTGAATTACAACGCAAGACAACACTATGCTTGAATTACAACGCAAGACAACACTATGCTTGAATTACAACGCAAGACAACACTATGCTTGAATTACAACGCAAGACAACACTATGCTTGAATTACAACGCAAGACAACACTATGCTTGAATTACAACGCAAGACAACACTATGCTTGAATTACAACGCAAGACAACACTATGCTTGAATTACAACGCAAGACAACACTATGCTTGAATTACAACGCAAGACAACACTATGCTTGAATTACAACGCAAGACAACACTATGCTTGAATTACAACGCAAGACAACACTATGCTTGAATTACAACGCAAGACAACACTATGCTTGAATTACAACGCAAGACAACACTATGCTTGAATTACAACGCAAGACAACACTATGCTTGAATTACAAGGCAAGACAACACTATGCTTGAATTACAAGGAGAAACACTAGCTTGAATTACAACGCAAGACAACACTATGCTTGAATTACAACGCAAGACAACACTATACTTGAATTACACGCAAGACAACACTAGCGAATTAAACGCAAGACAACACTATGCTTGAATTACAACGCAAGACAACACTATACTTGAATTACAACGCAAGACAACACTATGCTTGAATTACAACGCAAGACAACACTATGCTTGAATTACAACGCAAGACAACACTATGCTTGAATTACAACGCAAGTCAACACTATGCTTGAATTACAACGCAAGTCAACACTATGCTTGAATTACAACGCAAGACAACACTATGCTTGAATTACAACGCAAGTCAACACTATGCTTGAATTACAACGCAAGTCAACACTATGCTTGAATTACAACGCAAGTCAACACTATGCTTGAATTACAACGCAAGTCAACACTATGCTTGAATTACAACGCAAGTCAACACTATGCTTGAATTACAACGCACTCGTGTGGTGCCAGGGTCCCTAAGGGGAACAAATAAAGTACCACTGCGACCTACAAGGCATGCTGTAAGAGCCGACTGATGTAGGAACAGAAATCTACCCTAGTAAATAAAAAAATCCCCGAAATCGGATGTGCTGTCCTACTTGTTGGCATAGAACTGGCACACGTACAATCGCTCTTAGGCTCAGATCACATACACATCACACAGAGTTGTTATTAACAAGTGGGGGATATGAAGCGTTTGAAGAAGAAGAATTACATCGGAAAACAAAGAATAAAATAATGTGAAAACATAATAAAAATGCACCCATGCTACACTGTCATCGTGACATTTCCTTTACAGAACTTAGGCATCAACCACAGTAAACAAGTTGAGGATTTTCTAGGCACAACTTAAACGTTCAGTAGTTTGCCATTGCTTTCTGAACGGTGGGATCTAGAAATAGGGGAGTGTGGTTCGAATCATGTATGTCTTTGGTAATTTTGTTTCCCAGAAGCCTTGAATACTTGTACACCGTCTATTTATTAATCATATTCATTGCTTTCGTTGCTTTCTCTGCGGGTTCTTACACACAAAAACAAAACAAAATCTCCTTATTCTCACCCTAGATAGATATATTGATATCATTATCATCAGGTACAGTCTCCGCATTGAAGGTTGGCTGCAATGAATCTCCAGCATCATCTGTCTTTCGCCTTGGTGGTGTACTCGGCCAGACTATATCCTGTCCATTTCTTTAAATTTCCCTCGCACTATCGGTCTTCCTCTTACTCTTCACCTTTCTCCTCTGGTCAAGATTTTATCACGGTGTCATGCCTTTTTTTGTGCCCCCAAAAAATTTTACTTGTTTGAATTTTATTTCTCTTTTTGATTTTTTCCTTTATTTCACAGTCAGAAAAAAACCCTATTGGCTTTACCAGGGACTGGACCAGGGTCCACGCTCTACTCCATTTGGTCAGACGCTTCTCTGTTATGGGCCATAACACAAGGAATGAAATATATATTCGATGCTTGTGAAACGAAGTACTAAAGTTCTTAGAACGAAATAGATAGATAAGAGGAAGACAGTAGATACTACTACAGAACTTGAACATTGAGGACCGTCTGGTCAAATCGGTTAGAGCGCGGCTACCATGCAGGAGACCCGTGTTCAATCCATGATAAGGTCCGGAATTTTTTTCAGTCATGGGCACAAAAGAAAAATGCTAACCTGAACAGATTCACTGAAATTGCACTAGCCATGCGAACATTAAATTCAGCAGGCTCACGTCCAACCTGTCCTTTACCGCCCTAAAACAGCGGTACTACAGTCAGTAACGCTTGAATATTGAGGAACAGTGAGGAACATTGAGGAACATTGGTTCATAAACAATATTATGTTTCGGGAATATAACTATGTTTGTTGCTTCGTTCGTTCTTTACCACCAATTTGATCATTCTAGTTGGGATATATAATTGATCTTTACCAAGAACGACTTCAACGTTGCACCCCGTTAGACCCTACATGTGTAGGACAGGTGCATCCGAAAAGTTTTTACACCTAGAGAATATAACTATTTTAAGTCAGTAATTAGGGAACAATAATAGAAGTTATAATTCCGGAAAGACAAAGCAAGGGATAACAAAACTAACGGTTATAACAAAACATTACACAATAGCTGAATAAATTAACCCTTTCGTTCTTCTGAGCCGAAACACTGGCTCGATGTAGTTTTTAATATAACGCAAAGCCATTATACTGACTAAAATCAATATACTTTGTAGTATAAATGCGGTAGGGGTTTAAAAAAGTTACCGAGTGTTCGGATTTAAGTCGTGGCATATCCTTTACAGAACATCGTCATAAACGTAGGTAAACAAATCGTTGATTTTCTAAGCACTTCTTATAAGTTGAGTAGTTTGACATTGCTTTCTCAACGGTGAGGTCTAATTTTTACGGGAACAAATTTACTTCCAGACTGACTCCGGCGGAGTTTGACTCTGGTATTCCTGGATTGTTGTGATCAAGCTTACTACCTCTAAATCTACAGACAAAATGACTACTGTATTTGGGGAAAAAACACGCAATGGCTAAATAAATTTGTGTTCAGTTTCAGATTTCAAACGTGTATGTGTATGTACAAATTGAATACGTTCTTTTATTAAATGTTAAACGAAATTTGATTAATGCCATTTAGTTGTGTACATAAAGGATTGTACATTTGTCAAACAATAACGATAGCGATAACTGGTAACGATAGCAGTGCGTTTAAGGTAAATTCTATGCTACTTTCATTGATTGATTCATTGATTGATTGACTGATTGATTGATAGAACAATTTTCATTGCACTTCAATGAGTAACCATATGTGCTCCGATCTCTTTCTTACACAGAAATATCTCAGCTGCAGTGCACGAACTCCGTAGCACCGGCGAGGGTCCCGGTATAAATTTGATGATGGTGAAGATGTTTTTGTAGGAATTTTATTTTAAATCTTTTCTAATCAATTTGGTCCGGGCAGCTGCTTTCCAGCCTGCTCTTCTCGATTTTGAACTGTCAACGGTTTTTTACGGGCTTAAATTGAACACATGATCTACGTTGTATCGTCCGTCTCTTATAGGACTAGAAGCTCGATCTCACCTACACTGAGATCAAGGATCTCGGGGAAAATATCCAGATGGCTCCACGAAGGAGCGAACCTGGTATTTATGGCACGAGATACGAGCACCTAACTTCTACACCTCAGAGATCCCCTTCTGTGCTACTTTGACAGTAAAATAAGTGATGGCGCCGCGTATGGTCAAACAGGAGATACAGATGGGTAAATATTTCGTGGTGAAAACCTTTACACAAATATAGGAAAAGTACAAGAGCGTAATAACAGCGTATAAATACAAAAGAAACGCAAAATAGCAAGAGTAACTGCACACAATTCTTGCTTACTTACATGATAATATACACACATGTCTTTGTCCTTAAACGTTAATTTAGCCCGTCTGCCCAGCGTTTTCGTAGCGCGTTCGACTACGGGTGACTATCCCTCTGTGTGTGCGGGTTCAATTCCGTGGGATGGCAGAAAAAGCCACAGATTCCCCAGATTTACGGTGTTCGTGCACCGAATCGAAGGGTTACGATGTCCATGGCACTGAACCGAAGAGATGAAAAGCTCAAGTGCTTCTGGATCGGAAAAAACCCAAAAAACGTTAATTTACTTAGTATCACCACAGCCTACCTACGGTTGTCTCCAGATCTGGTCTAGACTGACCATCTCACATTTGTAGATTTCCGTACAACATTACACAAATAAACAGGAACATTAACAGCGCAGATGAGCACTAAATTGTATACAGAAGTTGACAATAGCAGCAGCACAAGAGCAATATTTGTACACGAGAAGACTAATCTCGCAGGAGAGACAAAATAACAGCACAAGAATAAAATCACAAACATAATAACAGTGCACACAAAGCATGAAAACACACAAGAACACTAACAACAATCTCTCAACAATCCTCTCAACAAACACCTCTGAAGTCGGAGAAGTCCAGTCTGTATTTCGGGGGGCACTTAATAATGAAAGCAGGCCTTCACGCAAAAATCAGTCAGAAGCGTAATATCATGTGCCCTGACAACACCTGAATTCATAGCGAACGAAGGCAGAAGAAGAAGAAGAACTAGCAACAATAATAACGCACGGTAACCAAAAAAGAATTCATACAACAAAAAAACCAACACAAGAACAGGAAAAACACACAAGAACAGAATATAAACAGTGCAGAAGAACAGTGACAACTGTAATAATAAGAACAACACATATAAAGAAGAAAAATGCACAAGAACAATACACAAGGACAGGAATTAAACAAAAAGTTAGCACACAAGAACAGATAGAACACCCACGAATATAAACAGCACATAAAAACAGAATAACAAGAACCACACACACAAAACAAGAACAAAACTTGAGAAGATTTATTTCTTACTTTTCTCCTGATCACTGTTTATTCCAAAGGATGAGATTGCTTCTTGGCTGCTTCTGGTTCCCGTGTTTGTGAGATAAGTGGCCTTACTTATTAACAAATGTGCTACCTTTTCTTTATAATAGTGTCATTTTTTTTGTGGTGTAAGATTCACTCGTTGAAATTGAAATCTGAAAGTGATTGTTATTTATTGAAATTATTGTCTGAAACTAAACATTGAAAAAAGTTGATAAGTTACAATGTATTGATGAAATGGTGGTAATCAGAGTAAAGAACAACTCAAAAATTAGAATTTGTAAGTGTGTGTACCGTTATATTTTATATCCAGGAAGTTTTAATAAATGATAAAATTGAGGGTCCCAAGTGGACTGGCTACTCAAGCGACTGACCATATAAGAGCGCGTGGAGGCGGTCTTAAATCAAGTCACTATCACGTGACTAGCACGAGCGTGTGAAGTTTTAGAAACACAGTGGAGTGGGTGAGTGAGTGAGCATACAAGGTAAAATTATATTGTAAAACAAGTCACTGTTTTTTGGTTTCTTTTTAAAGCGAAGGAATTAGCTAAGGGATAGGCGGTACGCAGTCGTTATTTTGTCTCCTAGCCCCCTCAAACTCTCGCACGTTGCACGTGAGCTCCAACAGCGAGCGGTTTCATGCGCGTGAGCTACGCGGTATCAGGTTAGTTGAGGATGGTTTGGGTACACGCAATGACCATACATTATATTCTGTGTTATTTCTTTGCAATAATCAAGAACAAAAAAACACATCGAACATTTTTTTTCTTTTCGTTCGTCTACCATAAATTCAGCCGTAGTCATGACGCCTACTATAGCACCTCTGACTGATTTTTACGTGAAGACTTGCTTTCTTTACCACTACTATCCCTCGCTGTTCAGGCGGGTCTTACTCCGACTTCAAAGGAGCTTGTAATTTAGATTTCCCCTTAAATTACTAAGTTTTCCTGTAGTATAAATGCGTACCTTGTGTACACAAAAAACTGTTGACCCAATCTGGCTTCGAACCCCTACATTTTCACGGTCCATGATCATTGATGCAGCGTGTTATCAACTTTTTTAAACACGATGTCACACAACATATTTCAAATAATAGATATGCGCGCACACAAAAGTCATTCCTGATTGAATGATTGATTGCAGGTATTTTAGATCCTCATCTTTATTACCATTGCACGTTGGTGATACTCTAACAGTGAGAACAATGCCCTTCTTATTCCTTTAGGAGTGTCCGCCTTTAACTAGTTCCTTACTCAGTTTCGGACAACTGAAACGATAAATTATTTGATTTATTAACCCATTCACACTTGTGAGCCCATATACTGACTCGATGCATTATTTCAGATGTCTCAAAGCCGATTAACTGACTAATTTAGTATACATTGCAATATGCATGCGTCCGAAAGTAATACAATTTATGGAATGAAATAATTAATAAGACAATCATCATTGTACTTCGGTGAATAACCAAGTAGGATGCGATCTCTTTCTTATACAGGAATATCTGAGCAGCCGTGTGCCAACTCCGTAGCTGCAGCAAGGTTCCCCAAGTGACGAAAGTATTTGTACGAATTTTGTTTAAAATCTTATTTAATGAATTTTGTTTAAAATCTTATTTGATGAATTTTTACCAGGCAGTGGCATTGTAGCCACTCTTATCGACTTTCAACAGCTAAAGATCTTTTATGTGATCCACTTAAACACAGTATCTATGGTTGATCGTCCGTCTCCGATAGGACTAGGAACTCAATCTCATCTACACTGAGATAATGTATCATTGGAAAAATATCCTAATCGCTCCACGTGGGGAACGTGCCAATTATCTTTGGGGCGAGATCATCATCAAAATAGCTTGTCCTGAGCAGAACTTTACCACCCCAACAGTCCTCCGGAATTTCTCTCTCTCTCATAGGCCAGATATCCTGCCTCTGCAGTCGTCATGTTCAAATCATCAGTTACATTCTGAATCCATCTTCTCCATGGTCTTCCTCTTCTTCTCTTTGCCGGTATGCCTCCTTCCATGATGGTCTTCTCCAGCCCTTCATATCTTTTTGTATGTCCAAAATATCTCAATTTTCACTTTCTTATTTGTAGCATCAGCCAGTTTTCTTTGATTTTGAGTTCTCTCTGCATAGATCTATTTGCTATCTTCTCTGTCCAAGATATACGGAGGATTCATTTGTGAGATAAGTGCACCTAATCTCCATGCCACAGTTCAATTAATCCATGCAGCGGAATATAATTACTCCATACATTTATTACTATTTATTCATACATATTTAACAGATTTTCAATTTATTTTCAGAATTTAATCTAATAATTCAAATAAATAATAAATGTATAATTTAGCTGTTAAACGATGTGAAAGACGAAATGACATTTTGGTTATAAAAGAGTGCATATAAGCACACAACATTTCATAACAGTACCAAAAAATATATAAAATAATACATTTTGTTTCTTCATACAAATACAAATAAAATCGCAGCACAGAAACATGTCTTCAGCGATATAAATATAAATTATATTTATTTGCAAACTGAAATTTATAAACTAAAAAGATTAGGAGTTTTTAGACTGACCAACTTATTTATTTATAGAACAATCATTATTGCACTTCAGTGAATAACAATATGTACTCCGATCTATTTCTTACACAGGAAAATCTTAGCGACAGTGCACGAATTTTGTAGTACCTGTATTGTAAGTGTTTTGTAAGTTCCCCGGTGTAATTTTGAAGATGATTTTGTTTTGGTGTTAATTTTATTTTAATACAGTTTTTTTTTAAAATTAATTTTGCACGGTTAGTGACTTTGCAACATACTCTTGACAAATTTTCAACTGTCGAGGGTTCTTTTGCGTGCTTAACTTAAGCACCGGGCCTACGTTTTATCGTCCATCTCCGATAAGAGTAGGAACTCATTCTCACTTTCATTGAAATCAGGGATATCTGGAAAAATATCCAGATTGCTAAAGGTGGGAAACGAACCAAATACCTTTATAACGAGAGGCAGGTGCGTTACATCTTCGCCACAGAGACACTCGAGAGTATAAGAAGAACAAGAATCAATTAAACTATCCAGATTTTTAGTTGTCGTTTGTAAATCTTTAGTTTTACAAATTACAAAAACAATGACAAAATACAGCAACGTTTCTCCCAACGTGTTTTGTCAATCAAATAGTTTTACTGCAGTCTGATATATATTTTGTAAATCTTTAGTAGTCTTCTTTTTATTACGCACGAAAAGGTTAAAAATAACTTCGTACGGAGATTTCCGATTTGCAGCATGTTTTGAACTTTCGATACAGGAAGCCAACTTGAAGATTCCGGCATGCTAAGATGTCTTTGTAATGTTGGACCAAATTACAGAGATGGCGATCGTTGAAACTTGAGATAAACATGACATGGAATAAGATAACAGGGAAGTAGGACAAAACCAGGAGGGTGATATGAAGGTCATGTATGAGGTGGATGGGAAGGAGAAAAAGAAAGACGGATAAAGTGTGTTTAGCGAGTTTGGAAAATTTATTGTCAGAAAAGGTGAAATGCAGTTTTGTACTCGCGAAGAGGAAGGACAAAAAATATTATATTAATGATGGCATTAAAAAGATCATTAACTCCTTGTGGACCAGGAGCCACCATAAGTGTCGTTTTTACTCTGTAATGGCTTTTACCCTGGTCTACTAAGAGAATTTATTGTTTATCATACGATGTAAAAAGGAATCCCGCACTTAGTCAAAAGGTTGCAAAAGTACAAAATTCGCTTTGTCGTAGATCCAAGCCCAAATATACGGCGATAAACGGATCATTAAAGAAAATGTAC
Source organism: Arion vulgaris (assembly GCA_020796225.1). NCBI lineage: Eukaryota > Metazoa > Mollusca > Gastropoda > Stylommatophora > Arionidae > Arion > Arion vulgaris. The sequence goes on from CM036765.1 coordinate 18,950,210, forward strand.
TCACGATGTCTGGAAAGTGTTTGACTGCCGGCATGGCAGACTCGAACATTTCTGAAGGCTGAAAACTTCGGATGCGCTCGCCCTACACTAGTAGGGGCGTAACGGAGGCGCAATGTTCTAACCGTTCTTGGCAAAAGCTGTTTATATATCACAATAAGAATAATCAAAATGATAGAGAAGAATAAACGAAACCAACCAAAAAATATTAATAATTATAAATAGGTATACGTAAATGAAAGAGGAAGAGTGCAAGAAGTAGAGAAGAAGGGGGCTAGGTCAGAGGTTTGGAGTGTACATGGGATAGAGGGAGGGTGAATAGTGGAGAGAAATTTGCTTAAATGGCGTCGTTCTGTTCACGAGTGCATTCTTTCCAGCACTGCACTGTATTGTGGGTCTAGCAATGCATTGCTGATTACAGACCTGTATTACAGACCTGGCACTGTATTACAGACCTGGCACAGTATTGCAGGGCTAGTACTGTATTGTGGACTTTTGCACTGTATTGCGGGCCTAGCACTGTATTATGGGCCTAGCACTGCATTGTGGGCCTAGCACTGTATTGTGGACCTAGCATTGTGTTATGGTCCTAGCACTGTATTGCAGGCCTAGCACTGTATTGCGGGCCTAGCACTGCATTGTGGGCCTATCACTGTATTGCGGGTCTAGCACTGTATTGCAGGCCTAGCCCTGTATTGCAGGACTAGCACTGTATTATTGGCCTAGCACTGTATTGCGGGCCTAGCACTGTATTACGGGCCTAGCACTGTATTGTGGGACTAGCACTGTATTGCTTAATATACCACATGGCATACAAGCTGATTCTTGACTTACTTTTTATGTTGCGTTTCTCATTGCTTAGTTTTGCAGCCTGTTAAATTTCTAAGAAATAAAAGCATATCTTGAACAGTTTCACGGTGATTGCTCTAGCCAATAAACTCCCTAGGCTTATGTCCCACCTGTCATACACCACCCTAAAAAGTGGTATTACACAGGCTGTAAAAGCATTTATTTTAATTTCTAAAAAAATGTGACTTTTCTGTTTTGTCCCATGACGCAATAGCATACAAATTCTAAAGTAACGTTATCACTCGTCTAATGCATGTGTTCCCAAACTGGGCGGTACCGTCCCCCAGTGGGCGCTGAAGGTTTCCAGTGGGGGAGGGGGGAAGGGCGATAGTGGGTTCAGTAGCATTTGGGGAGTTTTTTTGTGATTTTGCGATTGAATAATCATAAAAAATGTAATTCTGCATTTTAATTCGTCTTATGCCCATCTTATACGATCCATTTTGTCATCAATTTTCTATTTCATGTATATAATCATTTAAAACTGACCATGTATGACATAAATATATATCAAATTTTTATGTCAAAGTGAAAATAGAGCAACTATATACATATATATGGGGGACGTTGGCAAACTGTTATAATGGGAGTGGGGCGTTACAAAATTTATGTCGGGCAAAGTGGGCGTTGAACCGAAAAGGTTTTGGAATATATGGTGTAATGCGTTGTCACACTATCAGCTGTTTTGGGATAACTTTATTAGACCTCCTCGCAACATGACCAGCCCATTTCATTTGGACCTTCTGCAACACAGTGTGGATAATTGAAATGTTGGCTTTTATGAGGATTTCGGTATCTCGGATTTTGTTCTGCCAATTTATTTTGAGTAGTCTGCTAAAACTTGTGTGGAATGATTTAGCTTTCTTACATGTCTGCTATACACTGTCCATGTCTCACTGGCATACAATAGGGTGGTGGAGCACTGTGGGCTGGTAAACTTTCAGCTTTGTCGTGATGCTTATTCCCTTCTGCTCCTCTGCAGTAGCGCGCAGTATTTCAAATTTTAAAAAAAAATAATTTTTTTATCCAGAAGCACTTGAGCTTTTAGCTTTTCGGCTCGGTGTCATGGACATTGTAACCCTTCGGTTCGGTGCCACAAACATCGTAAATCTGGGGAACATGTGGCTTTTCTACCAGCCTGTGGAATTGAACCGTAATCACAGGAGTTTGTCACCCGTCGTCCAACGCGCTACGAACACGCTGGGCAGGCGGACCAGTCTTTCATAGCAGCAAAGGCTTTGGATATCCAATTGTAATTATTAGAATGTAAAACAACGACACGCTATTGGTGATGTTGTCAGCATAACGTTGTAACTTTACATTCCAGTGCTTCTTTTGGTAGTAAGCACAAACGTGAAATAGAAGACTCAAACTTACAGGGTGGAGAACAATAACTGAAAGAGATGAATCACAACTGGAACAAACTCACATGGAGGAGAACAATAACTGAAAGAGATGTATCACAACTGGAATACAATACAAAAGAAGGCCAAAGACAGAGATGTATTATAACTGGAATACAATACAAAAGATGGCCAAAGAAAGAGATGTATTATAACTGGAATACAATACAAAAGAAGGCCAAAGACAGAGATGTATTATAACTGGAATACAATACAAAAGATGGCCAAAGAAAGAGATGTATTATAACTGGAATACAATACAAAAGAATGCCAAAGACAGAGATGTATTATAACTGGAATACAATACAAAAGAAGGCCAAAGACAGAGATGTATTATAACTGAAATACAATACAAAAGATGGCCAAAGACAGAGATGTATTATAACTGGAATACAATACAAAAGAAGGTCGAAGACAGAGATGTATTATAACTGAAATACAATACAAAAGATGACCAAAGAAAGAGATGTATTATAACTGGAATACAATACAAAAGAAAGCTAAAGAAAGAGATGCGATGTATCACAACTGGAATACAATACAAAAGATGGCCAAAGAAAGAGATGTATTATAACTGAAATACAGTACACAAGATGACCAAAGAAAGAGATGTATTATAACTGGAATACAATACAAAAGAAAGCTAAAGTTAGAGATGCGATGTATCACAACTGGAATACAATACAAAAGAAAGCTAAAGTTAGAGATGTATGGCATGATTTTTTGCTATCCCAAGAGTTAAAGGCGACTTTGTTATTGGTTATTGATTATTGGTTACTAAACTGACTTCATTACACTCCGGGCAGACCCATAGGTGCTCAGTCTCCCCAACAGATATCGAAGTGTATGCATACTGATGGTTCCCGTAGCTCGCTGATTAAACACACATCGCACTCTGCCTTTCAGGCATCCCGTTCGACCTGCACAACGGGTAACTCCAAACTGCCTAAATCGCTTGATCGATTCAACATCGATTTTAGTGTCCTCATCCAACAGACAGTCGCGAAGAGACCGAAGAACATCCTCCTTATCCATCTTCAACTCCCCAACAATTGATGCTGTTGATGCAAGCCTGTTAGCTCTCTCATTACTGTAAACGTAAAGGTGCTACATATTAGAGAAGGAGAGAGAAGGAGATAGAGAGAGATTATCTGGTTCCCAGTTGAAGCTGGATCTACCTGAGATGGAGAGAGATTAGCTGGTTCCCAGTTGAAGCTGGATCTACCTGAGATGGAGAGAGATTATCTGGTTCCCAGTTGAAGCTGGATCTACCTGAGATGGAGAGAGATTATCTGGTTCCCAGTTGAAGCTGGATCTACCTGAGATGGAGAGAGATTATCTGGTTCCCAGTTGAAGCTGGATCTACCTGAGATGGAGAGAGATTATCTGGTTCCCAGTTGAAGCTGGATCTACCTGAGATGGAGAGAGATTATCTGGTTCCCAGTTGAAGCTGGATCTACCTGAGATGGAGAGAGATTATCTGGTTCCCAGTTGAAGCTGGATCTACCTGAGATGGAGAGAGATTATCTGGTTCCCAGTTGAAGCTGGATCTACCTGAGATGGAGAGAGATTATCTGGTTCCCAGTTGAAGCTGGATCTACCTGAGATGGAGAGAGATTATCTGGTTCCCAGTTGAAGCTGGATCTACCTGACAACTATAACAGAGAGAGAAAAATAACATTTTTCTGTGAGACTTGATCCTGTTGCCATACTGGTACGAAGCAATGTATCTAATAACTACGGGAACGCAAGAGAGAGAGTATCTAATAACTACGATATCGTGACTCTCCTACCCTTCCCATTCCCTTTCTTAACTGTCTTCATCCTGATCAGTTATACTGCAACGTGAATTTCAAGATAGACTATTTGGAACCAATCAATCAATCAAACAATCAAGTGTCTGCCGGCGTAGGCGATCATGCATCCGCACAACTCTCTCTCCTTGGTGCAGTTAATCAGTTCTGACGTCGATCTTTTGACGAACCACGATGTCAGACCATTCACCATCTTCTCCCTCTGTCTTCCACTATCTCTTCTTTCCTGAATGTTACCTGTTGTCACCAAATGTTCTGAACCTCCTCTTCGCAATATATGCCGGTAAAACCTTGATGGTCTGATCCGTATTCTAAAGATAATGTGTCGTTGTGTACGCGCCTGTTTTATAACCTCATCATTTGTTTTCTTCGCTGTTAATGGGATTTTCAGGATTTTTCTGTAAAACCACATCTCTGTGGCTTCCAACGATCTTATTGATTTTTTGCTCATTGTCCATGATTCGTTGCCATACATAAGTAATGGTTCAATATAACACTGGAATACTCGTTTCCGCAGTGTCATTGATAGTGAGTTCACGCATAGTGTATTTCATTTTCATAAAAGCTTCTTTCGCTTGAGCTATTCTACTCGTTATCTCTGTTGTACATCTTCCATCTGATGTTAGGAATGCTCCCAGATACTTGAATCGATGGACTTGTTTCAGTGTTGTGTTGTTCATTTTGATATTGCATTATGATGCTTTCCTGTTTCTTGGAGACAACCACAACTTCCGTTTTTTTATATTCATGCTTGATCCTTTCATTTCCCTTTCTCTCACTGTCATGACAATCACATCTTGGAGATCTTGTTCATTTGTAGCCGTGCGAATTGTGTCATCAGCGTGTCTTAAATTGTTCATGCTTTGTCCACCAACTGTTATTCCTGCCTTCTCTTCTATATATCGCATGATGTTTTCACTGTATAGGTTGAACAGATCTGGTGAGAGTACGCATTTTTGTCTCACTCCTAACTGCATCTTCTGATAGATTTCACTTCAGCAGTCTTATAGCTGAGCTTTCTTGCCAGCAGGACCGTGCGATATTTTTTCTCAGTATGATGCAAGTCTTCAAAATTCCGCCTCTTAAATGTTTTTTCTTTAAAATAACCTTCAATTTTGATTCTTATTTCACTGCTAATGCCGCCCCTCTTACGGTCCCGCCTGATGCGACCGCCTCTCTGTATCATAGCACGACACCGCCCTGGTTGACAGTACATATTCTTGATCAGTCTCAAATCTTACAAAAACAATATTTATACTTTATATATATATAAATATATTTGAAACCGATAAGATGTATTATTCATGACTGTGTCTTTAAGTTAAGTTTTATTCTGTTTTGTGCCCATATTAACGTAAAATTAATTCATTTAGTAGCAATATTACACACCGACAAAAACTAACAACTATAGTACTGTTTTCGTAAATTATCATGAAACAGTATTCCCTTTGTGGGAAAATGACATCAGAGCACACCAGAGATGAATATTAATGAAAATAATTCTTAGACGAGATATAAAAACAGTTAGTTATACACATGGTTAGAAGTTATACACATGGCTAGAAGTTATACACATGGTTAGAAATTATACACATGGCTAGAATTTATACACATGGCTAGAAGTTATACACATGGCTAGAAGTTATACACATGGTTAGAAGTTATACACATGGCTAGAAGTTATACGCATGGTTAGAAGTTATACACATGGTTAGAAGTTATACACATGGTTAAAAGTTATACACATGGCTAGAAGTTATACACACCGAATATAAGCTCTCTTCTCTTCACCTTTCAACTCATAACGGAGCACAGGTCTTCAACAAACTTCTTCTAGCACTTTCTCTCTCCTGCCATCCTTCCAATTCTTTCCATATTTTACCTATCCTTTTAATATCAGTCTCCAGCTATTTCCTCCAGGTATGTCTAAGATCTCCCCTACTGCTCTTTCCCTGCGGGTTCTAAAACAGTCTTCAAAATTACATGGAGGACTCTGACGGTGCTACGGAGTACACGGTTACTCAGCAAAGTGAAATAATGATGGTCATATCAATGAATGTATCCAAACCAGTGCCTGTTTTACAATGCTTCTGGTCAGTCTTCTTAATGTGTGTCCTATCCATCGCCAACGTCTCTTCCTTAGCTCTTTCTCCACTGGTATCTGCTTAGTTCTTTTTCTGAGTTCCTCGTTCGTAATCTTATCATATGATCTCAGTCCCTCTATTCTACGTAAACATTCATTTTTGAAAGTCTGTAGTTTTCTGATGGTTTCTTATGTTGTCCTCCATGTTTCCGAGACATAGTACATCACTGACTTCACATTTGATTGAACGATTGTCTACTAGATGCACATCAAATAGAATCACTATCACACAGAAACGAGTGTAACCAAGATCTGGAATTTCTTAGTAAGATATTTCAGTAAAAAAACAGCCACAATTCTGTTTATTAATAATAGTAATAATAATTAAATAATTGAAATAAATTGTAATAAAATAAAATAATTCTCTCGTACCGTTATACATTACATAGGACATACAAGCAATTTCTCCCTACCGCTCTATCCTGGGCAACTCACTCAATTTCTCCACGGAACTGAGACTGATAGTTCTTGCCTCTCTCAGCAAAGCTCGTTGACCACATCACCCATCGCGTGCCGACAGTGACTGAAAAAACGGGCCTATCACAGTATTACCCAGTACACCTCAAGGTATGAATACCCAGTACACCTCAAGGTATGAAAATGTTTCTTTACTCTCTTTACTTTATAGAATATAGGATATCATTGAAAAACTTCATGAATCCTCTTTTTTAACATATACACGAGACCCTGATTCTTTACTTGGAAGTCTAAATTACGAGTATATCTAAAGTCGGAGTGCCTGAATGGCCAGGGATTCTGGTGACAAGAAAAACAAGCTTTCACGCAAAAATTTAGTTAGAAGTACAATATGAGGGGGCCAAGACTACGCCTGAGTAGCAGGGCAAAGATAAATAAATTGAAACTTCTTTCTTTCTTTTCTCTAATCCTGTTTTTGTCTCACAGCATCCGTAGACTATTTCTAGAACTTACTTTTGTCTCACAGCATCAGTAGACTATTTCTAGAACTGACTTTTGTGTCACAGCATCAGTAGACTATTTCTAGAACTGACTTTTGTGTGCGCTTCATAAACAGTGTTTTTGTCTCACAGCATCAGTAGACTATTTCTAGAACTGGCTTTTGTGTGCGCTTCATAAACAGTGTTTTTGTCTCACAGCATCAGTAGACTATTTCTAGAACTGGCTTTTGTGTGCGCTTCATAAACAGTGTTTTTCATTACCTCTGTTATCTCTGCGGTCCACATTTTACGTGGACGGTCTTCTGCTTTGTATCAACTGTATTGGAATAACACTTGTTTAGCACTTGCTATTGTAAACATTGAAAGAAAATAGATCCCGTGATGAAGGAACATCGTCTGACTGAGTTTTATTTGAATGTATGCAGGTAAGAATAGAGTGGAATATCTGCAGATTAGAATATCTAGTAAACTAGATACAATGTTTAGTATCTTTCATCATTTGTGTCGTGTGTCTCCTATTTTAGACATCTAGAAATCTTACGACATACCCTGTAGGTCGTAGTGTTACCACTCTTGGCATCCCATGAGGGCCCAGAGAACACACTGTCGGGAGGCCCATCAAATTCAGCTGCGCCGATACTAACGCTTTTCTGTTATTTAAAATTAATAAGAATTCTTGTATATATTCTCAACCAGTGCATACAAAATAAAATTTCACACGTTTAAAAGTTTTATTTTCGTGCAGAATTAATTCAATATTGTTTTCCTGATTTGTTTTTAGCTTTCCTGTGATTTAAGTGATCGGTCTTGCTTCGAATGTCATTGTCCCCGAGGAACCGCATGTATGTCATTATAATCAATGTTGGCATGTAATTGTATTGTCTACATTTTTATCTGCACTGAATTACTAGTACTCATCATCATCATCATCAAGTAGCTTGTCCCTTTCGGGACATGGATCCCAAGACAGCGATCCTGAAAAACTTGCTGTTCTGTGCAAGTTGACCGGCATCAACAGCAGTCATTCTCAGGTCGTAAATGACATCTTGCACCCATCGTCTTCAATGTCTTCCTTTCATTCTTCGTCCAGACACCATTCCATCTCAAATTATCTCCTCTACATTACTAATACAACAAAATAATATTGTAATGTACGTAGTCTGTCACTATATAAAGTAAGTATGTAAAGGAACCCTTTCATAGCTTGGGGTATATAGGGCAATACATTGTTAGGCCTGTATTTTTCATTGACCATCGGCACGCGATGGGTGATGTGGTCAGCATCACGCCGGCCGCCTTTACTTCCCAGAGCATGTCTGGTACCCAGTTGAGGCTGGGTCGACCTGAGAGCAATCGCGGTCCGGTAAAAATTTCACGCCCACTATGGGAGCTGAACCCGGACCACCAGCCTTGAGAAGCGAGTTCACTAACAACTACGCTACTGCGGCTCTCTCTGTCACTATATAATATTACATAACTGCACCCCCTATCTCTCTATATATCTCTCTCATGCCCTTTTAACCCTGATTGAAGCATAAGTCCCCAACCAACTCATGTCAAGTCTTTCTATCTTTAGCTATCTCAGTGAATCTACAACCCTAACCAGACTGCAAGAGTTCCAAGTCAAATGCGATGTAGCTAGACAAGAAAACTATGATGGTAGCCAAATAAGAGAATAGTAAACCAACAAAGAACTTATGTCGTTAGTCACCACACGCTGAGAGACATACTGAGGAACACTTATGGACTAGTTATTTCGATGTTCAGTGATGATGATCTGACGACTAAACGACTAAAGCTAAATCCAACTCTTCTCTATAGTAGATATCTGCCTCTAAAACGCTTCTCCATCTATTTCTAGGCCTCTATCATTTTCGCTTTCTCTGTGGGTTCAATGAAAGGACACTTCTTGTTATATTGCCCTCGGATGGTACTTTAAAATTGTGTTTTTCTGTTTATGAAATCTTAGTTACCCGCCTGAACTGATTTGTGTCCAATTATGTCAAATGATGGTATGATACGATTACTAACGAGGATCTCAGAGAAAGAACTAAGCAGATACCAGTAGAGAGAGAGAGAGAGAAGGAAGAGACGCTGGTGATGGCTGGTGAATCACACATTGAAAAGACCGACTGGAAGCATTGTTTTGGAACCCGCAGGGAAAGAGAAGTAGAGGAAGGGCTAGACATACCTGGAGAAGAGAAGCTGGAGACTGATATGAAAAGGATAGATAAAACATGGACAAAATTGAAAGGGATAGTAAGAGAGAGAGAGAGATCTGGAAGAAGTTTTGTTGGAGACCTGTGCTCCATTGGGAGTTGAAAGGTGAAGAAGGTCAAATGTATATAATGTGACCGAAATTCAGATGTAGCAGTCGTACATGCTGTAGGTGTCTAACGGTGTCACAACGTACTCACGTTCTCGACACAAATCACACAAAGAATGGTTAACGTGGTTGATAGGAATGAAATGAAAATCGTGCCATATCCTTCGCAGTCCTTCGCAAGATTTAGCCATCAACATGAAACAAGTGGTCGATTTTCTAGGCACCACTTATACTTCCAGTAGTTTGCCATTGTTTTCTGAAAGGTGAAGTCTATTTTTATCCTTCGTAAAAATCTAAGGGAACTAATTTGCTTCCGTACTTGCCCGCCGCGGAGTTTGAACCAGGTAAGCTTGGATTGTGATCGAGCTCACTACCGCTTAAGCTAGGGACGCTGACCTTAACTTGGTTGATAAGAACGAACACAAACAACAATAACGAAGTTAAAAAAACAAACAGCTTTCAATGTGACAATACACTTGAAAAACTCGCACACAAACATATATATATATATATATACTCCTACGATTACTCTACTGGCAATAGAGTATATTTAGAAAAATCAGAAAAAAGAAATTCGTTAGAGAGACATCAATTAACTCATTCTGTACACCTGGGAATGTTTAGATTTATGTCTCGGTTGTATACTTGTTAAACTGACGTGATTGCTAGCGAAACAAGAGCACTTATCAACCAGGGATAAAATCACCTGTCAACAATAATAAACAAGAGTTTGATTACGATCCACAGTTGTTGGGGATCTGACATCTCCACAAATCATAGACTCTATTGTTTGACCTCTATTCAACGGAGTCTGTCACATTCAGAGAAAAACCAAGATTAAAACTAAGCATAGACGATTATGTTTTACGAGAGATTAGTTCGCAATGAGCCCAGGGAGTAATGATCTAGACTAGAGAAAAACGGAATAGCAACATGAGAGTGGATATGAGTGAGGGATGTACAGAGAGTGAAGAGTAGCAGCGGAGTACACGAAATGATTGATGAGCTGTTCCTGTCATCCAACCAATGTACTTATTTAATGTGTCCAGTTGCCATTATAAACAAGGGGATGCATTAATACTAGCTATAAATGTCTATTTTTAGATGTCTTTTAGTTGCACTCATTAGCTTCTCCTTGCACTATTATCATTAGCTTCTCCTTGCACTATTATTATTAGCTTCTCCTTGCACTATTATCATTAGCTTCTCCTTGCACTATTTTCGTCAACAACAGTGCCGTCCAACGTTGCTCCCGTACAGAGCCGTGCCGTGCTATGATGCAGAGAGGCGACCGCATCAGGCGGCACGGTAATGGGGACGGCATAAGCAGTAACATCAAAATAAAAAAACGTTATTTTAAAGAAGACAGATTTAACTCTTCAACGTTCAGGGGTTTTTAAGTTTTTTGGTTATTTTTGAAGGCCTGCTCTATTACTAGAATCCATATATACTCCATGAATTGAACATAGGCATGTTATATATGGTTGGAAAACTAATTGAATGTACTATCAAGATATGTGCTTTTAATATCAGTGTCATGTAATATGTTATATCAGTGACCTAATTTTGGTGATACTAAAAATAGATTTTTCAACAAATTTAAAATAATTATGCAGTCACAAAGAAGGAAAAAATAAGTATGAAATATATCATGAAAACTATTAATACAGTCTCTTAGTACTTTCATATTTACATAATATATCCAAACATGAAGTTGTTTGGATGATAAATAAGGCAGTAATTAGGAAATTTATAACTTCTAAATATTTCCATATTTTCAAGACACCGATTAATAAATAATAAATAAATAAGAGAAATGATGCAGAACTGGTCTAGTAAGCAGCCCATAAAGAACTAACACTTATAGTCTTGATTAGGACAGCAATCTTAATCACTAGATGCCATTTTATAAGCAAATGTGTGATTTTTGACAAGAGCAAGTGAAAACTCATCTGCAGAGATTATCCAAAATGGCGGCCGATCGAAAATGTCGGTGTAATAAAAGCATGCTCTTACCACTGAAGTCGAAGAAGGTTCGCCTGAATAGCTAGGGACACCTTACACACGGTCAGCTGACTTTCACGAAGAAATCAGTCAGATACGCCATAAAAGGCTCCCTGACTACGCATGAATTCATAGCGGGCGGAGGCAGAAGAAGAAGAACTAAATAGCATGTTTTATTCAACGAGATTAGACATCTTAAAAATAAAATATATATTTTTTTAACAATTTATTATGGTACTATCATATGTTTTGCATTATAAAACATATATTATGTGCTTTTAAATGCATAAATAACACACAAATATGGCTAGTTCCGGAGTCTTTTAGCCATCTCATTTATAAATGAGATTTTCTTAGTACCCGAACGTTACAGGAGCGGCATTTCGAAGACTTGCATCATACTGAGAAAATATACCGCACGGGCCTGCTCCCATAGGTGCCATAGCGGCAGTGTCATACATTCATGGCGCCTTTTTTTTTACTTCTGCTTCAGCGCTAATCAGATTTCAAGAAAAGCAATTATTTTTCAGTTTTTTTTTGCTTTGCACTTCCTTGAACTTTTATTTTTCCACTTTTGCAATATTCTTCTGCTCCATAGCCTAAAGTGTAGTATCCACTTGATTGCGGTCAAATGGTGGAAATCTTCAAAAAACACAAAATGGCACAATAACACCCATTTAAACAAAACTCCGAGCGTTCTAATTCGAAAGATTAATGACACTCTGAGTTTACGCGTTCAATCGTACTGTTGGGTTCACTCGTTGCTGGGGTTTAGTTCACTCGTTGCTGGGGTTTAGTTCACTCGTTGCTGGGGTTGGGTTCACTTGTTGCTGGGATTGGGTTCACTTGTTGCTGGGGTTGGGTTCACTTGTTGCTGGGGTTAGGTTCACTCGTTGCTGGGATTGGGTTCACTCGTTGCTGGGATTGGGTTCACTCGTTGCTGGGATTGGGTTCACTCGTTGCTGGGGTTGGGTTCACTCGTTGTTGGGGTTTAGTTTACTCGTTGCTGGGGTTGGGTTCACTCGTTGCTGAGGTTGGGTTCACTTGTTGCTGGGGTTGGGTTCACTCGTTGCTGGGGTTTAGTTCACTCGTTGCTGGGATTTGGTTCACTCGTTGCTGGGGTTGGGTTCACTCGTTGCTGGGATTGGGTTCACTTGCTGCTGGGGTTGGGTTCACTCGTTGCTGGGGTTGAGTTCACTCGTTGCTGGGGTTTAGTTCACTCGTTGCTGGGGTTTAGTTCACTCGTTGCTGGAGTTGGGTTCACTCGTTGCTGGGGTTGGGTTCACTCGTTGCTGGGGTTGGGTTCACTCGTTGCTGGGGTTGGGTTCACTCGTTGTGCCACTTCTGAGTAAATCCTAAACAAAGAAAGAAAAACGTAGTCATTGTTTTTTCACTGGAGAAATCAGTGTGAATGGTTTCTGTCAGTGGCGACTCGTCCGTAAGGGACAGTGGGGCCGGGTCCCACCAAAAATAATGTATAACGTGTATTTATTATTTCATAAATTAAAATATAGCTACCAAAAACCATGATTTATCCGGAAAAAATTTGTCTGGCCCCACCAACAAAAATGATTACGAGCCGCCACTGGTTTCTGTGTTTATTTGTGTATTTGTTTGCATTCGTTCTTATAAACCTAGTTTACCACTCTTTGTGATCTGTGTAGATTGACCTGAGAACGTGGATGCATATAATTTTCAGTGTGTGTAATTAGATACAGAAAACCTTGATCCTTTACTTGGATCTCTTAAGTCGGAGTTGATCTATACAAGTACCTCTTTAGTCGGAGTTGATCTATACAAGTACCTCTTTAGTTGAAGTTGATCTATACAAGTACTTCTTTAGTCGAGTTGATCTATACAAGTACCTCTTTAGTCGAAGTTGATCTATACAAGTACCTCTTTAGTCGAAGTTGATCTATACAAGTACCTCTTTAGTCGAAGTTGATCTATACAAGTACCTCTTTAGTCGGAGTTGATCTATACAAGTACCTCTTTAGTCGAAGTTGATCTATACAAGTACCTCTTTAGTCGAAGTTGATCTATACAAGTACCTCTTTAGTCGAAGTTGATCTATACAAGTATCTCTTAAGTCGAAGTTGATCTATACAAGTATCTCTTAAGTCGAGTTGATCTATACAAGTACCTCTTAAGTCGAGTTGATCTATACAAGTATCTCTTAAGTCGAGTTGATCTATACAAGTATCTCTTAAGTCGAGTTGATCTATACAAGTATCTCTTAAGTCGAGTTGATCTATACAAGTACCTCTTTAGTCGAAGTTGATCTATACAAGTATCTCTTAAGTCGAAGTTGATCTATACAAGTATCTCTTAAGTCGAGGGCTCTATGTGTGGTCTAAAGGTTTGGTGCTTGTTTCTCATGCCAAAGTTACCAGGTTCGCTCCCACGTGGAGCCATCTAGATATTTTCCAGAGATCCCTGATCTCAATGTATGTGACATCGAGTTCCTAGTCCTATCGGAGACGGATAATAAAATGTAGGTTGCATGTTCAATTTGAGCACCTAAAGGAACCATTGACAGTTCAAAATCTATAAGAGCAGGCTAGAAAGCCTCTGCCCGGGCAAAATTCGTTAGAAAAGATTACAAAATAAAATTTCGACAAAAATATCGTCAAAATTACATCGGGGACTCTCGCCAGTGCTGCGGAGCTTGTGCACTGCAGCTGAGATCTTCTTGTGTAAGAAAGAGATCTGAGCACACATGGTCACTTACCGAAGTGCAATGATGATTATCCAATCAATCAACCAATCAATCAATCAATCAAACCTCTTAAGTCGGAGTTGATCTATATATGTATCTCTTAAGTCGAAGTTGATCTATATATGTATCTCTTAAGTCGGAGTAAGACCTGCCTGAATGGCGAGAAACATTGATTAAGGAATGCAAGTCTTCGCGCACAAATCAGTATTAGACACCATATTAGTCACCATGACTACTCCAGAATTCTTAATGAGCGAACGGAAACCAAACAAATCATAACATACAACTGTCAAGTGAAAATCTTCATGTTTTGAGCAAATGGCGAAACACGTAAAAACAAAATACTGTACTTTTACAAAATACAAACACAATAACCATACTCAGCAACGTTGCAACCAAAAGGACTTTTGAGCAAGCAAATTCAGCTAACAGGAACTTCTTCCGTGTCCAGCAGTCATCAAATGATGTTGATAAAAAAGCAAAGAAGACGCTAAAATATAAACTATTGAACGAGATAGAGCGTTGCTAGTGAAAGAAATACTCCACATTTATTCTGGGTTTGTTTGTTTTTGTTTGTTTAGTAGGGAATTAAAACCTCTTTAAGCCGAGGCACGCCCTTTTCAACCTAAGGCGAACCTTTCATTGGCTATATCATAGCGTGTAGGCCAACAAACATGAAAAAAAAAATGAACTCCTTTCGGAGAATCAGTAGAGATTTCTTCTGGTTTTTTTTTTTTCCTGCTCTTTTTTTATTTCGCTATCGGCGACTCCATTTTCTTTCTGTAAAAGAGTTGTAATTCTGCAACATTTTACACATATTCTTCTGGTGCTAGTTCTTGACAACATTGCCAGCAATAAATTAGTCTTAGTTGTTCCTGAACACAATTACTGCAGACTCTTGGTGATCATAAATCTGTGAAACATTAATGTGACCAGTACCGACGGCATTCTGTTGGATTACATTGTAGATTCATATAATACTCAAATCTAAAAAAATAGTCTTATAGATTTCTATATACTTTTTGTTCTAACTATAATTGTGCAGGCGTTGAGGGCGTCATCTTCTTCTTCTACTTCTTCAAACGCTCCATATCGACCACTTGTTAACCACTCTTTGTGATTTGTATGTGATCTGAGCCTAAACGCGATTGTACGTTGTTCCAGTCATACGCCTTAAAGTAAACCAACACATCCAATTTCTGCGATGCTTTTTATTGACTAAGGAAGTTTCCAAAGACCCTACTTCAGTCGCCTCTTACGACATGCCTTGTAGGTCGCAGTGGTACTATTCTTTGCTTCCCTACCGGTCTCCGGCGCCACACGGGCGTAAGACGTCATTATAAAAATCTTTCCTAGTTTAAAAAATAATTCTCTTTGTTCCTTACTATAAGCTCTATTAGATTGTTCTCTTTTTGATTTCTTGTACATTGTATTTACCAATGTCACTCAATAATTTAATTGTTTTGTTTTTCTGTGTGTGTTTATTCAAGTTTGTAAGTAATATCAATTACTTCCAAGCTCTCTTTCTTTCTTTCTCTCTCTTTCTATCACTCTTTCTATCTCTCTTTCTATCTCTCTTTCTATCTTTTTCTCTCTCTTTCTCTCTCTCTTTCTCTCTCTTTCTCTCTCTCTTTCTATCTCTCTTTCTATCACTCTTTCTCTCTCTCTTTCTCTCTCTCTTTCTATCTCTTTCTATCTCTCTTTTTATCTCTCTTTCTATCTCTCTTTCTATCTCTCTTTCTATCTCTATCGTTCTCTCTCTTTCTCTTTCTATCTCTCTTTCTCTCTCTTTCTATCTCTCTCTCTTTCTTTCTTTCTATCTCTCTTTCTATCTCTCTTTCTCTTTCTTTCTCTCGCTTACTCTCTCTCGTTCTCTCTCTTTCTATCTCTCTCTCTCTATCTATCTCTCTCTCTCGTTCTCTGTCTGTCTATCTCTCTCTCTCTCTCTCACTCTATCTCATTCTCTTTCATATATAACATCATGAAATAGCTTGTCCTGAGCAGAACTTTGCTACCCACACAGTCCTTTAGAATTCCCTCTCTCTCTCATAGGCCAGATGCCCCCTCTGCAGTCGTTGCGAGATTTAAGACATATGACAATAAATACACACATACTGATGCTATTTTCATCATTTTCACTTGTATTGTCATAGACTATTATGAAATGTATATTTGATTTCAAATTAAATTACTTTAAAATGGTTTAAAATTTCTATTGAGTCTCAACCATTTATTTCTGTTTTGACGAGACAATATCGAATTGAAAAGACAGTTTTATAACTAAATTATCACCAAAATGGTAAAGTGCGCTACTAAACAAATTAAAATGAAAAATCAAATAATTTATTTGTGTTCAAATCATAATTTTTATTTACTAAATCCAAGAGACAAGAACAGTACACGATTTAGTTACAGATTGGATTAAAATACTACATTTCAACAACTAATACAGACGTCTACTGGGATACGGTGTGACTCTGTCATAGTTTTATTGAGTTTCCGTAACTTGTAATTTTTCTGTACGGTGTCACTGAATCAGAATGGCTCATGTATTGCTGGAGCTCGCAAGGGGAGCAAAGAATATTAACACTTCTACCTACAAGGCATGTCGTAAGAGGCGACTGAGGTAGGGTCCTAGGGAAGCTAAACTAGTAAATAAACAGCGTAGTAGAAATCGGATATGCTGGCCTACTTGTAGGCGCATAACTCGCAGAATTACAATTGCTCTTAGGCTCAGATCACATACAAATCACAAAGAGTGGTTGAGTAAGGGGTCGATATGGAGCGTTCGAAGAAGAAGAATCAGAATACCAGAAATGTTGGGTCTAGTGAAACATTGCTTTTAGAGTCAGTAAACTCTAGCTTTGGAGGCGAAAATAGCTTTACTGTTCCACTTGAAATTCTTCTTTCTTTCCAAGCTCAAGATGATGATGTGTACAGCATTATACATTATAACATTATACATTACAACATTATACATTATACATTACAACATTATACATTACAACATTATACATTACAACATTATACGCTACAACATTATACACTACAACATTATACATTACAACATTATACACTACAACATTATACACTACAACATTATACACTACAACATTATACACTACAACATTATACACTACAACATTATACACTACAACATTATACATTACAACATTATACATTATACATTACAACATTATACATTATAACATTATACACTACAACATTATACACTACAACATTATACACTACAACATTATACATTACAACATTATACACTACAACATTATACATTATACATTACAACATTATACACTACAACATTATACATTATACATTACAACATTATACACTACAACATTATACACTACAACATTATACACTACAACATTATACACTACAACATTATACATTATACATTACAACATTATACACTACAACATTATACATTATACATTACAACATTATACACTAAAACATTATACACTACAACATTATACACTACAACATTATACACTACAACATTATACATTATACATTACAACATTATACACTACAACATTATACACTACAACATTATACACTACAACATTATAACTACTAACATTATACTTTTGCAACATTATACATTATACACTACAACATTATACACTACAACATTATACACTACAACATTATACACTACAACATTATACATTATACATTACAACATTATACACTACAACATTATACATTACAACATTATACACTACAACATTATACACTACAACATTATACACTACAACATTATACACTACAACATTATACACTACAACATTATACGCTCCAACATTATACATTACAACATTATACATTATACACTACAACATTATACACTACAACATTATACACTACAACATTATACATTACAACATTATACACTACAACATTGTACACTACAACATTATACATTACAACATTATACGCTCCAACATTATACACTACAACATTATACACTACAACATTATACATTACAACATTATACATTACAACATTATACGCTCCAACATTATACGCTCCAACATTATACACTAC
Source organism: Arion vulgaris (assembly GCA_020796225.1). NCBI lineage: Eukaryota > Metazoa > Mollusca > Gastropoda > Stylommatophora > Arionidae > Arion > Arion vulgaris. Next base: position 18,968,453 of record CM036765.1, read on the forward strand.
AACATTATACACTACAACATTATACATTACAACATTATACACTACAACATTATACACTACAACATTATACACTACAGCGTTATACACTACAACATGACACATTACAACATTATACATTACAACATTATACGCTACAACATTATACATTACAACATTATACATTACAACATTATACGCTACAACATTATACACTACAACATTATACATTACAACATTATACATTACAATATTATACACTACAACATTATACACTACAACATTATACATTACAACATTATACGCTACAACATTATACATTACAACATTATACACTACAACATTATACACTACAACATTATACACTACAAAATTATACACTACAACATTATACATTACAACATTATACACTACAACATTATACATTACAACATTATACGCTACAACATTATACATTACAACATTATACATTACAACATTATACATTACAACATTATACACTACAACATTATACACTACAACATTATACATTACAATATTATACACTACAACATTATACATTACAACATTATACACTACAACATTATACATTACAACATTATACACTACAACATTATACACTACAACATTATACACTACAACATTATACATTACAACATTATACATTACAACATTATACACTACAACATTATACACTACAACATTATACACTACAACATTATACACTACAACATTATACATTACATCATTACATATTACAATATCTCCTAATATCTCCATCGACAAACATCAATTAAAGCAAGTCAAAGACTGTACTACATACATAGAGGACATTTCGTCAGCAAATTGAAGAATAACTAACGAAATCCAACAGATATTTAATACAGCAGATCAAATTATATGATAAATGGCGCCAATTGTGAAATGCAAACATGTCATCATGAACATAAAAGACCATTGTTCGACACAACGTTTTCCCTAACATTATGCTATCAGTGTCAAACTAGAACACTGACATCATCTAACGATAAAATGCAACAAGTCCGCTACAGAGATCAAGGAAGTGTTTACGCAGAATGCTGGGAATATCAAGAAGAGACCAGGTTAGAAATGAAGACATCCCTTTAAAAAAGTCTGTACATCAGTTCTGAACTTCATCAAGAAGCAACAATTGAAATAATACAGCCACATAAGCAGATTACCAACAGATAATGCGATTCAAAGAGCAATTCTACAACGAAACAGAAGATACTAAGCAAAAAGCCGTCCATGTAAACAGGTGAACCTCAGAAATAACAGAGGCAGTGAAAACACTATTTATGAAGCGCATACAAAAGCCCGTTCTAGAATATCTTCTTATTCTCACGCTGTGAAGTAAACCAGGATTAGAGAAAAAGAAAAAAAAAAGAAAGACATTACAAAAATATACATTACAACATAAGACTTTGAATATACGTATATTAAACTCAGTTATTGCCGGCTCCAAGCCTGGATGGGAAAGAGGGAGGACTTATGAGTGTGGTCAGTTATCACCTCACATGTACGTAATACTGAAAGGTACATAAACGTGCAAGAAACGACGTTAAGAATGGCATTAAAGTTTCATGCTAAGGGTTCAAGAAAGAAATGGCAACATAGGGAAAACACTGAAATAAGCTTTACTGAGATAGGTGAGAAATATTAAATACAATTGTACGGAGAAAATTGAACGAGCTGCTCAAGATAAAGCGGTATGAAAGAATTGCTTGCGAAACCTATGTAACGTATAACTAACTGTACAAGATTAATATATTATAACCCACACATCAGACGTTAAACATACAATCACATTGACATCAGATACAATCACATTGACATGAGATGTTAACATACTAATCACATTGACATCAGACGTTAAACATACAATCACATTGACATCAGACGTTAAACATACAATCACATTGGCATAAGACGTTAAACATACAATCACATTGACATCAGACGTTAAACATACAATCACATTGACATCACAAGTTAAACATACAATCACATTAACATCAGACGTTAAACATACAATCACATTGACATCAGAAGTTAAACATACAATCACATTGATATTGAAATGTTCATCTATTGCTAACTACTAATCAGGAGCGTCTGACCGAATGGAGTAGAGCCCTGCTCCTATGCAGGAGACCTGTGTTGAATTCACGGTAAGGCCAGGGATATTTTTTTCTGTTGTGGGCATAAATGAAAAATCCTAACCTGAACAGCTCCACGGTGACTGCACTAGCCATGATGCCATTAAATTTCTCAGGCTCTCTTACCACCTGTCCTACACCGCTTAAGCCCGCCTGCCAAGCGTGTTCGTAGCGACAGGTGACAAGCCCCTGTGAGTGCGGTTCAATTCCGCGGGCTGGAAGAAAAGCCACAGGTTCTCCAGATTTACGGTGTTTGTGGCACCGAACCGAAGGTTTACAATGTCCATGACACCGATCCGAAGGTTTACAATGTCCATGACACCGATCCGAAGATCTGAAAGCTCAAGTGCTTCTGGATTCGAAAAAAACACCGCCCTAAAAAGCGGTACCACAGATAGTAACACCGTACCACAGATAGTAACACCGTACCACAGATAGTAACACCGTACCACAGATAGTAACACCGTACCACAGATAGTAACACCGTACCACAGATAGTAACACCGTACCACAGATAGTAAATACACAGATGTAACATACCACAGATAGTAACACCGTACCACAGATAGTAACACCGTACCACAGATAGTAACACCGTACCACAGATAGTAACACCGTACCACAGATAGTAACACCGTACCACAGATAGTAACACCGTACCACAGATAGTAACACCGTACCACAGATAGTAACACCGTACCACAGATAGTAACACCGTACCACAGATAGTAACACCGTACCACAGATAGTAACACCTGTACCACAGATAGTAACACCGTACCACAGATAGTAACACCGTACCACAGATAGTAACACCGTACCACAGATGGTAACACGTACCACAGATAGTAACACCGTACACAGATAGTAACACCGTACTACAGATAGTAACACCTGTACCACAGATAGTAACACCGTACCACAGATAGTAACACCGTACCACAGATAGTAACACCGTACCACAGATAGTAACACCTGTGACCAAGATAGAAACCGTACCACAGATAGTAACACCGTACCACAGATAGTAACACCGTACCAAGATAGTAACACGTACCACAGATAGTAACACCGTACCACAGATAGTAACACCGTACCACAGATAGTAACACCGTACCACAGATAGTAACACGTCCACAGATAGTAACACCGTACCACAGATAGTGTAACACGTCATGCACGACGATAGTAACACCGTACCACAGATAGTAACAGCCATGAAAACAGTCCGATAGTAACCGTACCAAGATAGTAACACCGTAACACAGATAGTAACACCGTACCACAGATAGTAACACCGTACCACAGATAGTAACACCGTACCACAGATAGTAACACCGTACCACAGATAGTAACACCGTACCACAGATAGTAACACCGTACCACAGATAGTAACACCGTACCACAGATAGTAACACCGTACCACAGATAGTAACACCGTACCACAGATAGTAACACCGTACCACAGATAGTAACACCGTACCACAGATAGTAACACCGTACCACAGATAGTAACACGTACCACAGATAGTAACACCGTACCAAGATAGTAACACGTACCACAGATAGAACACCTACACAGATAGTAACACCGTACCACAGATAGTAACAACGTACCACAGATAGTAACACCGTACCACAGATAGTAACACTACGTGGTAACACATGATAGTACTGTTACCACAGTATAGTATAACACTCTGTACCACAGATGTAACTACTGTACCATTCAGATAGTAAACATTGTACCACAGTGTTCAACTACCTCAACAAGATAGTAACTGAGTCACATACGTACTAACTCTAATTTCTTACAAAGCTATCATTAATGTTCCACACAATTTGACAGGGTTGACTTGAAGTAAACATTTATGCTTATCTAGTTTAGGGTTAAATTGAATTAGTCTTCTGGTAACATGATGTACATTGTTTTTTACGAAACAGCTACCCTTAGTTCCAAACAACTAGTAATGTCATGTCGTGATACAACAACTAATATCATGTTATGAAAGTAACCTTATAGATATTAATATTCTGCACACGATGAATTTAATTCAGATTTATCAGCAGATAACATTTTACTCAATAACAAACGTATGGTTTAAAATTGTCATATGTAACGATACAAAGTGACCATATCCTAAGTCAACCAGAATGAGAGTATTACCTCATATATTTGAGATAGTTCGATTGCACCTGCATGAATTTCACATGTTTCTGATTTTCATCGCTCTATAGCGATTTTAAAAAATGTACATTGATCCTTCCGGTGTGTTCAGTTACCGTTTACTGATTGTGTCTTTCAAGGCATAGGTGTTACTGATTGTGTATTTCAAGGCATAGGCGTGTCCCAATACTTGCGGTATTCTAGATTTGTAATACAGTGGGTATGATAAAGGAAAACGAATCATATCCCAACACTGTGGCAGAAGTAGACAAAATTCCGACATCTTCGAGTACAAAAGATGCTATAAGAATCTGGCTCAGAAAGGAGAACATTCCATTTAACGAGATGTTTGTGAAGTCTGAATTACTATCCATTGTTAAAAAATCACAAAAGACCAGGATATTTTAAAAAGACACATTGATTCAATAGTATGTTATTTGTATCTGAGACTGCACACTTAAACCCAATTGAACTCGTTTGGACCAAAGTTAAAAGGCAGGTAGCAGCTGAAAAAAAACCTTTCAAACTATGCAATATTGGTTATTGGTTACTAAACTGACGTCATTGCACTCCGGGGCGACCCATAGCTGCTCAGTCTCTCCAGCAGAGATCGAAGAATATTGATGGTTCCCGTGGCTCGCTGATTAAACACTACTAACTCTGCCCCTCAGTTCGACTTGTACAACGGGTAACTCGGGTGACTGCTTAAATCGCAGGATCGATTCAACATCTATTTTACTGTCTTCATCCAACAGGCACTGGCGAAGAGACCGAAGAGCGTCCTCCTTATCCATCGTCAACTCTCCAACAATCGATGCTAATTATGCAAGCCGGTCCGTTCTCTCATTGCTGCAAAAAACCCACAAGCCCAGGACAGTAGATCTACGTTAGCCTCTGGAGGTTAGAAACTTCTATAGACGACATCCACTCATACTGAAATCTGCCCTTCTGGATCTTGTGAAGTATCAACTGAGAGTCAGATACAACAACAGCCCAGTAAATGGAGTCCCAGAGAGTCAATGAATATCAGTAGTAACGGCCTCAACCTCCATCCTCATAATGGAAGTAGTTGTCCTGTATGGTCCACTTTACGCAATATGATAGAACTAACATATGCCGCCATGTCGAAGAGAGACAATGATTATTGGTATAAATGTGAAGAGCATATCTTAAAGGAGGAAAATGACTATTGGACAAAAGATGCTCGTGCAGCCGAGAATAGTCATCAATATGTTAGATTCATCGGACTCAGAATTGAGTAAACACCTTTTATGATTTATATAATAGCCGTTATCTGGCCCTCCAAAGTTCGAATTGTATATACGCCTGTGCTGAAAATATGTGAATTCCTTAATTTACGGTAAATTATATTCTTCCAGCCCCAAATAATTACTACGATAGAAAATATCAAAGGAATTCGCCGTTGCAAGAAAAGTACACTACCTGCAACATTGAATGTTTTAAAATCTTTGGGACATCGGAAATACAACACCACATGCAAAAAATCATGTTCATTAATGCAAGGAATCTGGAGATATTTGAGGTCAATCATTGACCGACCTGTTTGAAACGCACTATAGTTATAACTCATTCATCAAAGATTATTACTTCTGGATTATCCGAAAAGAGTTTCATTATTTTTTGTGCACTGTGCACATGATCAACACGTCCTGTTATAATCAAAACAAAATATGAACATAAGATGAAAGAAGATTTAATCTTCTAGACTTGGGCAGGATTTAATCTGGTGTGATACAAACGTATTAATCAAGAAAATGAAAATACATAAGTAGAAACAGAAGACTTCAGCTTTACGGATGATACAGTACCACTGCTAGATGTCAATGCAAACATGTCACCATGAACACAAAAGAGCAATGTTCAACACAATCTTTCTCCCAACATTATGCTACCAGTGCCAAACCTGAATGTTAACGTCAAATGATAGAAGAAAACTAGTCACGACAGACATGAAGTGTCTACGCAGAATACTGGGGGTAACAAGAAGAGACCAGTTGAGAAATGAAAACAAGAAAAAAATTGGTACAACATCAGTACTAAACTTCATCAAGAAAAAACAAATTAAATGGTTTGACCAGATAAGCAGATAACCAACAGACAGTGTACCTCAAAGAGCAATGTTGCTCTGATACAGTGGATACAAATCAAAATACCGGCCCCGCAAAAGGTGGACCTCAGCGATAACAGAGGCGACGAAAGACACTATTTATGAAGCGCACACAAGGGCTCGTTCTAGAAATCTCTTCTTATCGTGACGCTGTGAGGCAAAACAAGATTGGAGAAAAGAGAGAAAGAGAAGTAGGACTTCATGTCAATACTCTTCTTTGTAATTGCTATTTTGATGATTATACCGTCAGACGCCATCTTTAGTGCCATGTAGTTTTAAATGTAGTGTTGTTGTGTAGGGACATCATCCCTTTATAGGAAGGACATACAGGGGACAGTCGTGTAGGACATGTTCTGTGGCTTGATCAGTGGTGACACAAAGACCACAGAGTGGATGAAGACAATCGTAGCCTGTGTAAGTGTTTGTCGTTAGTGTCTGTAGTCCCGCTTTTTAACAGTAAACGAGTCGTCGATTTTTCTAGGCACCACTTATACGTTCAGTAGTTTGCCATTGCTTTCTGAACGGTGAGGTCTACTACGTTTACCGTTTGTAAAAAATCCAAGGGGACTAATTTGCTTCCAAACATGCCCGCCGCGGAGTTTGAACCTGGTACGCTTCAGTTATGATCGAGCTCACTTCCACTTAAGCTACAGAAGCTCACATGTATAGAATTAAAGCCTTTTAAAACCGAGGACGCCGTTTCAACCTCAGGATGAACCTTGTTTTGGTTAAATCAGATCGTGTAAGCTAAGAAACATGAACAATAAGAATGAAATCCTTGCATAGAATCTAGTTGCTTGGTAGTTCATGTGTTTGCATTAAATTTCTTACTAAATATCAATGTTATAGATTGCTTATGTTGTATATTTGTTAATTAATTCAAGGGTCTATGTGGCTAAGTGGTTAAGTTTTTGCTTTGCGTTTATAAGGTCGTAGGTTCGAATCTGGACCGCGCCGTTCTGTCCATAGACCTCTAGGATTGTTACCAGAGATATTCACAAAATAGATGAGACTTGTAGTAAAACTATTTCATTGATAAAACACGTAATCATCAAGTACTGTAGTTTTACAAATTACAAAAACAATGACAAAATACCGCAACGTTTCGACCAACAAGGCCTTTATCAAGCAAACGAACAACAGGAGTGACAAATTTTTAAAAAAAACAGACAGGCAAGAGGCTCAGTGACCGATTCGCCCAACACTTTACCGACAAATGCCAATGCTCTGTGACCCCTGTAGCCACCCATTTCAATGATACTGGCGATTTAGGAGCTCACGATGTTCAGGTCACAGCCATCCGATCATGTTCCTCGGATGATCGCAGTCGATTTGCTCTTGAGAATCGGTTGATTTCTTTGTATGGTACCTTGCGACCACATGGGCTCCCATGAGGCCATTACCTTGTAGTGGTGGGGAGGCTTGCGTGCTCCAATGATACAGTGAGCTATGACGGCGGGAACTTATGTTCCCGGAAGGGTTACCCAAGCCGGAAAGGTCACTGAGGAGGGGACAGACGAAGCATGGTCTCCTGGTCCTCCAGGTTGGGGTTGGGCTTGGGACTAACGATCCCATCCTTTAAAAAAATTAAAGTTACGGAAACAACAACAAACATACAACCTATCTACGGGCATGAAGGGCTACCAGAGTCATTGACTCACATGACTGGAAGTGGTGAAAGCCGAAAGGAAGCTACTTTCATGAGGACGGAAGTCCTGAATGCCAAAACCAAGACCAGAATTGGATGCTGGAATGTAAGAAAAATGTACGAAACCGGAAAACTATCACAAATAACAGCAGAAATGAGAAGATATAATCTACATATCCTAAGGGTTAGCGAGAGCAGATGGACAGGAAATGGAAGAAGTACCACTGCAACAGGTGAAACAGTCCTTTTTCTGGACGAGACGATGACCTACACCATGAAGGAGTAGCAGTAATCCTAAGAAAGGGCGTGGAAAAGTGTCTGTTAGAATGGAAACCTATCAGCAGCCGCTTGATTAAGATCAGACTAAAGGGAAGCATACAAACATCACAATCCTACAATGCTATGCGCCAACTAATGATTACGAAGATACAAAGAAAGACTCGTACTACGAAAACCTACAAGCAGAATTAGACAAGTCACCATCCCATGATGTTATCATTGTTATGGGAGATCTAAATGCGAAGGTCGGACAAGACAACACGCATAGTTATAGAACTATGGGAAAATATGGATGTGGTATGATGAACGAAAATGGGGAACGTTTAGTAAACTTCTGCAGCATGAACAATCTCGTTATAGGAGGAACCCTATTTCAACATTTAGATATCCACAAATTAACATGGTATTCCCTAATGGCAGAGATAAAAACCAAATAGACCATATAATGATCAATGGACCCTGGAGACGCTCGCTGCTAGATGTTGTAGTCAAGAGAGGTGCAGATGTTGGTAGTGACCACCACCTAGTCACAGCTTATGTCAAACTTAAACTAAGAAAAACAGGACAACAGAAAAACTTCCAAAAGAGGTTCGATGTGGATAGACTAAAAGACACGGAAGTAAGGGATAAGTTTATAATGCAGATAAAGAACAGATTCCAAGCCCTAGAAAGTAATGAAACTACGGATGAAACTGACAACATAGATAGAACATGGGACAACATAGCATCTATATATAGCAAGAGCAGTGAAACATGTCTAAGGTACCGCACAAAGAAAAGAAAAGAATGGATAACACCAACAACATGGAAAATAATAGACAGCCGAAGAATATTAAAAGAAATTGTTAGAAGCAAAGTCCGAAAGACTGAAAGCAAGATACCAAGAACAGTACAAAAGCGCAAGTAAAGAAATCAAACGGGCTGTGAGAGCCGACAAAAGAATGTATGTTGAAGACCTGGCAGTACAGGCAGAAGAAGCAGCAAAAAGTGTGATCAGGGAACAGTGTACAAAATTACAAAGCTAATAAGCGGGAAACATTACAGAAGATCAAATACTCTCATAAAGGATAAGAATGGAATACTATTGACAACGGAAAAGGAACAAGAAATACGATGGACAGAGCATTTTAAAGAATTGCTAAACAGACCACCTCCAACGGTAGTAGCAGACATACCAGAACCAACAGAGGAGTTAGAAATTGGCATTGAAACACCCAGCCAGGATGAGATCATTACAGCAATTAAATCTCTTAAGAATAACAAGGCACCAGGGAATGATAACTTAAAAGCAGAACTATTCAAAATAGACCCAGAACTTGCAGCTAATATATTGCAACCCTTGTTTACTACTATATGGAATGCCCAAATAATACCTGATGCATGGAACAGAGGAGTCATCATCAAGATACCCAAAAGGGCTCCCTTGCCGATTGTAATAATTGGCGTGGAATAACACTGCTTTCTGTCCCAAGTAAAATCTTAAGCAAAATCATCGTACAACGTATTACTGACGCTGTGGATAAGAAACTGAGAAAGGAACAAGCAGGATTTCGCAGAGGACGGAGCTGTATAGGCCAAATATTTGCTCTTAGAAATATCATAGAACAATGCACAGAATGGCAAAGCAAACTCTATATCAACTTTGTAGATTTTGAAAAGGCTTTTGATAGCATACACCGCGAAAGTCTATGGCGTATCTTAAGATGGTATGGAATCCCACTGTGTTTTATAAATATTATAAAAAGCTGCTACAGCAAGTTTGCATGCAGTGTTGAAACTTCAGAACTAAAGTTTGAAGTAAAAACAGGCGTGCGACAAGGATGTGTTATGTCAGCCCTATTATTCAACACTGTCATAGATTGGGTGATGCGTAAAACAACGGAAGATAAGGCAAGAGGTATTAGATGGACGCTCACAACCACTCTGGAAGACCTAGATTTTGCAGATGACATCGCACTCCTATCTCATACACATAGAGATATCCAGGAAAAGACCTGCCGCCTTAACCAATATAGTGAGATGGTTGGGCTGAAAATAAATCAGAAGAAAACTGAAGTAATGACTCTGAACATAGCAACCCCAGCACCAGTCAAACTAGAAGGTAAAACCCTCCGAGATACAACCGCTTTCACATACCTTGAAGTGTTATTAGCAATGAAGGAGGCGCTGGATCTGACATTAAAACAGACTGAGTAAAGCACGCAGTGCATTCATGACCCTTCAGACCGCCTGGAAATCTGCCCAATACAGCATCAGAACCAAGACTAGTATCTATAACAGCTGTGTGCTGTCAACTTTGCTGTACGGATCGGAATGCTGGAGAATGACAGAACAGGATATGTCCAGACTCTCCGCCTTTCATACAACTTGTCTGCGAAAAATCTTACGCGTGTACTGGCCGACTACTATCTCGAATCAAGAATTGCTTGCACGATGCCAACAAGAGAATATGGGCACTATCATCCGAAGACGACGCTGGAGATGGATTGGACATGTGATGCGCATGGAGACTGGCTCCGACACGAAAACTGCACTGAGATGGACTCCAGAGGGTAGGCGAAAGCGTGGAAGACCCAAGACAACCTGGAGGAGAACGATAGAGCAAGAGCTGAAGGAAATGAATCATAGCTGGAACACAATACAGAGGAAGGCCATGAACAGGGAAGAATGGTGTACGTTTGTTGTGCCTAAACGCCAGGGGCGTAACAGGCTAAAGAGAGAGAGATAAATGTGAAGAGCATATCTTAAAGGAGGAAAATGACTATTGGACAAAAGATGCTCGTGCAGCCGAGAATAGTCATCAATATGTTAGATTCATCGGACTCAGAATTGAGTAAACACCTTTTATGATTTATATAATAGCCGTTATCTGGCCCTCCAAAGTTCGAATTATATATACGCCTGTGCTGAAAATATGTGAATTCCTTAATTTACGGTAAATTATATTCTTCCAGCCCCAAATAATTACTACGCTAGAAAATATCAAAGGAATTCGCCGTTGAAAGAAAAGTACACTACCTGCAACATTGAATTTTTAAAAATCTTTGGGACATCGGAAATACAACACCACATGCAAAAAATCATGTTCATTAATGCAAGGAATCTGGAGATATTTGAGGTCAATCATTGACCGACCTGTTTGAAACGCACTATAGTTATAACTCATTCATCAAAGATTATTACTTCTGGATTATCCGAAAAGAGTTTCATTATTTTTTGTGCACTGTGCACATGATCAACACGTCCTGTTATAATCAAAACAAAATATGAACATAAGATGAAAGAAGATTTAATCTTCTAGACTTGGGCAGGATTTAATCTGGTGTGATACAAACGTATTAATCAAGAAAATGAAAATACATAAGTAGAAACAGAAGAATTCAGCTTTACGGATGATACAGTACCACTGCTAGATGTCAATGCAAACATGTCACCATGAACACAAAAGAGCAATGTTCAACACAATCTTTCTCCCAACATTATGCTACCAGTGCCAAACCTGAATGTTAACGTCAAATGATAGAAGAAAACTAGTCACGACAGACATGAAGTGTCTACGCAGAATACTGGGGGTAACAAGAAGAGACCAGTTGAGAAATGAAAACAAGAAAAAAATTGGTACAACATCAGTACTAAACTTCATCAAGAAAAAACAAATTAAATGGTTCGACCAGATAAGCAGATTACCAACAGACAGTGCACCTCAAAGAGCAATGTTGCTCTGATACAGTGGATACAAATCAAAATACCGGCCCCGCAAAAGGTGGACCTCAGCGATAACAGAGGCGACGAAAGACACTATTTATGAAGCGCACACAAGGGCTCGTTCTAGAAATCTCTTCTTATCGTGACGCTGTGAGGCAAAGCAAGATTGGAGAAAAGAGAAGAAAGAGAAAGTAGGACTTCATGTCAATACTCTTCTTTGTAATTGCTATTTTGATGATTATACCGTCAGACGCCATCTTTAGTGCCATGTAGTTTTAAATGTAGTGTTGTTGTGTAGGGACATCATCCCTTTATAGGAAGGACATACAGGGGACAGTCGTGTAGGACATGTTCTGTGGCTTGATCAGTGGTGACACAAAGACCACAGAGTGGATGAAGACAATCGTAGCCTGTGTAAGTGTTTGTCGTTAGTGTCTGTAGTCCCGCTTTTTAACAGTAAACGAGTCGTCGATTTTTCTAGGCACCACTTATACGTTCAGTAGTTTGCCATTGCTTTCTGAACGGTGAGGTCTACTACGTTTACCGTTTGTAAAAAATCCAAGGGGACTAATTTGCTTCCAAACATGCCCGCCGCGGAGTTTGAACCTGGTACGCTTCAGTTATGATCGAGCTCACTTCCACTTAAGCTACAGAAGCTCACATGTATAGAATTAAAGCCTTTTAAAACCGAGGACGCCGTTTGAACCTCAGGATGAACCTTGTTTTGGTTAAATCAGATCGTGTAAGCTAAGAAACATGAACAATAAGAATGAAATCCTTGCATAGAATCTAGTTGCTTGGTAGTTCATGTGTTTGCATTAAATTTCTTACTAAATATCAATGTTATAGATTGCTTATGTTGTATATTTGTTAATTAATTCAAGGGTCTATGTGGCTAAGTGGTTAAGTTTCTGCTTTGCGTTTATAAGGTCGTAGGTTCGAATCTGGACCGCGCCGTTCTGTCCATAGACCTCTAGGATTGTTACCAGAGATATTCACAAAATAGATGAGACTTGTAGTAAAACTATTTCATTGGTAAAACACGTAATCATCAAGTACTGTAGTTTTACAAATTACAAAAACAATGACAAAATACCGCAACGTTTCGACCAACAAGGCCTTTATCAAGCAAACGAACAACAGGAGTGACAAATTTTTAAAAAAAACAGACAGGCAAGAGGCTCAGTGACCGATTCGCCCAACACTTTACCGACATATGCCAATGCTCTGTGACCCCTGTAGCCACCCATTTCAATGATACTGGCGATTTAGGAGCTCACGATGTTCAGGTCACAGCCATCCGATCATGTTCCTCGGATGATCGCAGTCGATTTGCTCTTGAGAATCGGTTGATTTCTTTGTGTGGTACCTTGCGACCACATGGGCTCAACGTATTACATTTCTATGCTTCTTAGTACTTTCTTTTCCCATGCCTTTTAATCTTCTTCTTCTTTTGTCGACACACTGCTACCGGGTTGTTGCCCAGTGTCGTGGTTTTCTGTTTTTGTCTTGCGCTGTTCTGGTGGCTTGTGTGATTGTTATCTTTCACAGGATTCTGCTACGCCATCTAACCATCTTTTCCGTGGTCTTCCTCTTGCCTTCTTTCCCGATGTTATGTTGTAGAAGACTCTGTAAACTTTGGAGTTTGGATGCATTCTTATTAAGTGGCCAAACCACTTAATTCTTTGTAATCTACATGGGCATATGTTGCATGTATTCAAGTTATATATTTACTATATTTTTCATTGTTTCTCTTCCGTTCTATTTCTAGTTTTTATGTGTGTTTTTGTGTTACATTTATTTCGGTATTCGTTTTTACTCCCAGATTTTCATTAGAAACGTTTGTATTTGGTCGTCCATTTGTTTTTTAAATTTGTCACTCCTGTTGTTTGTTTGCTTGATAAAGGCCTTGTTGGTCGAAACGTTGCTGTATTTTGTCTTTGTAATTTGTAAAACTACAGTACTTTGTGATTACGTGTTTTACCAGAGATACAGAGTTGGTGCACTGTGTAATAATCTCAGCAGGTGGCGTGCCACTTCTGTTATTACTGTTTTTGTGAGTTATTTATGACATTAAAGTCTATATAAGCCGAGGCACGCTCTTTTTAACCTAAGGACGAGTCTTTTATTGGTTATATCAGAGCGTATAGGTTAACCTCGTTGCGTAGAATTCAATAATACTTTATGTTGCATGACAGCCACTTCTGTGGAAAGGGACCGAGATATATGGAGTTAGTCCCAGTACAATTAAGTCAGTCCTTCGAATTTATAACCTTTTGATCAATTCATTACATACATATCAATATTACATACATATCAATATTACATACATATCAATATATTGAAGAAGAATACTGAATGAAGTGAGTTGGCCATTTAATAAGAATGCATCCAAACTCCACAGTATACAGAGTCTTCTACAACAGAACATCGGGAAAGAAGGTGAGAGGAAGACCACGAAAAAGATGGTGAGATGGCGTAGCAGAATGCTGTCAAAGATCAAAAATAACAATCACACAGGCCACAAGAACAGCGCAAGACAAATACAGAAAACCACGACACTGGGCAACAACCCGGGAGCAGTATGGCGACAAAAGAAGAAGATGAAATAATATATATATCTGCATCAATATCTGAGGCACTGATTTCATGCTTTTGATTCTTGGCACCCAATGTTTGTTCATTTAGTAAAAAATTGATAAAATGACATCAAACGCACTCCATTTAAACATGCACATCAATCCATCACATACTTTTTTTTTCTGTCACAGGGGAGACAATTCTGGTACTATGTCGTAGGAGTTATTGCTCTGTTGGGACTTTACCTTTGACGTAAATCGCGTTCTGATAAGTTCACCAGCCAACTAGATTTTAAAATTCTCCATTGGGAGATGGAAAAGATGACTGGATTGCAATATGTTATCATCGATGAGATTGTAAAAGTAGTTTTGTCAAAAGCATTCTCCATTTCCCTTAGTTGTTGCAACATGCTGAAGGCTATAATTTTAAAAAATAAATAAAATCCTGCAGTAACAAACATGCATAAAATATGACACTGTTTCAATAAATAACTATCCGGTAAAATAGTTTGCTTTGGAGATGTATATAATTATATCAGAAGAAATAATCATATTTTGTGAACACATAATTGCAACAACAAATAATGTAATTTACTGTATTAATAAAGCGCCCGTGTGGGACCGGGACCCGCAAGGGAAGCAAAGAATAGTACCACTGCGAGCTACAAGACATGTCGTAAGAGGCGACTGATGAAGGAACCATGGAAACATACCTAGTAAATAAAAAGCATCGCAGAAATCGGATGTGCTGGTCTATTTGTAGGCGCATAACTGATACAACGTACAATCGTTCTTAGGCTCAGAGCACATATAAATCACATAGATTGGTTAACAAGTGATCGATTTGGAGCGCTAGAAGAAGAAGAAGAATTACTAAAGAGGTTGTGGAAACAGTTACATTGAGTGGAAATACCTACACATATGATGATTCAGTTGAAGGTGGAAATACCTACACATATGATGATTCAGTTGAAGGTGGAAATACCTACACATATGATGATTCAGTTGAAGGTGGAAATACCTACACATATGATGATTCAGTTGAAGGTGGAAATACCTACACATATGATGATTCAGTTGAAGGTGGAAATACCTACACATATGATGATTCAGTTGAAGGTGGAAATACCTACACATATGATGATTCAGTTGAAGGTGGAAATACCTACACATATGATGATTCAGTTGAAGGTGGAAATACCTACACATATGATGATTCAGTTGAAGGTGGAAATACCTACACATATGATGATTCAGTTGAAGGTGGAAATACCTACACATATGATGATTCAGTTGAAGGTGAAAATACCTACACATATGATGATTCAGTTGAAGGTGAAAATACCTACACATATGATGATTCAGTTGAAGGTGGAAATACCTACACATATGATGATTCAGTTGAAGGTGGAAATACCTACACATATGATGATTCAGTTGAAGGTGGAAATACCTACACATATGATGATTCAGTTGAAGGTGGAAATACCTACACATATGATGATTCAGTTGAAGGTGGAAATACCTACACATATGATGATTCAGTTGAAGGTGGAAATACCTACACATATGATGATTCAGTTGAAGGTGGAAATACCTACACATATGATGATTCAGTTGAAGGTGGAAATACCTACACATATGATGATTCAGTTGAAGGTGGAAATACCTACACATATGATGATTCAGTTGAAGGTGGAAATACCTACACATATGATGATTCAGTTGGAGGTGGAAATACCTACACATATGATGATTCAGTTTAAGGTGGAAATACCTACACATATGATGATTCAGTTGAAGGTGGAAATACCTACACATATGATGATTCAGTTTAAGGTGGAAATACCTACACTTTTGATGATTCAGTTTAAGGTGGAAATACCTACACATATGAGGATTCAGTTTAAGGTGGAAATACCTACACATATGATGATTCAGTTTAAGGTGGAAATACCTACACATATGATGATTCAGTTTAAGGTGGATATACCTACACATATGAGGATTCAGTTTAAGAGGAAAACTGGCGATGGGTTGGGCATACCATACGGAAAACACAGTCGAGTGTAACTAGTCAAGCGCTTTAGTGGAACCCGCAAGAAAAACGAAAAAGAAGACGTCCTGAACAGACCTGGAGACAAAGGCTTCTTGAGAAACTGAAGTGTGCTCGAATATTATGGGAGACTGTAAAGAAAACAGCCAGAGACCGGTAAAAGTGACGAACAGCTTTTGAGGACCTATGCTCCACGAGGAACGGAGAGGGATAAGTAAGAAAGTAGTACATACACATATACCTTATTCCCTCTGACTTTTATATGTTACATATAATAATAATTCCTCTCGTACCGTTATACGTTACATAGGGCCTGCAAGTAATTTCTCCATACGGCTCTATCCTGGGCAACTCGCTCAATCTCCTCCATGGAACTGAGACCGATATTTCCTACCTCTCTCAGCAAAGTTCGTTTCAGGGTCTCCTTAGATCGACCTCTCTTTCTTGAACCCTTTGCATCCCACTTCAATGCCTGTTTTGATATTCGTTGATCATTTCTCCTCAAGGTGTGCCCAACATATCTCCATCTTCTCTTTCTTATAACAGTTGTCGCTAGTGGTTGACCAGACATGTCTCTGATTTCATCACTTCTCCTGAATTCGTTCCATTTTATATTCATTATTTTTCGCAAACATCTATTTTCAAATGCATTCAACTTGCTTTCTATATCTTTAGTCATTTTCCAACTCTCGCTAGCATATGTTAGGATTGATACAACATTTGAATTGAAAATTCGTAATTTAGTTTTAATACTATATAACTTGCAGTTCCATATTTTATTTAGACTTTTAAAAGCTGATGTTGCTTTGCCAATTCGTATCATAATTTCTTTTTTATGTTACATATGACCTGCAAGTAATGTCTCTATACCACTATGTTCTGAACAATTCGGTCAATCTCTTCCATGGAATGTAAAGTTCGTTTCAGGGTTTCCCTAGGACGTCCTCACTTTCCTGAACCCTTTGCTTCCCACTTTAATACCTGCTTTGGTATTCTTTGATCTGTTCTTATCATTATATGCCCAACATATCTCAATCTTCTCCTTCTTATAACAGTTGTTTCTAGTGGTTGACCAGACATTTCTCTGAGTACATCACTTCTCCATTTATTGTTATAGTCAAGTCCTTGGTATTGTCAGAATGATGTTACCAATGATCCTTTCCTCTTATAAACTAGCGTTGCAACTGTTATTGTTTTTTCTTGTATTGTTTTGTTTGTAAAACTTCGACCTATCTGCATTATTTTCAATTCTTCTTCACAAGGTGTTTTTTTTTAGGATCCTCATTCTTTATTTGCATTGTGGGTTCCAGTTAGGTACCATTATGTTCCAATGTTGTGTCAATTCCATTGCAACGTATTTCTTTAATCTCCATTGTTAGTTTTATCTTCAGTTGCAGTTTCTGTTTTTTTAAAACCATTCCTATATTTCAGGTTTGGATCGTCTGACCTTTCACCCATGACCGTTTGACCTTGTTGACCTCTCCACGAGAACAAGGTTCCATCTGACATAGATGTAAGCACAAAAGGTATGCATCAGCTAAACCCCAACATAGTAGAGCCACAACTAGCTGTAACAGAAGACTGCCCAGCTCAAATGGTAATTCCAGAAAAATCATCCTCACGTCACGTGATCCTGTCATTCAGGTATTGTTGCGCCCAAGTGGTTCCTGGGGCCCAAATTGAGGTGTAAAGAATAGAACCACTATTACCTGCCACACATGTCGTAAGAAGCGCTCAGGAGGTTAGGCTAAAATCGGACACACGTTTCCTAAACGTGTAAAAGTCTATGCGTTTAGGGCCTACCAAACCAATGTGCAACGTATACACGTTCTTGTCAAAGATCACACATATCACAAAGAGTGATTAAAATTGATCGTAAAGAATGAAACCAAAGAAGAAGAAGAAGAAGGTTATTGTTAAATTAAGACTGTTTCATTTTAAAAACAACACGCACATGCAAAAACAAAGTTTTTTTATGTCATAAATAAAATTTAACTAACTATTTTTATATCAATAAGTAACCAAACACTCATTCATAAAATCGCGCACAAATTCAAATTAGGCTTCCAGTGTTCTATCCGTGGTCTACGATAACATATCACCGGCGGGCTCAGGTAAAGATTCTAGGAAATAAGACCACAACCGTCACGTGACCTCGCATTCCAGTAATGTTGAAAAAATACAAATTCATTTTACAACAATACAACATGCTAAATCATGGTTACATTATGTAACAAGCTAAGTTTAACACTAAGGATTATCATTTATATTTTTCATCAATAAATAACCATAGACTCATAGAATTAAGTAAAGTTGCAAAAAAAACTTACAGTGTTCTATCAAACATATACAAAACCAGCCAAAATTAAACAGGAATTTTCGATTTCCTGTCTGACCTTTTGTTACCGCGGGCCAAGGTTCTATCAAACATATGTAACAGACGACACATTCCAACGGAAATTTCCAATTTTCAAAATGAGCTGGACGGACTTCTGTTATAATTATCTGTGGTAGAGCACACGGGACAGGACTGTTGTGCTGTTGATAAAATATTTTGACAAAATAAAACACTGAACTTTTAAAAAATTCAAATTCAAACAAAGTGTAACAGAAAGAAAAACAACAAGGCAGCAGAATATATATTTTAAAAAAAGACATAAATGTGTGCAAACAAAATTAATTTTCCAAAGTATACTGTGTTAATAGACAGGAAACTAAGATACCCCCAAACACATACCACCAACAGTGGCGGCTCGTCATTAAGGGCCAGTGGGGCCAGACCCCACCAAAAATAATGTGTAACGTGTATTTATTATTTTATAAATTAAAATATAACCTAACCAAAAACTATGATTTTTCCGAAAATGTTTGTCCGGCTCCATCAACAAAAATGAGCACGAGCCGCCACTGCCACCAATGCTGACACAAGACAACATTCCTAACAAAACCTAACACACTAACAACGCATGCTTCCTGTAAGGTAATATGAGTGTATTGCTATCATATTTTCATTATTTATTTACCTAATGCTAATCTATTTACTACAAAATAATTATAAATGTATAAATTATACATTTGAAAATACACGTCAAGAACATGTAGCAAATAACATGTAGGGCAGAGACAGTAAAATAGCAACTAACTTTATTTTCTGATGGATAAAACAAAATAAAATATTAAGAAAACGCAATTTTTATGTATATTGTTGAGTACAGGATAAACTATAGTCTGTCCATTAATTCGTGAGCACGTTTGAAATTGATTTTCTCGAAAACTACCTGTTGGATCTCATTGATTTTTGCAAGCAGCCTTAGAATATCCATGACGCTAGAGAAATATTTGTTTTCCAAGAAAATTTGATGTAGTTTGAAATATTTCTTCTTCAGGTTATATTAAAATCAAACTCACCGGATTGTACACAATAGTAACAGATCTACGGTACACAGACGCGTTGTTCTAAAAATACATTATGGTAACATTGAAATATCGTGAGTAAACAACAATTTCACGAATTCCCGTGCACCTAACCCAGTCGACTTTGAAAGCGGAAAGCATATGACGTTATAATTGGGATACCATTGTATAGTTATAGGTGTATCTCGCTATTTGTATGAAGCTATTGTATCATATTTGTTGGCTTATCAAAACTGACATTGATATCACATTCATAATGAGTCTGAAGTGCACATTTATAACAATGCAGAAGGTTACAGTTTTACTATACCAACACTTCCGTAGGGAATCTAAGAGAGGTCATCTATATTGCGATATTCATAACCCTGAGAAACGAACGCAACTGGCGCTTGGTCTGAATAGAGAATCCTTTTCCCGATGGATTAAACAGGACACAAAGTGCACTAATGTCAAGCAAGGAAGGAAAAGAACAATTGACGACTTTGACATAGATGTCATAAGACGGGAGTTCTTGAAAATGTTTGCGACAAATCAACTTGTTACTCTCAGGAAACTGAAATTAAAACTGCAATCAGATTGCAGCATAGACATTTCTAAAAGTACTCTATGGAAAATTGTAAGAGCCGCCGTCTTCACCTTCAGAAAAAATATAGGCGGCAGGAATATTATTTGTGAAAAGCCACATTTAATTGCTGCCCGAAGTAAATACCTGAGGCAGATCCGTGAGCGGCGGAGGCAAGGCTATGATAATGTATATTTGGACGAATCCTGGGTCAATGCTCACCACACCAATGCTAAAGAATGACAATCAGTAGACGGTGAACAGAAAAGAAAAATACCAAGCAGCAAAGGCCAGCGTATTATACTAACACATGCAGGAAGCAGTGAAGAAGGTCTTGTCCATGACGCTGGACTTATTTTCCAATCAAAAGTACCGACGGTAGGGACTACCACA
Organism: Arion vulgaris; assembly: GCA_020796225.1. NCBI lineage: Eukaryota > Metazoa > Mollusca > Gastropoda > Stylommatophora > Arionidae > Arion > Arion vulgaris. Next base: position 18,989,540 of record CM036765.1, read on the forward strand.
CAGAAATGAATGGACATATTTTCAGGCACTGGATGGAGAAAGATCTACTTCCAATTCTAAACAGACCATCATGCTTGGTAATGGATAATGCATCCTATCACAACGCAGTATCAGCGGAAGACAAAGTACCAACTGCATCAAATACAAAAGATCAAATTAGGACTTGGCTTGCTAAGGAAAATGTCAGCTTCGATGATATATATTTGAAACCCGAGTTGTTGCACCTGGTGAGGATGACAAATAAGACAAAGGTGTTTCATATTGACAAAATCATTGCGGAATACGGCCACACGTCTTTGCGACTACCTCCATATCATGCTCACCTCAATCCGATAGAGCTTGTCTGGGCTAAAGTAAAAGGGCAAGTTGCCGAACAGAACAGGACGTTTAAAATGTGTGATGTTGAAGTTCTGACACGTGAGTCCCTCTCAATGATAGACATGCAGTTCTGGAAGAAGTGTGTTGAACATGTGCTCCGAGAGGAAGACGAGTACTGGCACCGAGATGGATTACAATTTGTCCAGCCAGTAACAATTATCAACCTCATGGAATCGTCAGATTCGGGATGATACAAATCATATTTTGATTACAGACTGAGAAATAGCAACGTATACATTTCCATATCCAAATGCGTCTACCATCATACAATTTGTGGTGAAGTTAAGAAACCCTGGGGTCTAATGGTGACCGAAGGGAGGACTAACTGTTGCATATTGTATCCAAGTTCACGATTGCACATAAAGGGCAACACACTTAATTACTTGACCTATCAAGTTAATATGGAGATACACCTCTGAATAGAGTTGACATGGACAAATTCTAGGGATTACTGTAAAATCTAAAATTTGAGCCCCGTATTTGCAATTGTCATAAAAGATCAAAGGAATTCGCCGATGTGCAAAATCCGTAGCATCTATGGACTACTGGTTAGCTTTATTTTAGCGTCATGGATATTCTAAGGCTGCATGCAAAAATCACTGAGATCCAACAGGTAGTTTTCGAGAAAATCAATTTCAAACGTGCTCACGAATTAATGGACAGACTATAAATATAAAATATAACAAAGTTTATGTTTTCTGTTGTTGAGTTCATGATAAACTAAATATAAAATATAACAAAGTTGATGTTTTCTGTTGTTGAGTCCAGGACAAACTAAATATGAAATATGACAAAGTTTATGTTTTCTGTTGTTGAGTTCAGGATAAACTAAGTATGAAATATGACAAAGTTTATGTTTTCTGTTGTTGAGTTCAGGATAACTAAGTATGAAATATGACAAGTTATTTTCTGTTGTTGAGTCCAGGACAAACTAAATATAAAATATGACAAAGTTTATGTTTTCTGTTGTTGAGTCCAGGATAAACTAAATATGAAATATGACAAAGTTTATGTTTTCTGTTAAGTCAATTATTTTAATATCCATCCCTCCCATGTGTTGCTGGGTCTAGCACAAGGAACACAGACCGTCCCGCCCGTGTGTTGCTGAGTCTAGCACAAGGAACACAGACCGTCCCGCCCGTGTGTTGCCGGGACTAGCAAGAGGAACACAGAATAGTTTTCCTACAAGGAATGTCGTTAGAGACGACTGAGGTAGGGGCCTAGGGAAGCTACCCTAGTAAATAAAAAGTGTAGCAGAAATCAGATGTGCTGGACTACTTGTAGGCGCATAACTGGCAAAACGTACAATCGCTCTTAGGCTCGGATCACATACAAATCACAAAGGGTGGTTAACAAGTGGTCGATATGTAGTGATCGAAGAAGAAGAATAGCCGTCAATCGCTAGCGATGATAACAGCAGCCTTAGATGTGTGTTGTTGCACCTCTCTCGTGTGTTTGGAGGTGACTTTAGAGTTCATTTCAGGAACACAATTCCCTACCACAGGTGGGGGCATACATGATCAAGGCTGGACATGTTGATGCTGTGTTGATGCTGTGTTGATACTGTGTTGATACTGTGTTGATGCTGTGTTGATGCTGTGTGTCTGTGTGTTTTGTCTTTACGCTCAGCTCGTTTTGTCTGCACCCCAACAGTACGAGGAAGCTTAGCTATTTGAATTCCTTTTGTGTTTCTACAGCGCAACATTTGACGATTTTGCGCAAGAGATTCCCAGCGCGTGCTATCTATATAGAAGCATTTTAGGGACATTTTAAAGCGTTTTCTCTGTCCACCAACCGATCATTTGTCCCCTTTAAGCTTACCATACACCAACTGTTTTGGAATGCGTTTATTAAACATCCGAGCAAAGTATGACAAAATACAATTATAGAGAAATTCGAGGTTTCGACAAAGTGGCCTTTTTCAGACAAGAGACACTCGAAACAGTATAGAAAATAAACTTATTTACAAAGGGAAGTAATCATGACAGTTTCACCCTGTTCCTTAGCTAGTTTATTTATTTTCTATCACTGTTTTACGTTTCGGAGTGTGACAGACGAACAGAGGAACCTGGGGCGAACCTCTTTATGTGCATTGAACAAGGTAGAATTTAGTATCTCGGATATTTCGTCGCTCCATCGTTTACATGGTCGTCCTCTGGGTCTGTTGCCGCTGTATCTACTTCATCTTCTCCGAACCCTCCATATTGACCACTTGTTAACCACCCTGTGTGATTTGTATGTGATTTGAGCCTGAGAGCGATTATACGTTGTGCCAATTATGCGTCTACAAGTAGGTCAGCACATCCGATTTATGCGGAGCTTTTTTTATTTACGTAGCTTCCGTAGGTAACATCTAAGTGCTAGGGCGTTTTGAGGGAAACTGTTTTGTGGTAACCTTGATGTGTGTCCGAACCATTTAACCTGTTGTTTCAGCCTGTTTCTTATTTAAATAGTAAATCCGCCAAAGTAACGGTCACCTTTATGACTCATAAATTTGTTAGAAACAGGTAACAAAATAAATTAGACTTTTGACTCATTTTAGACAAACATTTCAGAAATGAAACTAGCTTTATATATATAATATATATAAATATTTAGAATATAGTAGAATATATATATATATATATATATATATATATATATATATATATATATATATATATATATAAATAAGTTTCTCTCTTCTTGACTACTTTTTCTATTCTCTCTCTTCTCTCTCACATCTATTTTCTGCTGTTTTTTTGTATTTCACCTCGTATCATCTTGCATCTTTACTTTTATAAATCACTTCTCTGTTGTATTACATCTTTTTCTTCTTTTCATCTCCGTCGTCTTATAACTCTTTCTCTCTCTCTCTCTCTGTTTCTCTCTCTCACTCTCTGTTTCTCTCTCTCACTCTTTGTTTCTCTCTCTCACTCTCTGTTTCTCTCTCTCACTCTCTGTTTCTCTCTCTCTCTATTACTACTCCAAACGTTTTACATCTCTCTTTTTCTATTCCTATTCTATGTCGCCATTTCTCTATCTCTCTCTCTTTCCATTCCTTCTATATGTTGTTTTACATATTACTTTTTCCATTCCTTCTCTATGTTGTTTTACATATTACTTTTTCCATTCCTTCTATATCGTTATTTATCATATAACATCTTTCTTATTCTTTTACCTTACCTCTTTCTTCTTTTTGTCATTTCCTTTTTCTTTCTCTCTCTCTCTCTCTCTATCACTCTTTCTTTTCCTATACCCTGCCCATCTATCTCTCTCTCTCTACCTCTCATGCACAATGCCAAATAGGTAGGCAGTCATAATTCCAGTGCTTGTATCCAGTCTCTGTGTGCACTTTTATTCAACATATGTGTACTTGTCTATATGTGTTGATATTTATCATAAATGTGTTGATATCCGTTGATATATGTGTTGATATGTGTGCTTGTCTATATGTGTTGATGTACGCGTGTTGGTATTCTATATCTGTGTTGGTATCCAGTATATGTGGGTGTGCTGGTATCCAGTATATGTGGTGTGCTGGTATCCAGTCTATGTGTGTGTGTGTGTGTGTGCCGGTATCCAGTTTCTGTATCAAACCTATTTCTGTATCCGAGTCTGTGGTAGCATCCCTATGACGCTAATGGATTATAGACTTTATTATGTACTGCTATTTATATTATTGTTATGTCCTTGGCCCCTGCTCCCTTGGGAGCATAGACCTTCAATCATAGTTCTCTAGCTATTCCTGTTCTGAGTTAATCCTCTCCATACCTCCCCACCCCCTAGACCTTTCGCTGCTACATACTTTCCGAAGGTTGAGCTAAAAATAGCTACTCTTTGTTTCTAGGTCACAAATGTGAATGTACGCCTATAGCAGTGACAGTAGAAATATAAAACATGTTAACACGACTTTAGCCCACAGAGGAGAGATAATAACAGGCGTGTTAATGCGTCTTTAGAAGTGAATGGGAAAAACGTATATATACGTCCTTCGCAGCTAAAGTGCTAAAATGGGACCCATTTATTTTACTTTCATATTTTGTCGTCACACTGTTACCATGTTGTTGCCCAGTGTCGTGGGTTTATCATTGAATCTGATGTCTTTACTAATCAAGTTCTCTTCTCTGTGTGTTCCTATATATTATTATGGTTCTCTGTAGAGTAAAGATTATGTGCTCGCCTCTCATGTCAAAGGTAACCGGTTCGCTTCCTCGTGGAGCCATCAGTATATTTTTCCAGAGATCCCTGACCTCAGTGTAGGTAGAATTAAGTTCCTAGTCCTATCGGAGACGGACGATTAAACGTAGGTCTCGTGTTAAATTTGAGCACTTAAAAGAACCCTTGGCAGCTCAAAATCGAGAAGAGCAGGCTGGAAAGCCGCTGTCCGGATAAAATTCATACACAATATCTTCAAAATTACATCGGGACCCTCGTCGATGCTACGGAGTTCGTGCTCTGCAGCTGAGATCTAAGTTGTATAAGAAAGAGATCGGAGCACACATGGCTACTCCCCGAAGTGCAATGATGATGTTCATATTAATTAATCATTATGTTTCTACTATCTTTCTCTGTGTTTGTGTTAGGTTGAACTCTTCTACAGTAGAGACAGTGTAATTAATTATCATCATATTTTTATTTGTGAAACTTTCAAAGTCTGCGAATGTTGTAATCCGAATCGTTCAAACTGTCAAAATAACATTTAACAAACATTGGACAATACATGGCCTTAACGTTAAACAATTCTCTTGACAACAGAACAAAGATAAATGAAAATTCAATTTGAATCAGGAAATCATAAACAACTTTCCCAACCAAAAAAATCAATAAACTACAAGTCTGGTGAAATCACCTTCAATGTTAACTAAAAACATGGCAATTAATTAAGTATCATTGAGTTATTGTAGAGTAATTAACTTGTTTATCTCCCTTACACGTTGAATTATCTCCCTTGGATTAAAAAAAACCATGAAGATTGCTTATATCAATATCGATTACACTTTACCAGCGATTGCAACACAAAATGATCGATTTGAGAGGACAGAAAGCGTGGAGGCAATTTTTATTCAAATATTTCAAATAACGGGTTTTTCTTCTTCTAATCATATATCTTTATCATATGATATGAACTATGATATGAACTATGATATGAACTATGATATGAACTATGATATGAACTATGATATGAACTACGATATGAACTATGATATGAACTATGATATGAACTATGATATGAACTATGATATGAACTATGATATGAACTATGATATGAACTATGATATGAACTATGATATGAACTAGTATCATTTAATATGTAGATAAAGAACTATGTACTCTGAACTTGAATTATGAACTTGGATTATAACCATGAGATTAGTAATCAATATCGATTAACTTTAATGCACATGATGATTAGAGACGAAGCTGAGGAATATTCAAATATTAAAATAACCCCTTAAACATATACTTATCGATATGAACTATGATATGAACTATGATATGAACTATGATATGAACTATGATATGAACTATGATATGAACTATGATATGAACTATGATATGAACTATGATATGAACTATGATATGAACTATGATATGAACTATGATATGAACTATGATATGAACTATGATATGAACTATGATATGAACTATGATTTTATTAGTTATCAGTTAATGAGGGATATCATTTTAGCACTGCGAACACGTCTATAGATGCTCCGATCGCCGCCTCAAGAGATCCAGCAGCACCCAGCGGCCCCACATGCCAGTTCGATGTTGATTAATCAGACTCTTTGCATATTTGGTATGCTATTTTTGATGGGATGCACCAATATCGACACCCATCTCTCGCAATCTGGTCAGTGAGTGGGACTTACAACCCTGAAACTCCACTCGGAAGGACTCTCTCAATCTGGTCAGCGAGTGGGACTCACAACCCTGAAACTCCTCTGTTTGGAGAGACTCTATCAATCTGGTCAGAGAGTAGGACTCACAACCCTGAAACTCCTCTGTTCAGAGAGATCTCTCAATCTGGTCAGCGAGTGGGACTTACAACCCTGAAACTCCTCTGTTCGTAGAGACTCTTTCAATGCTCTAACCCTTTTACTCCGTAATTATTATTGACCTCCAGAATCATCTACTTTGCAATGTCGACTAAATTAGGCAGTATACTGGATTTTGACATCTTAGAAAATATAATTTCTGATCGACATCTGTCATCTGATGTTACCAGGACCCCGAGTGCAGCATTTTAAATACCTCGGAGTCCTGGAAACATCAGATGGCAGATGCCGATCAGAAATAAAGAGCAGAATAGGACAAGCGAAAACATCGTTCCTGAAAATGAAAAGCATTATCTGCAACAAGACCTTGTCAATCCCGATCAGAATGCGAGTTATTCAGAGCTACATAGAACCAATACTGACATACGGATGCGAGACATGGACAATAAACACACAGATAAGTTTAAGGTATCGTGTGCATACATAAACGCAGATCGCTTCTCGACTTTTTGGCCTAGATCAAAGTGTAGTGTCCACTTGATTGCGACCGAAACGTGAGAACCTAAATTAAACGTCAAATGGCAAAATAAAACTACTTAAACAAACTCCGAGTGTTCTCATTCGAAAGTGTGATGACGTGGTCGAAGCTATACACGTTTTCACGGACACTAGTACTGGGTCCACCTGTTGTGATACTTCCTAGGCGGGCCCTATTTAAAAGAAAAAAAAACAAGCAAACAACAGTTTGTCGTTACTATCGTTACTATCGTTACTATCCTTACTGCGTGTAATACCGATTTTTAGGGCGGTGTAGGACAGGTGGGACGAAAACCTAAGGAATTTAATATCAGCATGGCTAGTGCAGTCGCTAGCGAAGCTGGTGAGATTAGAATTTTTCATTTATGTCCAAAATAGAAACAAAAATCCTTGGTCTTATCGTGAATTGAACACTGCTCTCCCCACATGGGAACCGCACTCACTATGTATGGCTTCCTTTCTTTCACTTTCTCACTCTATCTCTCTCTCTCTTAACCGTTATTTTTCTCTCTCGTAACTGTTATCTTTCTCCTCGTAACTGTTATCTTTCTCTCGTAACTGTATCTTCTCTCAACCGTTATCTTTCTCTCGTTACTGTTATTTTCTCTCTAGTAACTGTTATCTTTCTCTCGTAACTGTTATCTTTCTCTCTAACTTCGAAGTAATGTTGTCATATTCATTTGTCTCTCTCTCATGTTATTGTATCTCTATTCTTCTTCCAATATGTTATATCTCTCTATTACCATTTTGTGTTATTTGACTTCTCTGTTTCACGTGATCATCATCATCATCAAGTTGCTTGTTCCTTCCGGAACCTGGCTCCCATGACAGCAGTCCTAAAAACTCTCTGTTCTGTGCAAGTTGACATGTTTCCTTACACCATTATATTTGGTCTCTCTCTCTGTCATGTTATTTTATAATTCCATATCCATATAACACCACGCACCAAGAGGGTCTAAGTGGCTATATGTTTAAGTGTTTTGCCTTGCGCAAGAGGGTCTATGTGGTTATATGTTTAAGTGTTTTGCCTTGCGCAAGAGGGTCTATGTGGTTGTATGTTTAAGTGTTTTGCTTGCGTTCCAAATGTCGTGAATTCGAATCCGGATCGCACCGTTTTGTTAACAAGTGTATTTTTTCGTAAACCCCTGGGATTGTTGCCGGAACTACGGAGTTCATGATTTTTGCAAAATTCTCGGTAGTTATCATATCATTTTTGCGGAGAGGGACCGAGTCATATGGGGTAAATCCAGTGCAATGGAGACAATCCTTTGCTTTTAGACCCTTTAAAAACGCATGTGTGGTGCCGGGGCCCGCAAGGGAAGTAAAGAATAGTACCACTGTCACCTACAAGGCATGTCGTAAGAGGTGACTGATGTAGGACCTAGGAAGCTACCCTAGTAAATAAAAAGCATCGCAGAAATCGGATGTGCTGGCCTACTTGTAGGCGCATAACTGGAACAACGTAAATCGCTCTTAGGCTCAGGTCACATACAAATCACACAAATGCTTAACAAGTGGTCGATATGGAGCGATCGAAGAAGAAGAAAACCATTCAAACTCCATATCACTAATTGTCATGTTCGGAGTGCAATGAAGATATTGCAAAGGAAATCGAAGCAACTATGTTCATGTTCGGAGTGCAATGAAGATATTGCAAAGGAAATCGAAGCAACTATGATCATGTTCGGAGTGCAATGAAGATATTGCAAAGGAAATCGAAGCAACTATGTTCATGTTCGGAGTGCAATGAAGATATTGCAAAGGAAATCGAAGCAACTATGGTCATGTTCGGAGTGCAATGAAGATATTGCAAAGGAAATCGAAGCAACTATGGTCATGTTCGGAATGCAATGAAGATATTGCAAAGGAAATCGAAGCAACTAATGGTCATGTTCGAAGTGCATTGAAGATATTGCAAAGGAAATCGAAGCAACTATGGTCATGTTCGAAGTGCAATGAAGATATTGCAAAGGAAATCGAAGCAACTATGGTCATGTTCGGAGTGCAATGAAGATATTGCAAAGGAAATCGAAGCAACTATGGTCATGTTCGGAGTGCAATGAAGATATTGCAAAGGAAATCGAAGCAACTATGTTCATGTTCGGAGTGCAATGAAGATATTGCAAAGGAAGTCGAAGCAACTAATGGTCATGTTCGAAGTGCAATGAAGATATTGCAAAGGAAATCGAAGCAACTATGGTAATGTTCGGAGTGCAATGAAGATATTGCAAAGGAAGTCGAAGCAACTAATGGTCATGTTCGAAGTGCAATGAAGATATTACAAAGGAAATCGAAGCAACTATGGTCATGTTCGGAGTGCAATGAAGATATTGCAAAGGAAATCGAAGCAACTATGGTCATGTTCGGAGTGCAATGAAGATATTGCAAAGGAAATCGAAGCAACTATGGTCATGTTCGGAGTGCAATGAAGATATTGCAAAGGAAATCGAAGCAACTATGGTCATGTTCGAAGTGCAATGAAGATATTGCAAAGGAAATCGAAGCAACTATGGTCATGTTCGAAGTGTAATGAAGATATTCCAAACTGCAACAATTGATGTCTTGTTATTTTTTACTACTAGAGTCAGTCTTACGAAGTCTTGGCTAGAATAACATTTACCATCTAAGCAAGATAACAATTATCTGTTTTCATGTGTTCTTGTTGGATAATAAGCTTACAACAATGCGTAACGTTTCAACAGCCGACTCGATGGATGAAACACAGTGGCGGCTCGTGCTCATTTTTGTTGGTGAGGCCAGACACAAATTTTCGGAAAGATCATGGTTTTAGGTTAGGTTATATTTTAATTTATAAAATAATAAATACACGTTACACATTATTTTTTATGGGGTCCGGCCCCACTGGCACCTAGTGACGAGCCGCCACTGATGAAACATATTCCTGGGATTTTGAATAAATATTTGAAAATCTATCCATTCAGAACATTATTTTGTAGGTGAAATCATAGCCAGTGCACATCCAATTCTAAATTATAGAGTTGGCAGTGGCAGACGTTAATAAGGTTGATTAGATAGAGTCTGCAAATCGTAAATTTCTTTTGATGGAGGCTGACTTTTATATGTTTGATAGAACTCTGTACGTCTTATTGCAATTGCATACGATTCTATCAATCTATGGTCATTTATTGAGAAAAAGTGTTAACAAAGCTGATATTTTATAGTTGTTAATTTAATTTGTAACATAATATAATTCTGTTCTCGCACGTTGTATTGTTTTGAAGGAATTCGTTTTATTTAACAATTTAAGGGTCACGGTGCAACGTAACTACGTTAGTAAGTAGTTAGTAAGTAGTTAGTAAGTAGTTAGTAAGTAGTTAGTAAGTAGTTAGTAAGTAGTTAGTAAGTAGTTAGTAAGTAGTTGTAAGAGTTTAATGTTAGTAACAGTTATAAGTTCGTCGCAGTTGTGTTAGTTATTAATCGTTACAACTAGGTCACGGGACGATAGTGGTCTGATTTCCGATAATTTTTCATCTGAGCTCGTCAGCTTTCTGTTACAGGAGGCAACGAACGAAACACTGAACTCGGCGTAGAAAATACATTTTACACTGTCTAGTACACAGTACAAGCGTACAAACGTACTCCTCATGAATGTCAACAAACAACCATAAAAACCGTTGCTCATACATACGATCATCTTTAAGTATTCAATCACTTTTCAACAGAATAGACCCTATAAAAAGAGACCAGAGTACTGGAACACATGTCACATTGATGTCATTAAATATCTATTCGTCTTCTTTCATGGTCTAGTCTCTTTAGTTTGCTAAACTTGATTCGATATTTGTGATGTCTCTGAATCGCAAATTCAAAGAGATTGTTAGATAATCGGTTTCATGACAACTGTTCAGTAACTTCAGTTATTATCTGACACAAGAATTATTCAAAGAATTTTCCAGTTTTTTTTAGACATCCTCCAACAAGAAATAACAGTAGTCATTGTATTACTAGTAGTCACGTTAATATTATTAGTAGTCACATTATTAGTACTAGTAGTCACATTGTTAGTAGTGACAGTAGTAGTAGTAGTGTTAGTAGTAGTGTTAGTAGTAGTAGTGGTAGTAGTAGTACTAGTAGTAGGTGTTAGTAGAGTAGTAGTGTAGTAGAGGTGTTGTAGTGTGTTGTGAGAGAGAGTGTAGAGAGAGAGTGTAGAGAGTAGAGTGTAGTAGAGTGTAGAGTAGAGTAGAGAGAGTGTAGTAGTAGTAGTAGTAGTGTTAGTAGAGTAATAGTGTTAGTAGAGTGTTATAGAGTAGTATAGTGTTAGTAGTAGTAGTATAGTGTTAGTAGTAGTAGTGTAGTAGTAGTGTAGTAGTAGAGTGTAGAGTGTAGAGTAGATTAGCAGTAGTCAGTGTTTAGTAGTAGTAGTGTAGAGTAGTAGTTAGTAGTGAGAAGTGTTAGTAGTAGTGTGTAGTAGTATAGTAGTGTTAGTAGTGTGACAGTAGTAGTAGTAGTGTTAGTAGTAGTGTTAGATGTAGTAGTAGTAGTGACAGTATTAGAGGATATAGTGGCATTGAATTATTGTAGTAATGTTCAGAGAGAATGTAGTAGTAGATGTAGTAGCAGTGAGTGTAGTGGCGTAAATGTAGCAGCATGAGGATAGTGATGGTGAATGTAGCAACAGTGAATGCAGGAACAGTGAATGTGGAGTAGTAGTGAGTGGGTAGTTGGCAGTGAGGTAGTAGGTGTAGTAGCAGTGAATGTAGTAGTAGTGAATGTAGTAGTAGTGAATGTAGTAGTAGTGAATGTAGTACTAGTGAATGTAGTACTAGTGAATGTAGTAACAGTGAATAAACCACATGAATTCAACAAGAATATTCAAGTGAATAATCTCCAGATAAAGTTTAATACACTTGTAATAAGTGAGATTACAGAGCTAATATAAACATTCCAGTTTGTCCTCCCCCCCCATCATCTTCCTGTCTCAGCAAGAACTATCAATACAAAACCACAAAATGCAACCATTATATAACACAATATACCTACCAGATACAGAAATATATCAGAATAATAATAATACAGAGTACACAATTAAAATGGAAGGAAACAGTTTAATATAGGTAAATATATATATATATATTTCAATTCTGATTTGTATAATATATTTTACAGGAGGGCAGGAAACATATTGACTTGACTCTTCTTCACTTTCTTGTGGGGTGTCCAGGTAATATACTTGTTTGGCTAATGAAACAAGTGTTAATATGATCTTTCGAGATTAATTATGCTGAAGATTTAATAATAATAATAGACGTCCATCGCAAACGATGATGACAACGGCCTTAGAAGTGTGCTTCTGTACCTCTCTGGTGTGTGTGTAGAGGTGAGTGGGGGGTTGGAGGAATGGGCACCAACAATAAGAAAAGCAGGACTTCACACAAAAATCAATCAGAAGCAACATACCAAGTGCCCTGACTACGCCTGAATTCATAGCAGACAAACATCCAAGTAGTTCTCGAGGCCCAAATTTGGGGTGTCAAGAATAGAACCACTGTTACCTGCCACGCATATCGTAAAAGGCGACTATGGAGGTTTGGCTGAAATCGGATGCACATGTCCTAAACGTGTAGAAGTCTATGCGTTTAGGGGCCTACCAAACCAATGTACAACGTATACACGTCTTGGCAAAGATCAAACATATCACAAAGAGTGATTAAAATTGGTCGTAAAGAATGAACACGAAGAAGAAGGAGAAGATAGCAGACAAAATGCAAGAAGAAGAAATATAATATTATGAAGATTGTTAGAAGAAAGTCATCTTCAGCCTGTCTCCAGCTTCTTGTGTATGATGTTATGTAATGTCTCCAGCTTGTTATGATGTTATGTAATGCTCCAGTTGTGTATGATGTTATGTAATGTCTCCATGTTGTATATGATGTTATGTAATGTCTCCAGCTTGTGTATGATGTTCTGTAATGTCTCCAGCTTGTGTATGATGTTATGTAATGTCTCCAGCTTGTATATGATGTTGTGTAATGTCTCCAGCTTGTGTATGATGTTATGTAATGTCTCCAGCTTGTATATGATGTTATGTAATGTCTCCAGCTTGTATATGATGTTGTGTAATGTCTCCAGCTTGTATATGATGTTGTGTGATTTCAGTGTTGATGATGCAAAGCCCACTTGTTATGATGTTAAGCCAGCTTTATGATGTATTAATGTCTCAAATGATTTACAATGTCTCATTGAGTATGATAGGGTAATGTCTCCAGTGAAACTATGGCAATCAGGTATATGATGTTATGTAATGTCTCCATGTTGTGTATGATGTTATGTAATGTCTCCAGCTTGTGTATGATGTTATGTAATGTCTCCAGCTTGTATATGATGTTATGTAATGTCTCCAGCTTGTATATGATGTTGTGTAATCTCTCCAGCTTGTATATGATGTTATGTAATGTCTCCAGCTTGTATATGATGTTGTGTAATCTCTCCAGCTTGTATATGATGTTGTGTGGATTTGTGTGATGCTAGCCCCATCATTCATCATGTGCGGACAATCAATGAAAAATACGGCAACACTGCATTACCCAATATACATTGAGGTATGAAAAAGGGCTCTCCGATGGAACCCCAGGGCAATAGAGGTAGGATAAGACCAAAGGAACACCTGGAAATTGGAGTTGGAGATGGAATGCAAGAAAATGAAGAGAGTGGAGAGATCTGGAAAAGATGGCCTTGGATAGGCAAGCTTGGAAGGCCTTGGTTGCGGACATATGCTTCCCTAGGGTTGAAAGGTGAAGAAAAATGAAAAAAGGGTTCCTTTACTTTAAAAAAAAATAATGTGTAAAATGTTGTTGTGTATGATAGTGTCGGTCACTTTACTTACTTACTTATTCCTATCCGCTCCTCATGGAGCATAGGGCCTCAACAGTTGTTTGCCACTTTTCTCGGTCGCTGGCTGTATCCTTTATGATCTCCCAGGATAGTCAAGCACTCTTCAGTTCCTCAAGAAGACCATCTCCAGGTCTGTTCAGGATGTCCTCTTTTCTGTTCCCTTTGCAAGTTCAACTCAAGTGCTTGACTAGTGACACTCGACTCTGCTTACCGTAAAGTATACCAGACCCACTACCAATGTCTCCTAGTGACTTGGGTAATCATAGGTTCCTGCCTTGTCCTTATCCCCAAGTCTGTGTTTACACTGTCAAATTACTCAGTCTGAGAATCCACCAAAGATATTTGTTGATAAAAGTCTCTACATTAATTTATGTACACCCATTTATTCCTAGAAGACTTTTTAACTATGAATTAGATAAGGAAGGATAACTAATGATCATAGAATTCAGAATCAACACATTAATAAAATAATATAAACATGATACAGCAGTCTGGATATTCTGGTGATTGTAGACTGAACTAGAGAATACTTGGATACAATAAAAACATGTTCAAAGAAATCAAATGATAACGATGATCCACAGACCCACATATTCAAATGATGATCAGTGGCAGCTCGTGGTCATTTTTCTTGGTGGGGCCAGACACATAATTTTGGAAAAATCATGGGTTTTGAAGTATTATTTGTTTATTCGGGGATATTATCTCCTTAGTGGGTTAGGGCCCCACTGGCCCTTAATGACGAGCCGCCCCTGGTGATGATATATATTTGATAGAATAACTATATTATTAATCAATCAACATATTAGTCTAGACCAGCAGTGATGTCTAACGTTTTTCTATACTGGGACGTTGATTCTGACTAATGACTGGGACGTATCTGACTAATGACTGGGACGTATCTGACTAATGACTGGGCGCCAGTGTAGCATCTGCAATAATAATAATTGGTTATTAGTTACTAAACTGATGTCATTGCACTTCGGGCAGACACAAAGGTGCTCAGTTTCCCCCAACAGATATAGAAGAGTATGCATATTTATGGTTCCCGTGGCTCGCTGATTAAACACACTCCTCACTCTGTTCATCATGCATCCAGTTCTACTTGTACACTGAGTAACTCTAAACTGCTTAAACCACTGGATCGATTCAAGAACTATTTTAGTGTCTTCATTGCAAGCCTGACCGCTCTCTCATTACCACAAACACCTGCATGCTCTCTATACTACACAAACAGCACTGCATGCCCTGGGGACAGTAGATCCACATAAGCCTCTGCAGGTTGGAAACTTCTATAGACGACAACCCCTCATACCGAAACCTGCCATTCTGGATCTTATGAAGCATCGAATGAGAGTCAGATACAACAACAGCCCCAGTAAATGGAATCACAGAGAGCCGATGGAGGGCAGCAGTAATACTAATAAAACATTAGTAATACAATTAATTAAGAAAATAATAACAGCTGAAAACTTTAAATCCTGATTACTATTTTAAGTATGTTTAATATTGTGCTTACCAAAGAACCAAATTATACTGTTATAAACACATTTTTAATTGAAATTCTGATTAAAGAAGTTAAAGAACGAGGAATAAATTAGGGAGCCATGACACCCACGGACATCGGACTCGACAACGCTAGTCTAGATTATATTATTGTAACCCATGTAGTTCATAAAATGAATATTTCTGACTTAAACTCAAAATTGTCATTATGTGGTATAGCTGATTGTATAACACACTAATTTGTTATCATTGACACTACTGACACACACACTGTTGGCATGTACCAGCACAGCTCTTGCAAGCACTGCTGGCAAACACCACACATGCAATGAAGACAAACTTGGCAGATGTTACTAGCACACACCACAGATACACACCTTCTCGGCACATACAATAGGCACTTGCGGACACACCTATCACAACACTTGTCCACACATATAATAGGTACTTGTGGGCACATTTGTTGGCACACACCACAAGCACTGCCGAGGCACAACAATATATTAGTACATACTGTATGAGGTCCTATACTACGCTCAACCTACTAATAATCACCTAAATCACATATTTGATTTTCTTTTTCAAGAAACAAAATTCAGTAAACAACCAAATAACTCTATAATATACATAAAAAACAAATCAAAAAGTACAAATCTGATAAGAATTCCAATAAGCAGCATCAATAATACAAAAGACAATGATACATGAATGGAATATAACAAAATGAAATTATAATTATTTAAAAGTTAATATTAGCGAGACATCTTTGATAAGTTTCGACTGTATTCAATTGACAACAATTATGAAATGATTTGCTATTATCTGTCTATCTATATCTTCTTCGTGTCCTGATTGACACATAAGGCTTCCACAAGAGACTTCCACTGTTTCCGTTCTGCTGCCTTTCTACCAACCGTCTCTCACGTCAGGACACACTCCTTCAACTCTCTCTCCACCGTCCAGGCCTTCTCTTTCCATCCGTTGTCCATCTGAAAGCTGTCCTAGCCAATGCTATTATAGTTTATTCCAAAGTTCATGAACATCTTTATGGACCAGACACAGTGAACCAGACCAAAGTCATAGTTAAAAGTTATCCATCTTCTGAACAAAAGGGCTGCAACTTAAACCATTCTACCTCCCGTGTGGTGCCGGTGCACTCAAGGGAAGCAAAGAATAGTACCAATGCGAGCTACAAAGCAAGTCACATGGGGTGATTCGTATAGGGGCCTAGGAAACTACCCTAGTAAATAAAAAGCGTTGCAGAAATCGGATGCACTGACCTACTTGTAGGTGCATAACTTGCACAAAATACAATCGCTTTTAGACTCAGATTACATACAAATCACACAGAGTGGTTAACAAGTGATCAATATGGAGCGTTCGAAGAAGCAGATGAAACAATCCTACAATCACAATAACTGAAACACAAACAAATATCTTATGTGACATGTCAAATAAAACATATTGAAACAAACATAAAACGTGGACAAAACAATTCATCTTCTTGATTCACACATCCATACATTCTTGCAAATACCAGCCCAATTATGAAAAGTATACATCATTCAAAAAAGAGTAGGAAAAAACCATAATAACAACTCATGGGAGATAAGCCACTAAACATTTGTTTGAAAATTTCACATTAACTAACAGATATATAGATAGAGGAAGCTCTGTGATGAAATGAGCTAAACGTTTGCCTTGCATTCCAAATGTCAAGGGTTTGATTCCTAACTGCGTTGTTCAGTTTACATATTTTCCCCCAAAGATCCCTAAAATTGCTGATGGAGGCAACCGAGTTCTTACTTATTGCAACACTCTCAGCAGGTGGTGTGCCATTTATGTTGAAAAGGACAGAGTTATATGGGTAGGTAACATCGGTCAAATGAAGCCACTCCTTCGCCACTAGATCCATTAATTAATATATATATATAGTAATAAGTGCAGGATTAATCTATCCGCTTGAAATTCCTTAGGCCCCCTAATTCATTAATTTTATATATAAAATAGGGCAATAATGCAGTGTTAAATTAAATAGGCCTAATTCTAGATTCCTAAAACTAGGTCACCTAATTCATTGTTTTTTCTCTAAAACTAGGTCATATAATTCCTTGCTTCTTCTCTAGAACTAGGTTTTCTAATTCCTTGTTTTTTTTTCTAAAACTAGGTCACCTAATTCATTGTTTTTTTCTAAAACTAGGTCAATCATTTTTTCTCTACTAGTTCTTCTTTTCTCTAGAACTAGGTCTTCTAATCTCCTTGTTGTTTTTTTTCTAAAACTAGATCTAATTCTGTTTCTAAAACTAGTCATTAATTTCTTCTCTCTAGTTATTTTTTTCTCTAAAACTAGGTCATCTAATTTATTGAGACCTTTCTCTATTTTTCCTTAGCTCACCATCATTCCCCTTTCCCCACAAACAATTCCTAAAATAGCAGAAAACAATTTCAGACATGACAAAAACATAATTCAACAACAAAACTTGGGGAATTCAGTCAAATTCCGCTTCCACTATCTCCTTCCCTATTTTTTTTTTGCCCCAAAACGCTCATAGCACAATAATGAACAAGATGAACAAATGTTTGAATATAATATAAACATGAAAAAATGAGCAACAATATAATTGTTAATATAATTGTTCATAAATACTTTAGTTATGGAACGTAGTAGCAGTGGTGGTAGGGGTAGTAGTAATAGTAGTAGTGGTAGTGGTAGTAGTAGTAATAGTAGTAGTAGTAGTAGTGGTAGTAGTAGTAGTAGTAGTGGTAGTAGTAGTAGTAGTAGTAGTAGTTCTGAATCAATAATGTTGCTACTGTCACACCCAAGTCCTGTGATGTATAGCACATGACTGAGATGCCATTAACAGGAAGTTTCCCCAACTCAAACAAACTCAGAAGTTAACTGTGAAGTCACAGTTCAGTTATCTCCCATTATGCAGGACAGCAGAACCTGGTGGTGCCAAGAGGTCACAGAACTCATGCAGTGCATCACGAAGGGATTTGGACACCTGCAACAAATTAGAAAATAATATTTAAATTCTTCAAAGACACAGAGTATTATATTAATGTAGTATAAAGTATAACAGTAATGACACAGGCAGAAAAGTTTCTGTGTATGCCAAGCCACTGAAAAACGTATTCCAAAATCTAGCAATGGGGCGGCTGAAAAGAAGCAGTTTAATTCATCAGGACAAAAGACTGCATAGGCAAACTTCAGACCTACCAAAAGTTATCATTCTGCGCCTTAGAACAGGACACAATCAACTCAGCAGCCACATGAATACACAATTCAAGATTGGTAATTCAGCCATGTGTACATGTCGACAGACACATCAGATTGCAGAATACATACTTCAAGACTGCCCCGAATATGATCTACTGAGTCAAACTCACTAGCCTAATGAAACAGCACTGGACATAAAACTACATGGACCTCTGTGTGAGCTACAAAAGGCAGTAAAGTTTATTCAAGAGACAACGTTGAATATATAGACAATATTTCAAGCGAACGAAAGGAAGGGTAAGTATAATATTATATAGTGGGATCTATAGTTTAAGTAGTAGTGAACTCGATCACAACCCAAGCGTACCTGGTTCAAACTCCATGGCTGGTAGTTCAAACTCCATGGCTGGTAGTTTGGAAGCACATTTGTTTACGTGAATTTTTACAAATGGTAAAAATATACCTCACTGTACAGAAAGCAATGACAAACTACTGAACGTATAAGTGGTGCCTAGAAAACCGATAACTAATTTACTGTGGTTGATGGCAAAGTTATGTAAAGGATATGTCACAATTTTCATTATATTAACATGGTTTTAACTAGACATTGTATTTGCATATGATAGTACATGTATGTAAGTTCTACTTTAACTCTTTCCATACCAGTAATTTCCATTTAGTTCTGACCACAGTTGTTTTAGGATTTAGGACACCATAATTGATATCGCAAAACGTTTTTGTGTTTGCTTTGTTCGCAGTCGGTGGTATCACATTAATATATGTTACCCAATATATGATTTATTTATCAGTGTTAATAACATGATAATTCACTCAGACATGACACCCACCTGTGTTATCACAACACTCACCTGAACTTTCATGACACTCACCTGCACTATCACAACACTCACCTGTGCTTTCATAACACCTGTATTATCAAGACACTCACCTGAGGGGAAGGCAATGTTGTACACTCAACCAAAGCAGGATATAATTTGATGACCTGGTTCCATACTGTCACTTCAACTGTTGGAACATACAAGTAGATGTAAGAACCAAAGATTAAGCTAGTAAATAATCTTAAATATACATGAAGAAGATATGCTAAGTTTAATCATTGCTGAAATCATTTCATAAAATGATAGACAAATAAAGACATACTACAAGACATACATATTGTGTAGCATTGGCTCATAAATAACATAAAGTCCTGGAAAATGAGGTATTTCAGTCACGTTAAAAAGCACTGTGGTTTGGAGAGAACAGTAATGGAAGGCATGGTTCCTGGGACTTGAGGCAGAGGAAGACAAAGATGAAGGCGGCAGCAGGACATGAAAGAAACCTTAAACATGTCATTAGAAGAGGTGGGAGAAGTTGATAGTGACAGAGAGTCTTGCAGGGGAAGATCAAGACAAAGGTGGCAGCAGGACATGAAAGAAATCATGAACATGTCATTAGAAGAGGTGAGAGAAGTTGCTAGAGACAGAGAGTCTGTCAGGCATGCTGTGATAACAGTGACATTCCGCAAGAGACATGTTACTTGATGATAATGAGACCAATAATATTGCCATCCCACATCTCAGAAAGAACCAAACGCTAAAGTATAGCAGATGACATATGCCGCTACACAATCTTCATGGAGGTTTCAGATCCTCTAATCTGATGATCATTAGCTGGAAGAATGAAGAAAAAGAAGAAGAGTTGAAGAGACTGTTATTCTAATAGCTCAACATTCCATTTCTAGTCATCATCATCAAATAGTTTGTCCTGAGCAGAACTTTGCCATTGCAACAGTCCTTCACAATTTCTCTCTCTCATAGGCCAGATGTCCTGCCTCTGCAGTCATCATGTTTAAACCATCACTTACATCCTGAATCCATTTTCTCAGTGGTCTTCCTCTTCGTTGGTACGTTCCCTTCCATGATGGTCTTCTCCAGCCCCTATTATCTTTTTATATGTCCAAAATACCTCAGTTTTCTCCTCCAATTCCAGTAGTAACAATAAATATATATTTTAAATGGTCAGACATTTAATTTTAATGTTGCGTACACATCGACTAGTTATTGATTTATTTTTATTTGCCTGTTATGAATGCAGATGTAGGCATGGCGCCTCTGAGAAGTTTGTGCATAAAGGCTTGCTTTCCTTATCACCAGTGTCCCCCACCATTCAGGCAAATCTTACTTTATCTTCAGAGGTTATTGATTGATAGGACCATCATAATTGAACTTCAGTGATTAACAATGTGTACTTCAATCTCTTTCTTATACAGAAAGATTGTAGTATTAGCGCATGAACTCCATAGCACCAGCAAGGATCCCTGATGTACTTTTAAAGATGATGAAATATTTTGTAGGAATTTTATTTTAATCTTTTTGATTAGTTTAACCCTGGCAGCATCTTTGATAGTTACTCTTGTCGATATATTCAACTGTCAAGTATCCTTTTACATGCTCCACTTGAATACTCGACCTATCTTTTATTGCCAATCTCCAATAGGACTAGAAGCTTGATATCATTTACATTAAGATCAGGAATCTCTAGAAAACTATCACCCCATGCGGAGAATGAACCAAGTACCTTTGGAGCTAGAGACAAACATCTTATCTCCACGTCACTAAGATCCTTATGTAAACATATTGTTCTGTATCAATCCTTGTACAATTTGATCAAATTAGATTTTCTTTTCTTACCATTCTCCTTTGGTGCTTTCTTTAGAGACTGTAGAAGTGTTGTGATGGCCTTTAGTACAGATGACATCTCTGCCAACCTGGGTCTGAAATAGTCAGTTATACATTATCAGTAATATGTTTTATTTGACAATATCGGGTGCAGTAGATATGTATAAATGGATGAGTCAACTCTGATGTCCAGCCCTATAACCAAGTCAACTCTGATGGCCAGTCCTATAACCAAGCCAACTCTGATGTCCAGCCCTATGACAAATTCAACTCTGATGGCCAGTCCCATAAGCCAAGATCAACCTCTGATGTCCAGCCCTATGACAAATCTGATCAGATGCTATATATCTACATAAACTCCTCTTCCTGTACTCCGCTTCGACACATAAGGTTTACACAAGAGATGTCCATTACAATCATTCTGTCACCAAATTGTTTCCCATGTCAGGTGATATTAAATGTAGAGCAAATTTAAAACTAATAAACTGTCCATCATTGGAGACTATCATGAAAATATGAAGAGGAATGTGGACTGGGCATGTATGTTGTATGTCAGTAGAGGCATTGGCTAGGGCAGCACTCTTATGACATCGGATGGGAAAAGATGATCTGGACATCCTAAGGAAATATGGAGAAGCACAGCCTAACACAGGGAACAAAATTTGCAAACTCATAGCCTTCTCAAGGATCAAAATAGTCACAGTATTGGGTTCCCTCGTGAACCATGGTGGTTTATCAGGTTAGTGCATTGGTTTTCTAGATGGGTGGTTAAGGCTCAAATCGTAGAATGTACATTTTTCTGAATGCAAACAGCTTTCTAGTCAACATAGCCTATTTGAGAGTTGCAATAGTGTAGCGGTTAGTACACTTGCTTCTTAGCTACATGGTCCAGTTTCAAATTCACAGTGGAAGTGTACATTTTTTGTGTGTGGCCGTAATGGCTCTCAGGTCACCTCAGTCTCAGGTACTAGAACAGCTCTGGGAAGCAAACATAAGGTCAGCATGATGGTCACTACATCACCCATCAAGTACTGTTAGAAAAACAAATCATATGGGCCCAACACAGCATTACCTAATAAACTACATGTTGAATCCCTTGGGAAACTCTTAAACGAATGTCTTTTTCCTGATGATGAGGCAATCATATCAACAACAGAGGAATAGCTACAGCAACACATTAACAGACTCCAGTTAACATGCAACAAATACAATATGAGAATAAATATTGACAAAACTGAAGTAATGACATTCGCTAGAGAGGAAAACACTATCAATATCTCCATCGTCAAACATCCAATAAAAGAAGTCAAAGACTTTACACACATAGAGAGTATTTTGTCAGCAAACAGAAGAATAACAACTATCACAATGTAAAATAGATGCAATAAAGCAAATAAAATGATAAGACAAATGGCGCCAATTTTGAAATGCAAACATGTCACCATGAACACAAAAGAGCAATGTTCAACACAATCTTCCTCCCCACATTATGCTACCAGTGCCAAACCTGGACGCTGACATCAAATGATAGAAGAGAACTAGTCATAACAGAGATGAAGTGTTTATGCAGAATGCTGGGAGTATCAACAAGAGGTGCATTTAGAAATGAAGAGATCAGGAAAAAATGTGGGTACCCCATCAGTACTGAACTTCATCAAGAAGCAACAAACTAAATGGTTCGGCCACATAAGCAGATTATCAACAGACAGTGCACCTCAATGAGCAATGTTACTCCGATACAGTGTATACAAAGCAAAAGGCCATCTATGCAAAAGGTGGGCCTCAGAGATAAAAGAGGTGACAAAAAAAACCACTGTTTATGAAGTGCACATAAGAGCCAGTTCTAGAAATCTCTACTTATCCTGACACTATGAGGGAAAACGATTAAAGGAAAAAAAAGTATATCAAGTCCCTAGGGTGTCCAGTCCTACTGGTGCGACCAAACTTAAGAAAGTAGCCATTATAATTAATTAATTACCTTGGTAAAGGACACTTTCCACTGAGTCTCTCATCTTCCACATACTTTGTGACAACTTCCTGACACCTGCGTAGTAGTGACATGACAGCAAGACGTGTCAGTTGACCTTGTTCAGAGACAGTATCACTGACAAATGAGAACTGAAGCAGTGTTTCAAAGCAGGTGCGAGCAAATTCTTCTCTCAGTTTTCTACTGGATTCTGTGTCTGCTGAGCAGATAAGAGATTAGTCTTAGAGGATTATGTGATTTTTATACTTGCAAAACATATATGGCATTTTTCATCTTTATAGACGATCAATTGTCAAGTGTTTTACTGTGATACTTTCTGAGTTTGCACTTGTTTCTCTTGTCTTTCAGCTCATCACTGATTCTCTTGTGACTGTTGTTTTCATTATTGTGTATGAGCCAAAAGCAAGGATGAAATGTACTCTCCATTTATGCACAGTCTGGGCAGCTGATATGGGGATGCGCCTTGCAAAACTATTACCAGTTGTTGTTACCAGTAGAACAAAGAGTTGCAACTGTCATTCTCCCTAAAACTATCATTTGGATTGTCTTTTTCCAGCTATTCCCACACAGCACTGAATTGTCTCGTCTCCACATCTACAGTTTTTCCCCAGACATTTCTTAAATTTCCAACTACCAACTTCCATGCAGATTCCAATCAAATTTCTATCTAGTTATGTTGTTTCTTTATTTTCTGAGAGTGTGTCCCATCCATCCTCACTTTCTTTACTTAATCTCCAGTTGTTATGCTTTCTGTCCTGTTCTTGTCCAGAATTTATTTATTTGTTGTCACCTGGATATCTGATATGGAATATGTGATAGGGGGTCATCTGATATGGAATGATTGATCATCTGATATTGAATATGTGGTTGGGGTCATCTGATATGGAATATGTGATAGGGGTCATCTGATATGGAATATGTGATGTGATCATCTGATATTGAATATGTGATGGATCATATGATATTGAATATGTGGTGGGTCATCTGATATTGAATATGTGATGTGATCATCTGATATTGAATATGTGATAGTGGTCATCTGATATTGAATATGTGATGTGATCATCTGATATTGAATATGTGGTAGTGGTCATCTGATATTGAATATGTGATGTGATCATCTGATATTGAATATGTGATAGTGATCATCTGATATTGAATATGTGATAGTGGTCATATGATATTGAATATGTGATAGTGGTCATATGATATTGAATATGTGATAGTGGTCATTGATATTGAATATGTGATGTGTCATATGATATTGAATATGTGATAGTGGTCATCTGATATTGAATATGTGGTAGTGGTCATATGATATTGAATATGTGATAGTGGTCATCTGATATTGAATATGTGGTAGTGGTCATATGATATTGAATATGTGATAGTGGTCATATGATATTGAATATGTGGTAGTGGTCATCTGATATTGAATATGTGATAGTGGTCATCTGATATTGAATATGTGGTAGTGGTCATCTGATATTGAATATGTTCTTTGGTCATATGACATTGAATATGTGATAGTGGTCATCTGATATTGAATATGTGATAGTGGTCATCTGATATTGAATATGTGATAGTGGTCATCTGATATTGAATATGTGTTGGGGACATCTGTTTGTGAATGTCACTAATTAAAATATCAGACCATGTGCCATCTCCTGTGTTCACCAACTTACCTACAAAACAATCTGATGTTGTAGAGTGTATGGATCCCTTGTTCAGAATATCCATAATCTTGACCATAAAGTCTGGAGGCAGATGGCTGGCGTGAGGGAGGATGTCATCTCGGATCAGATGGACAACACGGCAGTCAAATCCCTTCATCTCTCTGGAAATCTTCTACAGAAAGTGTTGGAGGGCAAGAGCTAAAAAAACAAACAGAATAAAAAATATACTTATCTTTAAAATATATGACGGGGGAATAATGAGGAAAATGTTCCGAAATTATTATGAATTATACACGTTAGTTTCAGATTCTCAGTAGACCATAGAATGTCAGATTTGTATTATGTCCTTGTTTGCACTCCACTTTCGTCTATAAGGGGTTTCCATTCCTTGGAGGTAGAATGTCAGAACTTTTCTTCAAATGTCAACTGCTTCGATCACAATGTGGGCAGTCTTCCACTCCAGGTAGAAGTTCAGAGTTTTCCTTCAAATGTCAATTGCTTCGATTCATTATGATTGTGTGCAATACCCATGAACTTGGCAGTCTTCCACTTCAGGTAGAATTTTTCCGCAATTCTATTGCAATCTTGACAGAGCATTATATAATACAGTTAATCTCATCATAGGAGGCAAACTTGGCCCACAGCATGTTTCACAGAGACGAAGATCATGTTGCCTTATGTTTCGTATGCTACATTCGTAACCAGAATGCCCCACGAGGCGATGAAGCAAGGTTTATGTCAATGTGTAACCCTTGATACATGCATGAAGATCTTTGAGTCCAGGTTATAACATTAAGTAGAACATGTAAATTACTAACAACATTAAACAGAACAAATAAATTACTAACAACATTAAATAGAACAAATAAATTACTAACAACATTAAACAGAACAAATAAATTACTAACAACATTAAACAGAACAAATAAATTACTAACAACATTAAATAGAACAAATAAATTAATAACAACATTAAAGAGAACAAATAAATTACTAACAACATTAAATAGAACAAATAAATTACTAACAACATTAAATAGAACAAATAAATTACTAACAACAATAAATAGAACAAATAAATTACTAACAACATTAAATAGAACAAATAAATTAATAACAACATTAAATAGAACAAATAAATTAATAACAACATTAAATAGAACAAATAAATTAATAACAACATTGACATGAAATTACTACAGTTAAACAGAAAATAAATTACTAACAACATTAAATAGAACAAATAAATTACTAACAACAATAAATAGAACAAATAAATTACTAACAACAATAAATAGAACAAATAAATTAATAACAACATTAAATAGAACAAATAAATTAATAACAACATTAAATAGAACAAATAAATTACTAACAACATTAAATAGAACAAATAAATTACTAACAACATTAAACAGAACAAATAAATTACTAACAACATTAAATAGAACAAATAAATTACTAACAACATTAAACAGAACAAATAAATTACTAACAACATTAAACAGAACAAATAAATTACTAACAACATTAAATAGAACAAATAAATTACTAACAACATTAAACAGAACAAATAAATTACTAACAACATTAAATAGAACAAATAAATTACTACAACATTAAAAGAACAAAATTACTAACAACAATAAATAGAACAATATATCAACATTAAAGAACAAATAATTAACAACATTAAATAGAACAAATAAATTAATAACAACATTAAATAGAACAAATAAATAATAACAACATTAAATAGAACAAATAAATTACAACATTAAATAGAACAATAATATAAAAATTAAAGAGAACAAGTAAATTATTAACACCATTAAAGAGAACAAGTAAATTATGTTCATTTTATAACGAAATCACTGTAGACAAAGATAGAGATACTCACTGTTGTGTAAATAGAAAGTTCTCAAACAGTGCTGCTAACTCTCCCCACATCAAAGAGAAAGCTTTGCCTAGTTGAAGACACAAGAGTTCAATTATCAAACTAAATGTAGCTTGTTGTATCACTAAAATATATGTCTATCAAATATATTCAACTAGATTTTCTTTATTTATTATTAGTATATGTTGTGTCAATCTCTTTCATTTTAGGATGCTATATATATAGAGTTTGTTTTCTTATCCTACAAGGGGATGAGGGTAAAATCGGGAGGGGGCGGAGGTCATTTTTAGGCCCTACATACGTATTTATTTAGTAGGTCACCCCTTAGCCAGAGCACAGGCAGGCTCTAGCCAGTCAACTATAAAGTTATCTAGATTGGTTGTGCCTTAGCGCAGTCTCCAAGTTTTTTTCCTCATTTTACTGAAAGAATGACCTACATAAAGAATTGTTTTCTCAGACGTTCGAGACAACGATCGTCTGCATGGAACTTTCATTCAAACAATGAAAACTCCTGACAGTGAACTATGGAACTTGTACACTAAAAATGGTCATGTTCTTCAACTCATTACAATATCAAATTAACATGTCCTACGTAGTGCCGCCTCCACGCAACGTCTAACGTTTGATTAGAGTCCTCCTCCCGAGGAATTATCATACCCTGCCTCTTAATCTTTCAATATTCAATAAACTGGCAACTAGCATTGTTTCATCTTCATACTTCAATTTTGACTCAGTAATTTGACTGTGTCATGGTGACTGTAGTCTGATATCATCACTCAATTTAGACTGTGAGTTATGGTGACTGTAGTCTGATATCTGTTTCATGTTTTCTGTTCTTACTTACTTACTACTTATTCTCTTCGCTCCTCGTGGAGCATATGGCCTCCACAATTGTTCACCCCTTTATCGGGTCTCTGAGCGGTTTTTTTAAAATGGCTTTCCAGTGTTTTCTTAGGCAGGATTAAAGAGGCCATTGACCAGAGGCTTAGAGACGAACAGGCTGTATTTAGGAAAGATAGATTTCTATTCTACCATCCAGCTTTTCTAAGATGATCGTGACTGTGTGTAATATTATTGTCATCCAGTCTTCCTGACAGAGACAGTTTTTAAGGACATGTTTTGCTGTCATATATGTCAGCTCAAAATGACAGTGACTAGAGGTGACTGTCTTCAATTTAGTGTACAAGTGCTATCTCAGATATATGAAGACTTTTATCCTAGCACTCTGGATATGTTCAATGTACTCTGATCCCCGCTGCAACAAACCCAACAGTGTTCAGCGACACAACAGGCCAGTTTGATGTTGCCACATTTTTTCCGCAGTTTTGGTTTGTCGTTCTTTTTGGGCTGTACCAGTGTCGGCACCCTTCTCTCTTAATCTAGTGAGCATGTGGGATTCACAACCTTGAAACCCTCTGCTCGGTTGACTCTTAATGCGTTCAGAATGTCATTAAGGACATTGCAGAGCCATCTGATATCAGTAGTGTGGTGTGTGTAGTGTGTGGTGATGATGTAGTGTGTGGTGATGTGTAGGTGATGATGTAGTGTGTGGTGATGATGTGTGTGTGGTGATGATGTAGTGTGTGGTGATGATGTAGTGTGTGGTGATGATGTAGTGTGTGGATGATGTGTAGTGTGTGGTGATGATGTAGTGTGTGGTGATGATGTAGTGTGTGGTGATGATGTAGTGTGTGTGGTGTGTGGTGATGATGTAGTGTGTGGTGATGATGTGGTGTGTGGTGATGATGTAGTGTTGGTGATGATGTAGTGTGTGGTGTGTGGTGATGATGTAGTGTGTGGTGATGATGTGTGTGTGGTGATGATGTGTGTGGTGATGATGTAGTGTGGTGATGATGTAGGTGTGGTGGTGTGTGGTGGTGTGTGGTGATGATGTTGTGTGTGGTGATGATGTAGTGTGTGGTGATGATGTAGTGTGTGGTGATGATGTGGTGTGTGGTGATGAAGTGGTGTCTCATTTTATTATAGCTTGTTCGTTCTGAAACGAAGTATGACAATCTGATATCTTAAGGAGAGTTGGTCATATCCATCCACAAGTTAGTGTTTAGGATTCGTTTTTTGACTTTGCATTGTATTGCCGATTAATGATAGCTTTTAGCATTCTCGAAAGCTGGGTCAACATTTAACACAAGCACACAAATGTTTCACATCAGTGGCGGCTGGTGGTCATTTTTGTTGGTGGGGCCAGACATTTTTTTCGAATAAATCATGGTTTTTGGTTGCTATATTTTAATTTAAAAAATAATAAATACACGTTATACGGCCCTTAATGACGAGCCGCCCCTGGTTCAAATTAATAACATAAATATAAATAAACTCAAAACAGACATAAAGTATTCAAAATCAAATTACGGTTTTGTCTTGCGACTGGAAGTCCCACACCAAGGATTGCAAAAAGAGAATCAGCCACCAGCATCCATGTGGTAGGGGAGGGACAATCATACTTGAGTCCAAGTGGAAGTTGGAATGTCTGCAAAAAAAAACAACACACACACAGAATCAATATTTAAGTATCATTATAATGATGTGATATATATATATAACCAGTGGCGGCTCGTGATCATTTTTGTTGGTGGGACCAGACAAAAATTTTCGGAAAAATCATGGTTTCGGTTAGGTTATATTTTAATGTATAAAATAATAATACGTTACACTTTATTTTTTGGTAATAATTCTGAGATTACATGGAGTTAATTCTTATCTTTCATGTTTATTGTTAATATACGCTTTGATATAATGGGGGAACCTCGTCCTTCTGTTCAAAGAGACATACCTCGGCTTTAATCCCTTACTTAATAAACATCGGCTTTAATCCCTTACT
Organism: Arion vulgaris; assembly: GCA_020796225.1. Classification (NCBI taxonomy): domain Eukaryota; kingdom Metazoa; phylum Mollusca; class Gastropoda; order Stylommatophora; family Arionidae; genus Arion; species Arion vulgaris. The sequence goes on from CM036765.1 coordinate 19,019,094, forward strand.
TAATAAACATCGGCTTTAATCCCTTACTTAATAAACAAACTTTTCTATCAGTTCCAACAAATGTGAAAAATGTGGAAAACGACAGCACGCAAAGGTGCATTATCTTTTGAAGATAAAGTTTCGAATGAGATAAAAGTAAAAGAAAGATAAACTTTCGAATGAGATAAAAGTAATAATAATAGCCGTCCATCGCAAACGATGATGACAACAATCTCAGACGTGTGCTGTTGCACCTCTCTGGTGTGTGCGGAGGTGACTGTAGAGTCCAATCCTAGAACAGAATCCCTGACCACAGGTGGGGCATACATGATCAAGGTTAGACATGTGCGTGTTGTGTGCTCTGTCTTTTCGCGCTGCTCGTTTTCTCTGTGCCTCAACAATACGATGGTTCTCAGCTATTCGGGTTCCTATTTTGTTGTTACAGCGCCACATTTGGCGATCTTGCGCAAGGATTCCCAGCACGTATTGTCTATATCGAAGCATTTCAGAGACACTTTAAGAGTGTCTTTAAAGCGTTTTTTCTGTCCACCAGCTGAACGTCTGACCCCTTCAAGTTCGCCATACATCAACTGTTTTGGGATGCGTTTATCAGGCATTCGAGCAACCTGACCGACCCATCTCAATTGGGCCTTCTGCAACAGGGTGTTGACGCTTGGGATCTTTGTTCTTGTGAGGACTTCGCTGTCTGGAATTTTGTCCTGCCAGTTTATTTTTAGTATTCTGCGTAGACAGCTTGTGTGGAAATGGTTTAATTTTCTTACGTGTCTGCTATACACTGTCCATGTCTCGCTTGCGTACAGCAGCGTGAAAGTAATAGAAAGATAAACGAGCGCAAACTAAGAAGTCGTCACAGTAATGGTCAGATGACCGACCGTCTGTAAAGTCTAAAAAAAGACCATTCATTTATACATTTGTCGCTTGTACTTTCAAGTGCCCAAGGTCAAATATGAACCTCGCCATTGACTCATCCCCGTCGTGGTTTATCGTAACGCTCTACATCAGCACACGTGTTCCCATCTGTTTGGTGCACGTACGGTTGGAGCGTGTGTGTTGCGGAAGGGGGTTGATAACGTTTCGATAAAGTGCGTCCTCTAGTCCAGCTGCGTGTTTGTCAGGTTTTATAAGCCGCTTGTTTATTGGCTACAGTCGTTACAGGATCAACCGTGGTCTCTGATAACATATGTTGCCAACCTTCAGATTTGTGGAATATGGTAGGGGTCAGTAGCTGGTCAGAACTAGACACGTCACCGAGTAGCTAGAGGATGCAAGGTTGGGTAATCGCATGGTGTAAACCGTGGCTACCGGCAATATAAGGCCGAATAGCTTAGACGAAAAATCGAAGATTCCGGATGGGGGCCTGGTTTTGTATACGTTTGATAGAACACTGTAAGCTTCTTTTGCAATTTTAGGACTGCTGTCACGGGAGCCAATTTCCGGAAGGGACAAGCTACTTGATAATGATGACGATGATAATGAGGACCTGCAAGCAGTTTGTCCATACCACTCTGTTATACGAGAGCCGCTGTAACGTAGTTGTTAGTGAACTCGCTTCGCAAGGCTGGTAGTCTGGGTTCAGCTCCCGCAATGCGCGTGGAATTTTTCCCGACCGCGACGGTTCTCATGTCGTCCCAGCCTCAACTGGGTACCAGACATGCTCTGGGAAAGTAAAGGCGGCCGGCGTGATGATGACCACATCACCCATCGTGTGCCGACGGTCAATGAAAAATACATGCCTAACACTGTATTGACCTATATACCACGAGGTATGAAAGGGTTCCTTTTACTCTGTTATGGGCAACTCATTGAATATATAGTCTATGAAATTGAGTCATATATCTTTCTCTCTCTCCTGTTAAGTACTGTTCATTTCAGTGTTTCTCTACCACGTTCTTTCTTTCTTACTTAAACAATTACAGAACATACCAATTCTGATATAACCAAAGAACAGACCCGATCTCATGTTAAAAGTGTGCCCCATCTGAAAGAGGGTTTTTTTCGATCCAGAAGCACGCTTTTCAGCTCTTCGGTTCGGTGCCACGGACATCGTAACCCTTCGGTTTCGTGTCACGAACACCGTAAATCTAGAGAACCTTTGGCTTTTTCAGGCAGCCCGCGGAATTGAACCCTCACTCACAGAGGGCTTGTCCCCCGAAGTCCAACGCGCTACGAACACGATGGGCAGGCGGGCGAAAGGGGTTTTAATCGCGAGCATCGTAAATAAAGTCGTTGTAGAGTCGATCGTGTTTTAATCCTTTACGAAACCGTGGTCCCCTGCAGCATATCGGAGGCCACGAAACAAATACTCATCAATGCTCCCTTTCCAGTGTCGGCTCGTCATTAAGGGTCAGAGGAGCCGGGATCCACCAAAAATAATGTGTAACGTGAATTTATTAGCTAATAAACTAAAATATAACCTAACTCAAAACCATGATTTTCCCATAAATTTTCATCTGGCCCCACCAACAAAAACGATCACGAGCCGCCACTGTGTCTTTCTATCTGTTGTATTCCATGTCAGCCCACACGCGTTCATTTCCTTACACATCGTCTTTCTTCAAGTTTCTTTATGTATTTCTAAAGATTGGTATACGTTTACTAATTGCATTTCGTGTATACTGTTAATACAACCAACCACCAATAACAGCATACAATAAAGAGATCAGGTACTAGATCCAAGGAAGACCAAGAAAAAGATGACAATATCAAGACCAACTAAATAAACACGGATATAACACAATGGAACGCAAAGAAGAGAGAAGGTATAATCACAATGGGAACGCAAGAGAGAGAGATATGACAAATGGGAACGCAAGAGAGAGAGGATATAACACAAGAAGGGCGACTCATCTGGCATTGAAACTCAAATTAAAACCCTCACCCCCCACGCTTAACGGAAGAATGGACAACCAATTCTACCATCCGCCTGGGGAAAGACATTAGGCAGAGTTCAACCACCAGTCTTTTAAATGCAACAAAGGACAGATCAGTATTATACAATATAGAGTTTATAAAAGATGGATGTGTTTACAGGAGATTGCTAAGAAACGTATGGATTGTTAAAATGAGAAATGTTGATATGATGTAAACAGTCACGACACAGAGCAAAGAAATAGCAGTCATCATTTGTAAGGCATTTGATGAGAAAGGAAGATTTAGAACACAATGTGACAACCAATGCAACCAAGGAGACACTAACAAATAAAAACATAGAGAGAAAAATTATGGAGAGACTGGTATGGCGCGGAAGTGTGCCAACATCCGAGCTGATAGCCAGACCAAGGAAGGCGTTTGTGGAGATCTTTGATTGCCTACGTCAGCCGACACGGCACATAATGATGATGTGTCTAAGAGAGTGTGGTAGAGTACGTTGTAAAAACTGACAAAATCAATGAGGGAACTAGACCCTCTCTCTCTCGCGATCACCTAAAAGACTGATGTACCAGATCTCTCCATAAATTCATTCATGTGAAATCTGATTCATGCAGCCTTAGCATGGGTGGGTTTCGTCACATCTTCAGCCCCATTTGGAGCTCTGGTGCTTATCTTTCGGCGATGTGTTCGCATTCAGCCAGCGTTTACTGGGTACGCTCTCCGATAGCCTTTGGCTGTCCCCAGCCGTCCTGCAAGGCAGCAGGTTAACCTCTACACATTTAGGACACGTGCATCCGTTTCAGTCAAACCTCATTAGCCGCCTCTTACGACATGCACGGCAGATTTTTTTTTTTTTTTTTCCTATTCAGAAGCACTTGAGCTTTTCAGCTCTTCGGCTCGGTGCCATGGACATCGTAACCCTTCGGTTCGGTGCCACGAACACCGTAAATCTGGGGAATCTGTGGCTTTTTCTGCCATCCCGCGGAATTGAACCGCACTCACAGAGGGATAGTCACCCGTAGTCCAACGCGCTACGAACACGCTGGGAATGCACGGCAGATAACAGTGGTTCTATTCTTTACACCCCAAATTGGGCCCCGGTAACCACTCGAGCGGAACTAGACACAAGAGGACTGGAAAGTATTCTTAATAGTTTAGCTTCATAGCATGAACGATAGTGTGCCAACATTCCAACTGATATTCAATTCAAATTCGCTGTCCAAAATCGAGTAGATCAGACTGGAAAGCCGCTGCCCGGGCAAAACGCATTAGAATAAATTAAAAATTAAATTCCTACAAAAATATCTTCACTATCTTCAAAATTACACCGGGAATCTTCGCCAGTGCTACTAAGTTCGTGCACTGCATCTGAGATCTTCCTGTGTAAAAAGAGATCGGAGCACACATGGTTACTCACCGAAGGGCAATGCTGATGGTCCTATCATCAATCAATCAACTGATGGTCAGTTCACAGCACGGTCTTGAGATTATCAACGATTGCCTATGCCTTCCGGCAAGACACATGATGATATGTGCTCTTTTGTACAGTGTTCTGATCTGATTTGTATCGGCGTGTGGTGGGTACACACTGGTAATATAACACGACATAACAATGGGTGGCAATCAGCGGCGGGGGCTAGTTGTGGAGCATGTTATAGTACAGGACGAGAGCGGTGATAAGAATCTAGGTGAACCGTTACACGCTAAACACACTTTGACCAGTGGTCATTGCGTCCGGCCCTCGTATCTCAGGTAAACACATACACACTCATACCAACCACGTGGCGTTGGATAAGGTTGAATCAGAAACTGTAACCCGTAGCCTAACAAAGAGGATCTCTTCACTGGAACAGCAATCAAGAAAGGTAATACTACAATAGTTAAACTGTTGCAATTTTCCATGTATCATCAAAATTATTCTCTAGAACAGGGGGTAGTTAGAGCCCCTATCTATGTAGGACTATATCTACGGGGTTTTTTTTTGGGTATTATTAACTGTATTATTAAGTGGCATTAAGTGATTCATTGTAGGATCCCCGAAAGGGATTCGTTCCTATTTTTCATGTTTTTTGGCCTAAAGACTCTGATCATGATATAACCCAAAACAAGGTTCGCCCTTAGGTTGAAAAAGCGTGCCTCGGCTTAGGGAGGCTTTAATCTCATACATAACACACAATCTAACAATTAACTGTTAATTTTTGTAAGGAGTTAATGCATGGATTCTACAAAGTGTTCATTCTAGTTTTATGCTTGTTGGCTACACTCTCTGATATAACAAAACAAAAGGACTCGTTCATAGGTTGACAGAAGCGTGCCTCGACTTTAATGTCCTACACTAAAAACAAACGAACAACTTTTGACGATACCAGACAAATCAATGACACATCCAGGGTTAACACATCACTAGACTACACACATAACTTCACTTCTATCCGATGTGCTGAAGACTGACTACACACATAGCTACACTTCTATCCGATGTGCTGAATGTCGTCAAACTATCCAATTGTGTATGCCTTTCATATGCAAGTTATTGCCTTCACTACGTAAAAATACAACTCAACAATAAAGGTGCCTGTACCAATGAAAGGATACACGTATGATGTCTTCATCTGTTATCTTGTATAACACATATCACGCCTACTTGACCAGTTATTTTTCATTTACATTGTGTCTTTGACAAGTTTTGTGACTTGAATGTCTACACATGGCGTCGTTATAATATTCTCTTTCACAATTTGCTTACATTTAGTCTGTATACTGTTGTTGTATTCTTTCACAATTTGCTTACATTTAGCCTGTACACTGTTGTATTCTTTCACAATTTGCTTACATTTAGCCTGTACACTGTTGTATTCTTTCACAATTTGCTTACATTTAGCCTGTACACTGTTGTATTCTTTCACAATTTGCTTACATTTAGCCTGTACACTGTTGTATTCTTTCACAATTTGCTTACATTTAGCATGTATACTGTTGTATTCTTTCACAATTTGCTTACATTTAGCCTGTACACTGTTGTATTCTTTCACAATTTGCTTACATTTAGCCTGTACACTGTTGTATTCTTTCACAATTTGCTTACATTTAGCCTGTACACTGTTGTATTCTTTCACAATTTGCTTACATTTAGCCTGTACACTGTTGTATTCTTTCACAATTTGCTTACATTTAGCCTGTACACTGTTGTATTCTTTCACAATTTGCTTACATTTAGCCTGTACACTGTTGTATTCTTTCACAATTTGCTTACATTTAGCCTGTACACTGTTGTATTCTTTCACAATTTGCTTACATTTAGTCTGTATACTGTTGTATTCTTTCACAATCTGCTTACATTTAGTCTGTATACTGTTGTAGTATTCTTTCACAATTTGCTTACATTTAGCCTGTATACTGTTGTAGTATTCTTTCATAATTTGCTTACATTTAGCCTATATACTGTTGTAGTATTCTTTCACAATTTGCTTACATTTAGCCTGTACACTGTTGTATTCTTTTACAATTTGTTACATTTAGCCTGTACACTGTTGTATTCTTTCACAATTTGCTTACATTTAGCCTGTACACTGTTGTATTCTTTCACAATTTGCTTACATTTAGTCTGTATACTGTTGTATTCTTTCACAATCTGCTTACATTTAGTCTGTATACTGTTGTAGTATTCTTTCACAATTTGCTTACATTTAGTCTGTATACTGTTGTAGTATTCTTTCACAATTTGCTTACATTTAGCCTGTATACTGTTGTAGTATTCTTTCATAATTTGCTTACATTTAGCCTATATACTGTTGTAGTATTCTTTCACAATTTGCTTACATTTAGCCTATATACTGTTGTAGTATTCTTTCACAATTTGCTTACATTTAGTCTGTATACTGTTGTATTCTTTCACAATTTGCTTACATTTAGCCTGTATACTGTTGTATTCTTTCACAATTTGCTTACATTTAGCCTGTATACTGTTGTATTCTTTCACAATTTGCTTACATTTAGCCTGTATACTGTTGTTGTATTCTTTCACAGATTGCTTACATTTAGTCTGTATACTGTTATATTCTTTCAAAATTTGCTTACATTTAGCCTGTATACTGTTGTAGTATTCTTTCACAGATTGCTTACATATCGTGTCGTTACAATATTCTGTTTCACAATTTGTCTAAAGAATGTGTCGTTATAATATTCTGTTTCACAATTTACTTATATATATAGTAGTCTGACGTTATACTGTGTGAAAATTTGTTTCCGACTTTATTCAATCACGGATACATTCGCAATCTCTGCCGGAGCTAAGGTTAATGTGTTGACTTTAGTACTTTTAATTAGATGAAATGGAGTAAACAGCATCAGTCGAATTGCATACACTTCAACTATAATTAATATTTCAATGATTTGTCCACACCCACATACTTGGTTTTAATACAGTAATCAGACTATATACCCATCAAACGGGATTTTCGTCATCTGCTGATGAACACTGCGCACATATAGGTCTGCCTAGTGTGCATTTATTTGGGTTCTTAAACACTAAATAATGTTGAGAGCTTTAATGTTCTTATTTTATTTCTATAATAATACTAGATAGATTAATTCATTGAAACGATCATCAACATTGAACTATGGTGAATAACACATGGGGACCAGTATGGAGAAGCAGTCAAGACGTTTGCCTGTCATTCTGAAAGTTTGGGTTTGAACAGAGCCAACTATAAACATATGGGCCTTCGGACTCAGGTAAGAGTTATGGAAAATCAGACCACAACTACACCACGTGACCTCACATTCCAGTATTGTTGTATATAGACGAATTAATTTAAAATCAACATAAAATGCTAAATCGAAGTTATATTATGCAACAAGTTAAGTTTAACAATAAGGAATATCAGTATTATGAATATTTTTCACCAATAAATAACCATAGACTCACAGAATTGAGTAAAATTGCAAAAAGCTTGCAGTGTTCTATCAAACATATATACATTCCAGCCCCTTTCAGTGATGTAGGTCAGGGATTCCTCGGTTAGTTGTCTGGCCTAGTTATCTAGAGTTGGCTGTGGTTTGAACAAGCTCTGTAACCTTGGTTCCTAGGTTATGTTTTGTTGATTGGCTAATGCTTGATGGGTAAAACGAACAAACTGTCCATCATTGGTGACCATCATTAAAAGAAGAAGATGGATGTGGTTTGAGAATATAAGCTCGGGAAGCCTCGAGGAAGCCTCAGAGGAAGCCTCGGGAAGCCTAGGAGGAAGCCTCGGGAAGCCTCGGAGGAAGCCTCGGGGGAAGCCTCGAGGAACTCCACTTGACGTACAGCTTCATATAGACAACCCATCTTGTAGTTTTAAACCAAGCATATAAAACCGGTCTGGCCGAAGGAACTCCACTTGACGTGCAGCTTCACATAGACAACCCATCTTGTAGTTTTAAACCAAGCATATAAAACCGGTCTGACCGAAGGAATAGACCCCGTGTTCAATTTACGGTAAGGCCAAGGATTTTTTTCTGTTGTGGGCATACATGAAAAATATTAACCTGAAGAGCTTCGCGGCGACTGCACTAGCCACGCAGCCATTAAATGCCTCATACTCTCGTCCCTCCTGTCCTAGACCGCCCTAAAAGCGGTACTACAGACAGTAACGATAGTTACATAAAACCGATTGAAACAGATAAAGAAGAAGAGAACGTGCAGTATTGGTACGGTCATTTTTGTAACAGCAAGTCAGAGAAGAGAACGTGCAGTGTTGGTACAGTCATTTTTGTAACAGCAAGTCAGAGAAGAGACGTATGTAAAGTTGTTATCGTATGAGATAATTGATGCAGTCAATGAATCAGAGATCAGGTGTTAAGTGTGATAACATTTGGTCAGTGGTCATTTCAACTACTAAATACTCAACATTTGTCTCCTCAGATTATACTACAATCAGTCCAATAGATGCCTTGATCGCTTTAGAAGTCGTCTCAACCATTCCTACAGAAGAGTCAATCATTCCAACAGAACGACTGTAGTCGACTCGACTCCGTTATTCCAACAGAATCCTGAATCACTCCAGCAGAGACCTCAAGTCGTAATGTTTAGCTGTGTGATCGGTTAGGCGTAGCATACAGATATCATGTCTAAAGACAGACCAATTAAGAGCTTCAGGATAGAAGGTGAACGTCCCTTTAAAACCTACAATCCTGGCATATCTTCCTCTCTACTGTTTGTCAACTCCAGGCGACATGAGCAGCAGGTCTCCCTTCCAACAACTTCAACCAGTTTAATGCAGAAACATCTACATCCATTACAGCATCAACAACATCATCTATTAACGCAGTTAAACCTGTCATCACAACAAATGTGTAACGATTCCCTTGACTACCAACGCATCAACAGCGAGCATCACCAAGGGCACCAGCACACCATGCTAAACACTGACTTGGCTGGCTATGGGTATGATGATGTCTTGAATGGTCCTAGAAATCATCTCACTGGATCTGATCTGACATCACACAGCGGTTCTCATTGTCATCAGGGAGAAATGGATCTGAATATTGCTGCCTCCCACAGCAGAGTCCATAGCTTCAATGTCCCTAACATAAATGTATACCGGACGGAAGCTAGTAGTTCGCATGTGGAGTTGGACCCCATGTCATTCGAACACCCTATGACGTTGTTTACTAGTGGTGCAGTAAGATCAATGGATAACACTACCGGGGTAAATTATAGTTCCATAATGACTAGTCAACGTCCCCAAAGCTCTCCCCCACCGTTCCCTAGTTTGGCTACACCAACTAACGGAACCAACCAAACTGGGGCAATCTTGGCTTTTTCAAATGACCCGGAAAACGTCGACGTCAAGAAAGAATTTCGCGAGGTTGGTTTTCACATGCTGGAAGAGTTAAATAATTCCAGTAGCTCAACCCCCCAGAGAAGCGGTTTTAGCGATACTCTTAAATATCATCTAGATGTTTCTGTATCCGAATATTCAATGCCATCGGAAGCCACTTCCCATGATAAGATACCCATAACTAACCAGATCGGTGACAGCAATGAGAAGAGCAATGGAGACACCTGCAAGGAACAAGGGTACATAGAAAAGCGTAGAAAAAACAACGAGAGCGCTAAGAGATCACGTGAAGCTAGAAGAACCAAAGAAGAACTAGTTGCTTTGCGTGTGGTCGGGTTAGAAGAGGAGAATATGAAACTAAGGGCAGAAGTTCGTCTTCTGGACAAAGAATTGCGTGAACTTCGAGCGAGACTATTTCAGTACAACTAAAACTATATACAATCTTTGTAAACGGATTTACTATATCGATTCGTGTCCAACTCCCCGTATTGTCCATTTATCTAGTTGAAACTCTGGCACCGGACTTGTGAGTTAGGATATCATTTTGAACCGTCGTCATAGATACGATGTAAGTGCTTTTGCGACACATGGAGCCTCATAAATTGTATATGTGTCAATTTTTTTAAATCAGGTTTTCTAGTTTGTGAGATGGACAGTATTTGTTTGTTAAGTTTTATTAAGTTTTCTATACAAAGCAATGGACAATATTTGTTTGTAAAGTTTCATTAAATTTTCTAGCCAAAGCAATGGACAATATTTGTTTGTAAAGTTTCATTAAGTTTTCTAGCCAAAGCAATGGGCAATATTTGTTTGTAAAGTTTCATTAAGTTTTCTATACAAAGCAATGGACAATATTTGTTTGTAAAGTTTCATTAAGTTTTCTATACAAAGCAATGGACAATATTTGTGAACGGTTTTAATACGCTTTCTACGCAGGGGCAGTATTTGTAAACGTATTTACTAAGTAGATATTTATTGAATGCTTCATAAAAACAATTGACCAGATTTAGGGTTTTTGTACAAACATATGTCAGCTTTCATGTTAATAAAGACAATTCTCTACCATTATACCAAACAGTTGTATCAGTTTTCTACTTCCTTGAACAACATTTGATATGAAGAGATGTTGCGTTTTAGAATGACTTTGTGTGTTAAACTTTAACGAGATCGTGTTTCAATTACTTTGTACAAAACTATGAAAACGTTCCACATTGGTTAGGACAGCTTTCCGATCGACTACGGATGAGACAAGAAGTTTTCGACGTCCAAATCAAACATGGATAGGAACTATAGAAATAGCTGAAAGGTTGTGGACATGGGGAACGATTGGAAGAATGGCGGCAGAATGACAACAATGGAAATCTCTTGTGGAAGCCTTATGTGTCAAACGAGACACCAAGAGGATATATATAGATAACAATGCTCCATGTTTTTTATGACTGTGTGAAACATTAACTAGAATATTCTAATGATTTTATGTCAAATATAAATGAGATGGTGTTACAAATTAGTGTTATCACAAAGGAGTCAAATATGAATGAGATCGTGTTACAAATTAGTGTTATCACAAAGGAGTCAAATATGAATGAGATCGTGTTACAAATTAGTGTTATCACAAAGGAGTCAAATATGAATGAGATCGTGTTACAAATTAGTGTTATCACAAAGGAGTCAAATATGAATGAGATGGTGTTACAAATTAGTGTTATCACAAAGGAGTCAAATATGAATGAGATCGTGTTACAAATTAGTGCTATCACAAAGGAGTCAAATATGAATGAGATAGTGTTACAAATTAGTGTTATCACAAAGGAGTCAAATATGAATGAGATGGTGTTACAAATTAGTGTTATCACAAAGGAGTCAAATATGAATGAGATCTTGTTACAAATTAGTGTTATCACAAAGGAGTCAAATATCCCAAGCCCGTCTTCTTCCAACGCGCCATATCGTCCACTTGTTAACCACTCTGTGTGATTTGTAAGTGATCTACGCCTAAGCGCGATTGTACGTTGTTTTGTCAGTTATGCGCCTACAAGTAGGTGAGCACATACGATTTCTGCGATGCTTTTTATTTACTAGGGTAGCTTCAAGGCCGTGCGGTGCTATGATACGGAGAGGCGGCCGCATCAGGCGGGCCGTAAGAGGGGCGGCATAAGCAGTAAAAATCAAATAAACATTTGAAGGTTATTTTAAAGAAAAAATATTTAAGGGCGGCATTTCGAAGACTTGCATCATACTGAGAAAATATACCGCACGGTCCTGCTAGGTAGCTTACCTCAGTCGCCTCTTACAACTTTCCTTGTAGGTCGCAGTATTCTTTATTTTCCCTGCGGGCCCCGGCACCACACGGGCGTCCCAAGACTTAATATAACCAATGACTTGTATATGTGGTTGAACGATTAGTGTATTGCTATACGAAGTTCGGATAACAAAGACGGCAGTATCTGTATGGTCAACTGTTTGAGGGGTTTGACAACATTAAGAGTGGATATTCGGTTAAGACCTGTCAGATTAGATTATCAGAAACACTTGATGTGTCTATCCAGTCTCTAGTGCGTGTTGTCGCCATGGCTTCCCATCTAGTTCGACCTCATCAACAAATCTGATATCTTGATAGTTAACCTTTCAGCCACTAGACATTAAATCAGAGTGGGATACGGTGATCTGATTCGAAGTTTGAGAAATCATATTCGTCATTGAGATGAGAGAACGACATATTTTTTATAATAGATTGAATGCCCGCCTGCCCAGCGTGTTCGTACCGCGTTAGACGACGGGTGGCAAGCCCCTGTGAGTGCGGTTCAATTCCGCGGGCTGGCAGAAAAGCCACAGGTTCTCCAGATTTACGTTTCCACTGAACCGAATGGTTACGATGTCCGTGGCACCGATTAGAAGGGCTGAAAGCTCAGGTGCTTCTGGATAGACAAAAAGATAGATTGAATAAATGTTAGATCTAATCATCAGTGAATAAATAATAGACAATCCTCTTCTAAGTCTACCAATCTTCTTCGTTTGCTCGACATATTTCATGCATTCCCATATTTCATGCATTCCCTAAATATATCAAATGTATTCTACCTATATTTCATGCATTCCCAATATATCAAATGTTGCTCCTTGATATTTCATGCATTCCCTAAATATATAAATGTTCCCTATGATATTTCATGCATTCCCTAAATATTCAAATGTCTCCATATTTCATGCATTCCCAAATATATCAAATGTTGCCCATGAGTATTCATGCATTCCCAAATATATCAAATGTTCCCACTGAGTATTCATGCATTCCCTAAATATATCAAATGTTGCCCTACCTTGAGTATTTCATGCATTCCCTAAATATATCAAATGTCCTACTGAGTATTTCATGCATTCCCTAAATATATCAAATGTTGCCCTACATTGAGTATTTCATGCATTCCCTAAATATATCAAATGTTGCCTCTACCTATATTTCATGCATTCCCAATATATCAAATGTTCTACTTGATATTTCATGCATTCCCTAAATATATCAAATGTTGCCCTACCTTGAGTATTTCTTGTAGAATATGAGCAGTAATAACAGCAGAGTGGGAGGCTGTTGCCTGGTACAAGTCTACAGTCATTGTTACTGCACGCTCAGCAAATGGTACAAAATTCATTATCACCCAGTCAGACTGAAATATTCATAAGAAATATGTACAAGATGTACACATCATTGAGGAACAATTAAGGTAATGAGAAATATGTACATATCATGGTGGTCTCTGTGGCAAAGGAGGTTGCTGCCTGTCTTATGCTTCTGAACTAAAGTACATTGTATGATTCACATGTTCATTTTTTCTAGAAATCCCAAGGATTGCTTTGTAAGAGATATGAAGTTCATGATTTATGCAACACTCTCGGAAGCTAGTGTGTCAGTTCTCCAGGGAAGGAGCAAGCTGTACTTGGAAAAACTCTATGAAAGAATTTAATCCTCGTCTTCCAATCTTTTCATGAAATATGTTCACACAATTTTCTTCTTCTTCGAACTATCCTATCGACCACTTGTTAAATCACTCGGTGTGATTTGTTTGTGATCTGAGCCTAAGAGCGATTGTACATTGTGCCAGTTATGCGCCTACAAGTAGGCCAGCACATCTGATTTCTGCGACGCTTTTTATTTACTAGGTGGCTTCCTAGGCTCCTACCTCAGTTGCCTTTTACAACATGCCTTGTAGGTCGCAGTGTTACCTCAGTTGCCTCTTACAACATGCCTTGTAGGTCGCAGTGTTACCTCAGTTGCCTCTTACAACATGCCTTGTAGTCGTGTTACCTCAGTTGCCTCTTACAACATGCCTTGTAGGTCGCAGTGTTACCTCAGTTGCCTCTTACAACATGCCTTGTAGGTCACAGTGCTACCTCAGTCGCCTTACAACATGCCTTGTAGGTCGAGTGGTACTATTCTTGCTCCTTGAGCCTGGTAACACAAAATGCGATTGTTTTTAATAATTGTTGTTAGACATATCAAGTTAGACATATCAAGTTAGACATATAAAGTTAGACGTATAAAGTTAGACATATAAAGTTAGACGTATAAAGTTAGACATATAAAGTTAGACATATAAGTTAGACATATGTTAGACATATAAAGTTAGACATATAAAGTTAGACATATAAAGTTAGACATATAAAGTTAGACATATAAAGTTAGACATATAAAGTTAGACATATAAAGTTAGACATATAAAGTTAGACATATAAAGTTAGACATATAAAGTTAGACATATAAAGTTAGACATATAAAGTTAGACATATAAAGTTAGACATATAAAGTTAGACATATAAAGTTAGACATATAAAGTTAGACATATAAAGTTAGACATATAAAGTTAGACATATAAAGTTAGACATATAAAGTTAGACATATAAAGTTAGACATATAAAGTTAGACATATAAAGTTAGACATATAAAGTTAGACATATAAAGTTAGACATATAAAGTTAGACATATAAAGTTAGACATATAAAGTTAGACATATAAAGTTAGACATATAAAGTTAGACATATAAAGTTAGACATATAAAGTTAGACATATAAAGTTAGACATATAAAGTTAGACATATAAAGTTAGACATATAAAGTTAGACATATAAAGTTAGACATATAAAGTTAGACATATAAAGTTAGACATATAAAGAGGCATGAAAAGTAGGAGAAGATCATTATAGAAGGATGCATCTCGCAAATAGAGAAGAAGAAGAAGACCACTGAGGAGATGGATTCAGGATGTAACTGATGATTTAATCATGACAGCTGCAGAGGCCTATGAGAGAGAAATTCAGAGGAATGTTAGGATGGCAAAGTTCTGCTCAGGACAAGTTATTTGATAATGAATTTTTTTAGTAATTAGTTGTGTATTTTAAATCTTCTTCTTCTTTGTGTTCGTTCTTTACGACCAATTTTAATCACTCTTTGTGATATGTTTGATCTTTACCAAGAATGTGTATACGTTGCACATTGGTTTGGTAGGCCCCTAAACGCATAGACTTCTACACGTTTAGGACACATGCATCCGATTTCAGCCAATGTATTTGAAATACTAATACACGAAACGAATGTTCGAAATGACTATGTATATTTATGACAAAATCTGTGGTACCTGTGGTCCTCTGACGACTCCAAAGGATCGTGCCTCTAGGTCCCCATACTTGGGAGCACTGACTCCAAATGTGATGAAGGTCAGCAGTTGCTGAAAGATATCTGGATAGGTAGCCTGCATGGTATCAGGGCCACTTTGTACAGCCTGGTAAAATAACATTAGACAGTTATAAAATAGTAACACATTTTAGGTAAAGTATCAACTGTGATACACTGGTAGTGGACAATGAAATTATGGTCAGATGTCAACTGTGATACACTGGTGGTCTATAATGAAATTATTGTCAGATGTCAACTGTGATACACTGATAGTGGACAATGAAATTATGGTCAGATGTCAAATGTCAACTGTGATACACTGGTAGTCTACAACAAAATTATGGTCAGATGTAAAATTGTCAATTGTATCTTGTTCTGAGGCACAGAATGACAACTTGTTCTAATCTGCTCATAATTTGGAAGTAGTCATATTGTGCCAGAAAGCGCCGGTCATCATGTGCTTACCCAACTCTCTGTCTCATCTTCAAGCTATAAGTTTGATACTGTTTTCATGTCTCCTGGTGTTGAGCTGTCTAGAATCTTTTCCCTCTGTTAGCTTGTCTCTCTTCCCGTATATTTTGTTAGTTGTTACAATGTATTCAAACATATCTCTTCTCACGAAGTTGTGTTTGTATTGGTGACTCTTTCACTGATTTAATCATCATTTTCTTCTGGTAATAGGTAACTGTTATGAGCGATGATAGAATCACAAAGGACATTCTATATGGTCAACTTGCATTGGGTACTAGACAGCATGAGCAACTATTACTATACTTTATTGACACCTGCAAGCATGATCTAACTTCATGTAACATAGACAAAGAGAATTGGTCACGGTTGGCCAAAGACAGGCAAGCTTGGCGAGCAGCAGTGAGGGATGGCTACAATCACATACAGGGGTAAAAGAGAATGCAGAGAGACCATCCTGTGTATTAGCTCCAGTCTTACCTGCAGCAACTGTGGCAAGGATTGCCACTCAGAATAGGCCATTACAGCCACAAGAGACGTTGTGACTCAGCACAGAATTTACAAACTATGTGATGCAAAATCTATTGTCTCCTGAGACAAAGTGGCCAATGATGAAGATAAGGTAACTGTTACATCCAAGTGCTCCCCTGCTGTGCCTTCCTTGGTGAGTGTATCTCCTGTTTCATTTCCTGGTATTGCACAGCGAGTCCAAAAACGAAGGATTGACTTCATTGCACCGGGTTTCCCTATCTGGCTCTGTCCCTGTCCACAGAGATGACATGCCATCTGCATGGAGCATTGTACAAAGCATGAACTTCGTAGCTGCTGAAACAATCCTAGAGATCTCATGAAAAAAGTTCATGTGTGTCTCAGTCTGGACTCAAACCCACAACCTTCAGTACGACAGGCAAAAGACGTAACCACTTCACCATTGAGACCCCCCAATGCACAGTGAGATGATAGCTAAGATTTACAATCTAATATACAGAATACTTGACTTACTCCGCTCCTCATGAAGCATAGGGCCTCAACAGTTGTTGGCCACTTTTCTCAGTCTCTGGCTGTTCTCTTTGTGGTCTCCCAAGACAATTGAGCACTCTTCAGTTCCTCAAGAAGACTCCATTTCCAGGTCTGTTTAGGGCGTCCTCTTTTTCGTTTTCATTGCGGGTTCCACTCAAGTGCTTGTCTAGTGACTCTTGACTGTGTCTTCCGTAGAGTATGCCCGACCCATCGCCATTTTCTCCTCTTGACCTGGGTCATCATGGGTTCCTATCCGGTTCTTATCCACAGGTCAGTATATCCACAGGTCAGTATACAGAATAAGCGAATAAAAAAACACCCACACAAACCTTGATAAGAGTATCCATGGCTGAAAGGGAAGCCTCTTGAAGAGGTGTCAGTGTGACTTCTGGATAAGATGGTACAATGAATAGGAAGCATCACTTTGGACTGGTAACACAAGGTTCCCTGAGTACAGAAGACAGTTTGTGGAGGTCTGCTGCAACAAATCTAGATTTGATATGCTCAAACAATGGAGGGAAAGTTTGGATGAGAGCAGTTAGGAAGTTCTGGGATGGAAGATACACTTTAGCAGACATCTTTCTATCCTGTGGTGGTGGTTTGGTAACTTCAGTACCAATATTTAGCCACACTTTCCAGGCTGCTGACCACAATGGAATATCATTATCTGTAGAGTCGGAGATTGGGCCTTTGGAAAATAGTTCCAGTTTCTTAGAGGTTGTTTCTCCTGTTCTGTTAATGACCTCTCCAGGTGGTTCGATTACAACTGATCCTGTACCTGTGATGTCTGACTCATCAGTGCCCTTTGAAGCTCTGCCAATTTGGAGGATCTCCTGAAAGCTCTTCAGGGCTGCTAGTGACACTTCAGCATTCCTACACAGGGCAGACAATTCAATGTGGTCAAGAAGTAGAGACCAGGCTCTGGGGAAATCTCCTGGGAACAAAAATGTTGGTGATGATTAAAACATATGATGAAAACTATTGAAACAACTATACACTAGTGAGAAAGCAGACAATACTTATTGTAATTGTCACAAGTAGTATGTTTCACACCTGTTAAGAGGTATGGTTGATAACTGATAGAATAGTCATGTCAGAGACCTCATAACAATAGTCATGGTTGACACCTGATAGAAGAGTCATGTTTGACACATGATAGAAGAGTCATGTTTGACGCCTGATAGAAGAGTCATGTTTGACACATCCATAGAAGAGTCATGTTTGACACCTGATAGAATAGTCATGTTTGATACCTGATAGAAGGGTCATGTTTGACACCTCCATAGAAGAGTCATGTTTGACACATCCATAGAAGAGTCATGTTTGACACCTGATAGAATAGTCATGTTTGATACCTGATAGAAGGGTCATGTTTGACACCTCCATAGAAGAGTCATGTTTGACACCTGATAGAAGGGTCATGTTTGACACCTGATAGAAGAGTCATGTTTGACACATCCATAGAAGAGTCATGTTTGACACATGATAGAAGAGTCATGTTTGACACATCCATAGAAGAGTCATGTTTGACACATCCATAGAAGAGTCATGTTTGACACATGATAGAAGAGTCATGTTTGACACATCCATAGAAGAGTCATGTTTGACACATCCATAGAAGAGTCATGTTTGACACCTGATAGAAGGGTCATGTTTGACACCTCCATAGAAGAGTCATGTTTGACACCTGATAGAAGAGTCATGTTTGACACCTGATAGAAGGGTCATGTTTGACACCTGATAGAAGAGTCATGTTTGACACCTGATAGAAGAGTCATGTTTGACACATGATAGAAGAGTCATGTTTGACACATCCATAGAAGAGTCATGTTTGACACATGATAGAAGAGTCATGTTTGACACATCCATAGAAGAGTCATGTTTGACACCTGATAGAAGAGTCATGTTTGACACCTGATAGAAGAGTCATGTTTGACACATCCATAGAAGAGTCATGTTTGACACCTGATAGAAGGGTCATGTTTGACACCTCCATAGAAGGGTCATGTTTGACACCTGATAGAAGGGTCATGTTTGACACCTCCATAGAAGGGTCATGTTTGACACCTCCATAGAAGGGTCATGTTTGACACCTCCATAGAAGGGTCATGTTTGACACCTCCATAGAAGGGTCATGTTTGACACCTCCATAGAAGAGTCATGTTTGACACCTCCATAGAAGAGTCATGTTTGACACCTGATAGAAGAGTCATGTTTGACGCCTGTTAAGAAGCATGTTCTGTCTTCTAATGTTGAACAATCTACTAATGTTGAGCAATCTACTAATGTTGAACGTTCTACTAATGTTGAGCAATCTACTAATGTTTAGCGGTCTACTAATGTTGAGCAGTCCACTAATGTTGTTCAGTCTTCTATTCTAGAGGGGACAGCACCATGACTCTTACAACATCGAAAGCATGCAAAAGAGTTAATTCCCTTCCAAGAGTCAGACATGGGCCCCCAGCATGTTCTCACCACAGTGGGGAATCATTTAGATTCTTGCTTCATTAGCCAAATGAATGTATCCAAGACTCACTACTTATCAATGAGGCAAACTCTTGATTAATATGTCGCCTGTGTGTTGTCAGTGTCCACAAGGGGAGCACAGAATAGCAACACTGCAGCCTACAAGGCATTTCGTAAGGCGACTGAGGTAGGGCCTACGAAGCTGCCCTAGTAAAAAAGCTTTGCAGAGATAGGATGTTGGCATGTTTAGAGCACATAACTGGCATCAACGTACAATCGCTTAGGCTTGTATCACATACAAATCACAAAGTGGTTAACAAGCGTCGAATGGAGCATTGAAGAAAAGATTAAAATGTTTCCTGGTTCTGACTTTTCATGAGAAGCATAAGTCATCTTTGACCACTTCCACTTTTTAAAAGACCACACATTTTCTATATGTACCTTAAAGTCAAGTGGTTGAGGTGTAATTTTGTTCCACAACGAGTGGAAAGAATATATGTGCTATGAAATATAAGTGTTACAGAAGAGTTTCATATAACATGGACAGAGAATAGAACAAATAGATCTATACAGAAGGAATTTTCAATCAAAGAAAACTGGATGATACACAAATAAAAGTGAGAAAATTGAAGTATTTTGGGCAAATAGTTAGTCTTTCCTCTTGGGCCTGTGGGCGGCGCATAGGGCAGAGGTCATAGTTCTCCATGTCTCGCGGTTCGTTGCTATCTGTTTTAGGTCTTTAATGTTTACTAGGCCCATCGTTGAGCCTTCTCTGGTGATGGTTCTATGCAGAGTCTCTCTTGGTCTTCCTCGTTTTCTTTTTCCTTCTGGTGTCCATATGAGGGATTGGTAAGGAGTCTTCTCTCATCCATTCTAAGTGTGTGGCCGATGTAGTTCCAGCGGCGCTTTCTTATAAAATTTGATACATTTTCTTGCTTGGTCTCTTGTCTTATTTGTGTATTGGGTCTGAAATCTGACCATTTGAGATTCATATGGGCATTTGAGGTTCATATGGAATTTATTTGGGCAAATAAAAAGACATAAAAGGTTGGAAATGACCAATAATGAAGGAGACATCTTGGTAAAGTGAAGAGGAAGATCAAGAAAAAGATGGTGACAGCTGAGGGTATGATATCTGGTCTATGAGACAGGAATTTCAGAAAGCTATTACGTTGGAAAGTTCTGCTTAAGACAAGGTATTGGAAAATAATACTATGAGTTACCGTGAACATGTCTCTAGAAGAGGCTGGAGAACTTGCACGAGACGGAGAGCTTTTGAGGCTGCTGTGATGCATGCAGAGTTCCACAAGGGCCATGCTACTACTTGACTTGGAGTTAAAGAAGAAGAAGCATACACAATAAAGATGAATGCAAGAATATATTTAGACAGATAGATGTAATGTTTAAATAAATGGAAAGATCATATCAAAGGAACATACCTAGTCCTTGCAACATCTTTCGCTTAGCATTGAATGTACGGGCAACGCCTGCCAGGGACAGTACTCTAGTTTCCGCCCATTGTTTTTCAGCTGTGTCACGAGAATGGTGTATGAGGATGTTGCCTGTGGATTCTTTGTCTCTAGTAGTTGATGCCAAGCTTGAGAACTTCTGGACGTTCTCCAGTAGTGGGAATAATACCTGAAGAAATGCAATCATCTGTTTACGGTACATCTTACAGGTTAAAATTATATGTTTAGCGGTACATCTTACAGGTTAAAAAAATTAATTAAATGTTCTGTAGTCTTCTTCTTAGTGGCGTCTGTGGCCTAGGGGTTAGTGACTCGGTCTATTAACCTCAACGTTCTGAGTTCGAATCACGCTAGGACAGTTTGGTTGCAAATTGTTCCACGTGAATTTTTACAAAAGGCCGATGGCACCACCTGTTCTGAAAACTACTGAACGCAATAATGCCTAGAAAAATCACAAACAGCGTTACAAAGCTGGGGTTGATTCGCAAAGTCCTGTAAAGGATATGCAATTAGCCTTAGTCTTCTTCTTTGCGATCACTATTGTGATGATTATACTGTTAGACGCGTTCTTATGATGAAGTCGACTGTTGTCTGGAGTTCATCTCTGGTGCCATGTAGTTTTGAATAATTTTTTATTGTAGGGCAAGCATTCCTTTCTATGGAGGTGTAGTGTTTTCAGACATCAGGGTGTGAAGTGCCTGTTATTTCATTTAATTTTCCTTGTTTTTATATTCTTTAATAGCCAACTCTCTTTAGTATGAAGCTGTTGTAGAACAAAGCATTTGTTCCTGAGTGTGGTCTCAGAAAATGAGAACAAAACGCTCTAAGTTTATTTATTTAGCGAGATATTTCTTCTATATGTTATCATCAACTTTAAAATCTGGGGAATAAACAGAAAACAGAAAAACTATCAAACAGGATCAATTGTTACCTGCCAGAGAACATTATGCCAAGTCTGATGTTGTAAGAGGCTGCCATGAGCAGAGATGGTAGAGAAGAGAGTCTGTCCTGCACTCTTTCTAACTGCTGGTCTCGAGTCCACACAAAGATCACCAAGCTGGGAGAACAGACACATCCACAGAGCATCAAATGGAGGTGGAGCTTTGACTTTATCACTGTTGGCAGCATTTTCTGAATGGATGTTATCAGACTGTGAGGCAGAGTCCAGGTCTTGTTTTATTCGTTGCCGATTTTGAAAGAAAAGTCGGAGATGTTCCACTGAAAAGAAAAAAATATAAACAACTGAATGAACAAGATAAAAATCATACAAACACACTAATATAACATAAGTCATTAATTATCTATCAACACACTAATATAACATAAGTCATTATTTATCAATAATCATTATTCTATCACACACTAATATAACATAAGTCATTATTTATCTATCAACACACTAATATATAACATAATCTTTAAATTTATCTTTTTCCAACACACTAATATAACATAACTCATCATTGACCTACCAACACACTAATATAACATAACTCATCATTGACCTACCAACACACTAATATAACATAACTCATCATTGACCTACCAATAAACCAATGGCTGTGAGGCTGACATTGAGTTCCTGCTGTTGAAGGCCAAATTTTGCTGCCACCTGGACTACAACCTGTAAGTAAGCAGGTCTTATGATAGGCAGGAAGTCTGTGACAACCAACTGTAGGCATTGAAAAGCTTGTTGGATAAGCTTCTCTCTGGAATTAAATATAATTCAGAAATTTAGAATTAGAAAATGGCATTCAAAATGATACAAAAGAGTGATTTGATAATTCTTCTTCTTCTTTTCTTCCATCGTTTACTTCTTTATAGAAGTGTTGCAACGAAAGGATGTATCGTGTGTGCTTATTTTAAGGCACTTTGTAAGCTTTTATTAATTTTCTTAAGACTGTTCTGATACAGTCACTCCATCTTTTACGTGGTCTACCTATGACTCTGTATTCATTATACTTTTTAAGTGCAGCCCTCTGTAGCAGTCGATACGAGGTCATTCTTGTCAGGTTTCCAAACCAGTTAATTTGTTGCTTGCTCACTTGTATGAATTGCATGACTGGTTTCACATCTAGTCTTCTTCTGATTTCTTCATTTCTAATTTTGTCTCTTATCGTCCTGTATATGATGATACAAAGAATGATAACAGCATTAAGGATAACATTTCTGTAGGTGTTGAAGGTGAGAAACGTATATCAGTTTAAAATTGAGTGAACAACATGTTATGTAGCACAGAGTAAGATAGTCATAAGTGGAGGCTTGTAAGTGGTGTCTATAGCAATATTAGTAGAAGGTATGGGATATGGGGAGAAGAGACATTATAGGAGTGAGATAAGAAATGGAGACAAGAAAGGAGGATGGGAGAAGAAACATGAGGAGAAAGGAAGATGAGAGAAGAAAAATGATGAGGAGAAAGATGGGAGCAGAGAAACAATGAAGAGAAAGAAAGATGGTAGAAGGGAAATGAAGAGAAAGTGAGTTGGAAGAAGAGAAATGATGAGGAGAATGGAAGAAGAGAAATGATGAGGAGAAAGGAAGAAGAGAAATGATGAGGAGAAAGGAAGAAGAGAAATGATGAGGAGAAAGGAAGATGAGAAATGATGAGGAAAAAGGAAGATGGAAGAAGAGAAATGAATGAAGAGAAAGTGAGTTGGAAGAAGAGAAATGATTAGGAGAAAGGAAGATGGAAGAAGAGAAATGAATGAAGAGAAAGGAAGATGGGAGAAGAGAAAGGAAGGAGGGAGAAATGATTAGGGGAAAGGAAGATAGAAGAAAAGAGAAAAATGAGAAGGAAGGGAGAAGAGAAATGATGAATGTTAGAAGAAATTGTAAAGAAATAAGAAAAGGAAGGAAGAAAGAGAGAGAAATAAAAAAGGGATATGTGAAGGTACATAAAGGATTGTGAGAAGATTTAAAAAAAAGACAGGACAAGAGACATTAAATAAGAGAATTGGAGATAAGAAAATGGGAAATGGATAATCTAGAAAGAAGAGAACAAGAGAGCAAGAGATGAAAGAAAGAAATAAGTGGAAACACTAATTTGTTGACTACATGTTTGAGAGAAATAATGTGCATAAAATGTCTATCGTGTGACTGACTGTCTTCCCCAGCACATGTGTATGATGGTACAACCTGTATAATGTTATAATCGACCTATGTCACTGTATTATGTACACTTACAGACATCAATATAATTAAAAAGAAACTAGTGGTCAAACGAATGTTCAGAACAGTTTTAAAAAAACTGATCGTTAAAAGAATGTTAGCCAGGATTGTCAAAGAAAATGTCTCTTGTACTCATATATTAAGAAACAACAGGTTAAATGGTTCGGACACTTATTAAGGTTACCACGAGACAGTCTCACACAAAGAGCACGAGTACCCAGATACAATGGTAACGGACCCAGAGGACGACCACGTAAACGAAGGATATACGTAATATTGTAGGCACTAAATTCCACCTTACGCAAAGCGCATAAGAGGCTCGCTCCAGGTGTCATTGTTTTAGACCTGACGCCGAAAGACAAAACAGGATCAGAGAGCAGATAGATACTAATATATTTGGCACATTTTTCATATGTATACATTATGGTCTCATTCTATAAATGATGACATGGAATATACGAGTATAAGTTGATATCTTTAGTTTGTTGGTAACGATTTGCTGATTTCATTTATCAATCAATCTATTTGAATGAATATTGATCTCTACTACCTTGATCAATCAATCAAGTATTATGCCCACCAGCGCAGGCACCGACTCTCTCTCCTTGGTGCAGGTCAATCAAGTGTTATGCCCACCAGCGCAGGCACCGACTCTCTCTTCTTGATGCAGGTCAATCAAGTGTTATGCCCACCAGTGCAGGCACCGACTCTCTCTTCTTGATGCAGGTTAATCAAGTGTTATGCCCACCAGCGCAGGCACCGATTCTCTCTCTTTGATGCAGGTCAATCAAGTGTTATGCCTGCTAGCGTAGGCACCGACTCTCTCTTGATGCAGGTCAATCAAGTGTTATGCCCACCAGCGCAGGCACCGATTCTCTCTCTTTGATGCAGGTCAATCAAGTGTTATGCCTACCGGCGCAGGCACCGACTCTCTCTCCTTGATGCAGGTCAATCAAGTGTTATGCCTACCGGCGTAGGCACCGACTCTCTCTCTTGATGCAGGTCAATCAAGTGTTATGCCCACCAGGCGCAGGCACCGATTCTCCTTGATGCAGGTCAATCAAGTGTTATGCCTACCGGCGCAGGCACCGACTCTCTCTCCTTGATGCAGGTCAATCAAGTGTTATGCCTACCGGCGTAGGCACCGACTCTCTCTCCTTGATGCAGGTCAATCAAGTGTTATACCTGCTGGCGTAGGCAACGACTCTCTCTCTCTCTCTCCTTGGTGCAGGTAATCAGCTCTGACGTTGATATTTTGTCAAACCACGATGTCAGACCATCCAGCATCTTCTCCCTCTGTTTTTCACGATCTCTTCTTCCCTGAATTTTAACTGTTGTCACCAACTACCCTAAACCTTCTCTTCGCATTATCTCCTCAAAAAACCTTGATCGTCTGATTCTTATTCTCTTGATAATGTTTCTTTGTGTGCACGTTTGATTTAAAACCTTATCAATTATCTTGATATTCTACTCTAATGAATATCGATTATTATAATCTTGATAATCTACTTTGATGAATATCGATTTGTATATAATATAGAAAAGAGTAAGACTATGTTTAAAACTGCATTTGACAAGCATGAAGTCGCAGGTACAATAAACATATATAAGAATTAAGAAAGCAAGTATACCCATGCTCCTTGGTTACTGCTCCAATGATACCCAATACAGTCGGCCAGCCATGCAGAAGATTGTTTCCATTATTCTGAAGTACGTGTGAGACACTCTCCAACTGCTTCTGTCTAATGTCGTTGTAGGAGATTGTGGACAACTCTTGGAGTGGAGACAAGATATATGCCTGCAGCCTCTGCAAGTTAAAAAGTATAATAAGTCAGGGAAAAACAGCATTCTGGGAAATTAAAGCATTATATGCGACAAATCGTTGTCTGTAAAGTCAAAAAGAGAGTTTTCAGTGCTAAAGAGAATCCCTGGACGCTCACATCAAATGGTAGAAGAAAATTAGTCACGACAGAGACACAGTGTCTACGCAGAATGCTGGGACTATCAAGATAGATCCGTTTAGAAATGAAGACATAAGGAAAAAGTGGGTACAGCATCAGTACTCAACTTAATGAAATGGTTCGGTCACATAAGCAGATTACCAACAAGCATTGCGTCTCACAGAGCAATGTTACTCTGATACAATGGATACATAGCAATGTTACTCTGATACAATGGATACATAGCAATGTTACTCTGATACAATGGATACATAGCAATGTTACTCTGATACAATGGATACATAGCAATGTTACTCTGATACAATGGATACATAGCAATGTTACTCTGATACAATGGATACATAGCAATGTTACTCTGATACAATGGATACATAGCAATGTTACTCTGATACAATGGATACATAGCAATGTTACTCTGATACAATGGATACATAGCAATGTTACTCTGATACAATGGATACATAGCAATGTTACTCTGATACAATGGATACATAGCAATGTTACTCTGATACAATGGATACATAGCAATGTTACTCTGATACAATGGATACATAGCAATGTTATTCTGATGCAATGGATACATAGCAATGTTACTCTGATGCAATGGATACATAGCAATGTTACTCTGATACAATGGATACATAGTAATGTTACTCTGATACAATGGATACATAGCAATGTTACTCTGATACAATGGATACATAGTAATGTTACTCTGATACAATGGATACATAGTAATGTTACTCTGATACAATGGATACATAGTAATGTTACTCTGATACAATGGATACATAGTAATGTTACTCTGATACAATGGATACATAGCAATGTTACTCTGATACAATGGATACATAGTAATGTTACTCTGATACAATGGATACATAGTAATGTTACTCTGATACAATGGATACATGAAGTATTACTCTGATACAATGGATACATAGCAATGTTACTCTGATACAATGGATACATAGCAATGTTACTCTGATACAATGGATACATAGTAATGTTACTTGATCAATGGATACATGTATGTACTCTGATACAATGGATACATAGTAATGTTACTCTGATACAATGGATACATAGTAATGTTACTCTGATACAATGGATACATAGCAATGTTACTCTGATACAATGGATACATAGCAATGTTACTCTGATACAATGGATACATAGCAATGTTACTCTGATACAATGGATACATAGCAATGTTACTCTGATACAATGGATACATAGCAATGTTACTCTGATACAATGGATACATAGCAATGTTACTCTGATACAATGGATACATAGCAATGTTACTCTGATACAATGGATACATAGCAATGTTACTCTGATACAATGGATACATAGCAATGTTACTCTGATACAATGGATACATAGCAATGTTACTCTGATACAATGGATACATAGCAATGTTACTCTGATACAATGGATACATAGCAATGTTACTCTGATACAATGGATACATAGCAATGTTACTCTGATACAATGGATACATAGCAATGTTACTCTGATACAATGGATACATAGCAATGTTACTCTGATACAATGGATACATAGCAATGTTACTCTGATACAATGGATACATAGCAATGTTACTCTGATACAATGGATACATAGCAATGTTACTCTGATACAATGGATACATAGCAATGTTACTCTGATACAATGGATACATAGTAATGTTACTCTGATACAATGGATACATAGCAATGTTACTCTGATACAATGGATACATAGCAATGTTACTCTGATACAATGGATACATAGCAATGTTACTCTGATACAATGGATACATAGCAATGTTACTCTGATACAATGGATACATAGCAATGTTACTCTGATACAATGGATACATAGCAATGTTACTCTGATACAATGGATACATAGCAATGTTACTCTGATACAATGGATACATAGCAATGTTACTCTGATACAATGGATACATAGAATGTTACTTGATACAATGGATACATAGCAATGTTACTCTGATACAATGGATACATAGCAATGTTACTCTGATACAATGGATACATAGCAAAAGATCGACCACGCACAAGGTGGACAGAGATAACAAAGGCGATGAGTGACACTGTTTATGAAGCGCACACACAAGTCCGTTCTAGAAATCTCTTCTTATCCTGACGCTATGAGGCAAAACAGGACTGAAGAAAAGAACAGAAAGAATCAAGTTTAGGGCATATACAAGTTAATTTACATGACTTTGCGAACCAACCCCAGTTTTTAACGCTGTTTGTGATTTTTCTAGATATTATTACGTTCAGTAGTTCGCCATTGCTTTCTGAACCGGTGGTGCCATCGTCCTTTTGTAAAAATCCCTGCGAAACAATTTGCAACCAAACTGTCCGCAGCGGGATTCGAACTCAGAACGTCGGGGTTAATAGACCGAGTCACTATCCCTAAGCCACAGACGCCACCTTATGGCATATACTAGTTAATAAATCAAACGATGTAAAAATATAGAAACTAGGAAGGAAAGATTATGATAGAGAACACAGAAGATATTGACAATAATAACATGAACGTTATGAAAAGGATAAGTAAGCTACGTGTTTCAACTCACCAGGTTCTCATGGAGAGGTGGGTCAAACTTGTAGGCAAGGGCAGCCTTGACCAGCGAAGTGACCGCCTCAGCTCCCCAAGATCTCATCTCGGCGTGGGAATGTTGACATATCTATGTAGAAGACAAAGATAGAATACAATACTTCACATACAATAATTATGTTAGCGTACACACTTAATATATATATATATAGACACCGACACAAACACACATTATAAAAATATCGTTGCATTCTAACGACATAAACAGTATACTGCATTACACATAGCAACCGATACTGGCTAATGGTAACTAGGACTCTCTGTAGCGAAGTGGTTAAGTCATTTGTCTGTAGATCGGAACGTTGTGGGTTTGAATTAGGACCGAGTCACATGAGCAACTATTTATAAGATCCTTAAAACTGGTGCTGGAGATACTAAGTCCGTGCTTTGTTCAACACTCTCAGCAGATGGTGTACCATTTATGCTGACAGTGGCGGATCCATATGGGGAAACCCGATGCAATGAAGTTAATCCTTCGCCTTTGAACTCTTTGTTTTAATTTGTTATTGAACTGACTTCATAGAAAATCGGACAGATCTATCAGATCTTCTTCCCCATCAGATCGTCTTCCCCATCAGATCGTCTTCCCCATCAGATCGTCTTCCCCATCAGATCGTCTTCCCATCAGTTTCGTTTCTCCATCAGATCGTCTTTCCCATCAGTTCGTCTTCCCATCAGTTCGTAGATTCTCCATCAGATCGTCTTTCCCATCAGTTCTCCTCGTCTTCCCATCAGATCGTCTTCCCCATCAGTTCGTCTTCCCATCAGATCGTCTTTCCATCAGTTCGTCTTCCCCATCAGATCGTCTTCCCCATCAGATCGTCTTCCCCATCAGATCGTCTTCTCCATCAGATCGTCTTCCCCATCAGATGTCAAAGTGTATGTATACTAATAGTTTCTGTGACTCGTTGGTTGAACACAGTACTCCATCTGGAGTCAAGTTAGACTCGTACAACGTGTAATTAAAAGTTCTTAAATCACTGGATCATGTGGTGCCAGGGTCCGCAATGGAAGCAAAGACTAGTAACACTGCGACCTACAAGGCATGTCGTAAGAGGCGAATAAGGACGGGCCTATGGAAGGTACCTTAGTAAATAAAAAGCATTGCAGAAGTCGAATTGATAGCAAACAATCTGACATATCCTATTTTTTTTATGTTTCTAGAGTTTGAGTGTGACAACACCCCTCCCCACAATGAACTAAGTCAGCTTGGCAACCGTACTGTGTAGATCTGAACTGGTTGAGATTTTGTGTATGTCACAAAATTATGTTGATTACGCATTAAAATCTTGATACAAACATATAACAGACAAGGGACAGAATTTACTATATAGATTACCATGCTATTCTCACGGTTATTTCCACCCAAAACGTTTACAAAGTCTATAACTACAGGTTACTGTCCATATGAGTGAGTCAGTATTGACAATATGAGTGAGTCAGTATTGACAATATGAGTGAGTCAGTATTGACAATATGAGTGAGTCAGTATTAACAATATGAGTGAGTCAGTATTGACAATATGAGTGAGTCAGTATTGACAATATGAGTGAGTCAATATTGACAATATGAGTGAGTCAGTATTGACAATATGAGTGAGTCAGTATTGACAATATGAGTGAGTCAGTAGTAACAATATGAGTGAGTCAGTATTGACAATATGAGTGAGTCAGTATTGACAATATGAGTGAGACAATATTGACAATATGAGTGAGACAATATTGATAATATGAGTGAGACAATATTGACAATATGAGTGAGACAATATTGACAATATGAGTGAGACAATATTGACAATATGAGTGAGACAATATGAGTGAGACAATATGAGTGAGACAATATGAGTGAGACAATATTGACAATATGAGTGAGACAATATAAGTGAGACAGTATTGACAATATGAGTGAGACAGTATTGACAATATGAGTGAGACAATGTGAGTGAGACAATATGATTGAGACAATATGAGTGAGACAATATGAGTGAGACACTATGAGTGAGACAATATGATTGAGACAGTATTGACAATACGAGTCACGCGATGTTTTCAACGAAAGTGTAAAATTAGCTACACATTATCTTCAACAACTTACCCGAACCTACCCAACCTCATCGTTCAACCTACTTCACTTCAGACATAATAAACTGATGCCCTCCACGTAGTTCCCGTTATAAACATACATATCTATAAATAACATGTCTGTAGCGTTGCCGTTGCTAATTCTTGAAGCATTACATATCATTTGTTTTGCTTTAAAAATGTGAAATTTCGGTTGCCGGAGGGAAAGAGAAAGATGTGGGCGTATCGAATAAATACAGCTATATGTGACTCGTACTTGGTTGACTAGAGTTAATTGCATGTCTTTTACAGGACTTTGCTAATCAACCCCAGCTTTTGTGATTTTTTTCAAGGCATTATTACGTTCAGTAGTTTGCCAATGCTTTCGGAACGGGTGGTGCCATCGTCCTTTGTAAAATTCACAATTTGCAACCAAACCATCCGCAGCGTGATTCGAGCTCAGAACGTCAGGGTTAATAGACCGAGTCACTTATCCCTAAGCAACATACACCACCACTTGAGTGACTACTGAACAGAAATAACACGGAGAGGTTGGGGAGTGGTGATGGTAAAGTGCAGTAAATAAACAATATTATTTAGGCGTGTACAGCGAAAGTGGAGGTTTAGAGTGGATTAGCTACCCCCTGTAAAAACACTGCTATAAAAACAAAAACAAGCGCATAACAGATTGCAAGTCCTTGGTTGAGACGAAGAGGACAGAATAAGAATTTAAACGTTTAGTGTCCGTGATGCAAAGTGCATTTACTCTTTATT
Organism: Arion vulgaris; assembly: GCA_020796225.1. NCBI lineage: Eukaryota > Metazoa > Mollusca > Gastropoda > Stylommatophora > Arionidae > Arion > Arion vulgaris. The sequence goes on from CM036765.1 coordinate 19,050,476, forward strand.
TCATGCTTATGAGATTAGCTTTAAAACTCTGAAGATTTGGCAACCATATAGCAGCGATTAGACAACAAATACTGGGGATTATACATCAAGCAAAGGGGAATAAACAACATACACAGGCGACTGGACATGTACTACTGGGGGACTAGTCACAAAATGTAGAATATTAGTCATCTTCTATACATATTTTACAAATGAATGTTTGTCTGTTTGTTACCTATAGAGTCGGAAACTACTGAACAGATTGAACTGAAATTTACAGGATATGTTTGTTTTGATGTTGGAATGCTACCAGTCATAGTTTGAAATAGGTAGCGCTGACAATTTTAGAAAAAATCTAAAACCGAACACGCCTATTTCATCGAGAGTTTCTAAGTTTGTTTACAATTTTCTATGAACGTTTCGGAAGTCTACGGTATACACATTAATATATACACAAGATTCGAGGAAGTATGTTTTAAAACTATGGAAACCTCGATCTCTTTCATAGCATAAAATAATCGTTTCAAAGCAATTTTACAAACAAAAAAGGAACTGTTTCATACCTGTGGTATATAGGTCAATACAGTGTTAGACCTGTATTTTCATTGACCGTCGGCACACGATGGGTGATGTGGTCAGCATCATGCCGGCCGCCTTTACTTTCCCAGAGCATGTCTGGTACCCAGTTGAGGCTGGGTCGACCTGAGAGCCGTCGTGGTCGGAAAAATTCCACGCGCATTGCGGGAGCTGAACCCAGACTACCAGCCTTGCGAAGCGAGTTCACTACGCTACAGCGGCTCTCATTTTACAAACAAGCTGAAGTTAAAATACGCAATCCAGGTTTGTTTCTTCATAGGATTTCTACTCATTTCGAATCATGATAAGAGAAATATCAACTGGGACACGACATTAGTAGCAATGAAGCAGTATATCAACTGGGACGCGACATTAGTAGCAATGAAGCAGTATATCAACTGGGACGGACATTAGTAGCAATGAAGCTGTATTTCAACTGGGACGCGACATTAGTAGCAATGAAGCAGTATATCAACTGAGACGTGACATTAGTAGCAATGAAGCAGTATATCAACTGAGACGCGACATTAGTAGCAATGAAGCAGTATATCAACTGGGACGCGACATTAGTAGCAATGAAGCAGTATATCAACTGAGACGCGACATTAGTAGCAATGAAGCAGTATATCAACTGAGACGCGACATTAGTAGCAATGAAGCAGTATATCAACTGGGAAGCGACATTAGTAGCAATGAAGCAGTATATCAACTGGGACGTGCCATTAGTAGCAATGAAGCAGTATATCAACTGAGACGCGACATTAGTAGCAATGAAGCAGTATATCAACTGGGACGTGACATTAGTAGCAATGAAGCAGTATATCAACTGGGACGCGACATTAGTAGCAATGAAGCAGTATATCAACTGGGACGAGACATTAGTAGAAATGAAGCAGTATATCACTGGGACGGACATTAGTAGCCATGAAGCTGTATGTCAACTGGGACGCGACATTAGTAGCAATGAAGCAGTATATCAACTGGACGCGACATTAGTAGCAATGAAGCAGTATATCAACTGGGACGCGACATTAGTAGCCATGAAGCTGTATGTCAACTGCGACGCGACATTAGTAGCCATGAAGCTGTATGTCAACTGCGACGCGAGATTAGTAGCAATGAAGCAGTATATCAACTGGGACGCGACATTAGTAGCCATGAAGCTGTATATCAACTGGGACGCGACATTAGTAGCAATGAAGCAGTATATCAACTGAGACATGACATTAGTAGCAATGAAGCAGTATATCAACTGGGACGCGACATTAGTAGCAATGAAGCAGTATATCAACTGAGACGCGACATTAGTAGCAATGAAGCAGTATATCAACTGGACGCGACATTAGTAGCAATGAAGCAGTATATCAACTGGGAAGCGACATTAGTAGCAATGAAGCAGTATATCAACTGGGACGCGACATTAGTAGCAATGAAGCAGTATATCAACTGAGACGCGACATTAGTAGCAATGAAGCAGTATATCAACTGGGACGTGACATTAGTAGCAATGAAGCAGTATATCAACTGAGACGCGACATTAGTAGCAATGAAGCAGTATATCAACTGGGACGGACATTAGTAGAATGAAGCAGTATATCGACTGGGACGTGACATTAGTAGCAATGAAGCGTATATCAACTGGGACGCGACAATTTAGTGAGCCAGTGAAGCGTATTCAACTGGGACGCGACATTAGTAGCAATGAAGCAGTATATCAACTGCAGACGCGACATTAGTAGCAATGAAGCGTATATCAACTGAACAGACAATAGATAAAGTATATCAACGGAGCGACATTAGTAGCAATGAAGCAGTATATCAACTGGACGCGACATTAGTAGCAATGAAGCAGTATATCGACTGGGACGTAATTCAATTTTTTGATGGAGGCGTAGCAACGCGCGCAGGGTACAGCTAGTCATACATAAAACACTTCACATTAGCGATTTATCGCAAACACACAGACTATTAGCCAGCAAATGCAGGGAACTTGAACAAAACAAATAGTATTAAATACCACACACATGCTAATGCCACAAGCCATCACACACACACATTATAGATTATCAACTAAACACAACTAATTAGCCACACATACATGCAATTAGTTACCCCACAATGAGGATTAACCATAGACAACTGACGATTAACCTTCAAACACTGAGATTAACGCTTTGAGATTAAGCGATATAACTACGTCCAAGGGTTAAAATAATTAAAGAGTGACAGGATTAACCATCACACACCACACAGGCGATTAGTCACCAAATACTGAGGATTAACCACACACACGACGTTTCAAATAGTTTAAAAAGTTTATGTATGGGAGTTTGTCATCAGTTGTCTCTCAGATTCTTCTCTCCTTACTGCTTCCTGAAGACCGCGGATTGCAGACTAAATCACTTTAAGGTTGACTTACTAAATGGTTTTATCGAAGTGATGCAGTATTTTAGTTTTCAGAACCACTGGAGTTTTTTCACTTCTGATCTCAAGTTGTAGCATGTCGCTCTTGTCGTAGTCAGTTCTCAGAACTGCTGGGGCTTCTTCACTTCTGATCTCAAGTTGTAGCATGTCGCTCTTGTCACAGTCCGTTCTCAGAACTGCTAGATTTCTTCACTTCTGATCTCAATTTGTAGAATGTCGATCTTGTCGCAGTCAGTTTTCAGAACTGCTGGGGTTTATTTACTTGATCTCAAGGTTGTAGCATGTATGCTTTGTCGTAGTCGTTTCAGAACCTGGAGCTTTTCACTTCTGATCTCAAGTTGTAGATGTCGCTCTTGTCGCAGCCGTTCTCAGAACTGCTGGATTCTTCACTTCTGATCTCAATTTGTAGCATGTCGCTCTTGACGCAGCCCGTTCTCAGAACTGCTAGATTTCTTCACTTCTGATCTCAATTTGTAGCATGTCGCTCTTGTCGCAGTCCGTTCTGAAAGTCCCTTGTTCTCGATGCAGTTCTCTCACCAATGACAACGTCGTGCTCAATGTTTCTTTAATGTCATGTAGTTTCTTGGCTGTTCTCTCATCAATGCCAACGTCGTGCTCAATGTTTCTTTAATATCATGTCTCTTTGGTTGCTCCTGCATGGTATACCAGGCACCGTACTTATCCTTCTCCGCTCATCGTGGGGCATACAACCTCAATAGCTGTCCTTCCCTTTCTCCGATATCTGGCTAACGTTTTTTCTGTATGGTTTAAAATAATAAACCATCGGTCTCCGGCACGGAGTTCTAGTTCGTTCCAGACCCGGAATTCTTTGTCGTGAACAACTTGTTTTTAAGTGTCTGTAACTGCGCCATTTAAACAAAATATCGATAGGCCATTTAAACAAAATATCGATAGGTAGTTAGACCATGACACAACCTCAACCTGGACGACCATGAACCACATTTAAAATGATATCTCTGATTTCTTTTACACAATCTCTATTATTGTTTATTATTCAGAAAAAATATTTCACATTTATAACATGTCCTTTATTATTTGTGGTAGCTTTGTGTTGTATCATCTTGTTATTTTCTCAGTGAACATAATCTTAGATTTCTTTGCATTCAGACAAAAAAACAACTTCTTGTCATTCTTCACTGTATTTTGAACGGGAAAGATTATCTGTTCTAATTCCATGACACTGTTTGAAATGAGAATAATCTCTATTAATCTGAATGATATAATTAAACTTCCTGTATAAAATCAAGAATGTTGCTTTCAGTAATGCATAACATTATGTTTGGGAACGTTACAATAATAGGCAACCAGCGAAGTTACATGAAATAGCGTGCACTGTGCACTATTGTGTGTTGTTTTCTCCGTTAGCTCTGAAATAATCGCTAATACTTGTAAGCCGTTATTTATTATTCAATGATTTAGCTAAAGAGCATGAATATGTTATGTTGTAATTTAAGGCGATTACGCTTTCATATTGTTTATCTTTAAAAAAAAAAGTAAAGGAACCCTTTCATACCTCGTGGTATATAGGGCAATACAGTGTAAGGCCTGCATTTTTTATTTATTGTCGGCACGCGATGGATGATGTGGTCAGCATCACGGCGGCCGCCTTTACTTTCCCAGAGCATGACTGGTACCCAGTTGAGGCTAGGTCGACCTGAGAGCCGTCGCGGTTGGGAAAAATTCCACGCGCACTGCAGGAGTTGAACCCAGACCACCAGTCTTGAGAAGCGAGTTCACTAACAACTATATTGATATTCACAATATAGATGGAGACTGCAGTAAAACTATGTAGAATAGCGAAACACGTAATAACAAAGTACTGTAGTTTTACAAAATACAAAAACAATGACAATATACAGCAACGTTTCGATCAAAAAGACCCTTATCAAGCAAACGATACAACAAAAGTAACGAATGTCATAGAACATGTCTCAAAGTCTATATTTATACCAACAATCTATCGCTTTGTCTGTGTTTCTTGATATATATATTGAAGTATATATCATGAGACGTAGTGGAAGAGACCCACACCAACTGCCCAACCACCGGGACTTTATATATATATATATATATAGCAAGTATAGCAAGTATAACAATTATAGCAGCACAAAAACATCATTCTACTTCCCTTACGTTTGAAGGCTGAAGATAATAGGAAGAAGATCGTGGGCGGTATTCAGTGAGTATATATATATATATATATATATATGTACCTGGTAACATAACCTACGTCATCGTTTGTCGTTAAATAATGTAGTTACTGCCTGTAATGCCGCTTTTTGAGCGGTGTAGGACAAGAGGGACATGATCCTGTGGAAATGTAATGGCCGCATGGCTAGTACAGTCGCAGCAAAACTGTTCAGTTGATGATTTTTTCTCTGTGTACGCGACAGATAAAAACAATCCCTAGCTTTATCGTGGATTGAACCTGGGTCTCCCGCATGGGATCCGCCTCTAATCCATTCTTCCAGACGCTCCACGTCATCGTTTTTAAATGTTATTACATGGCATATATAGGTGTAACTGGCAAAAAAAACACCCCAAAGTGGTCGTTTCGGCTAACATTTACGTGACACAAGCAAAAACTCTGTGACCCTTGTAGCCCCTCACTTTAATGGAACTGACCATTTAGGAGCTCGAGGTATCCAGCTCACAGCCATCAGATGATGTTCTATTCCTTGGTCTATATCTATTCTCATCACAAACAACTGGCATTTTAAAAAGATCTTGGCTTAGATCCGATCTCTCTGGGAATGTGCTTTATGTAGCTGAAACACGGTCACTCATTGTGATACATACACGTCGATAGTGTCTGTTAATTCCTTATTTTAAAAAGAAAAAAACATCTGGATCACTGTGACAAAGTGGTGACGCCTTTTGCCTTGAATTCGGAATGTCGTGGGTTCGACTACGAACCGATTACTTCGGATCACGAGTGCATTTTGTCCCCGCTATAGTATTGTTTTGTGCAAACTTCTTTTTGCGTTCGTTCTTACGACCAATTTTAATCACTCTTTGTGATATGTTTGATCTTTGCCAGAACTTGGTTCTTGGTAGGCCCCTAAACGCATAGACTTCTACACGTTTAGGACACGTGCATCCGAGTTCAACCAAACCTCATTAGTCGCCTCTTACGGCATAGTGGCAGTAGTTCCATTCTTTACACCCCAAATTTGAGCCCCGGTAACCACTCAGGCGACTATAAGTAACCACTCGGCGACTATAAGGTAACCACTCGGGTACTATAAGGTAACCACTCGGCGACTATAAGGTAACCACTCAAGGCGCACTATAAGCATGTAATTTCTGCAGATTGAGACCAATCTATAAGGGAAACCCGGTCAACATCATCATCAAGGTGCGTATCCTATATAGGACGTTGCTCTCTTTACAGAGCATCTGAAGTTCACTCTGCCTCTAACCAGTAGTTAATCCATTGTCTAATAAATATTTCAGCCCTATAAAAAACAGAAGAAAATAAACTTCTGTCTTACAGGAATATCAATGAAAAACTATCCTTACTACATGTAGTACCACTGTTTAGGGCCGTGTAGAACAGGTGGGACGGGAGCATGATGAATTTAGTGGCCGCATGGCTAGTGCAGTCTCCGTGAAGCTGTTCAGGTTAGGATTTTTCTTTTATGCCCCCAACAGAAAAAAGCATTGGCCTTACCGTGGATTGAACATGGGTCTCCTGATGGGTCTCCCGCGCTTTAATCCATTCGGACAGACGCTCCTCTATCTTCCTAAATATCAAGGAAATCTACGATATAACGCAGCCGACCCTAAACAATTGTATGCTGCAGACAGACAGAAGATGAATTCAGGCCATACGTTCCTCAATCTTCCTAAATATCAAGGAAATCTACGTTATAACGCAGCCGATCCTAAACAAATGTATGCTGCAGACAGACAGAAGATGAATGCAGGCGAAAAGCAAAGCATAATGTGAATCGATTTTAAAAGAAGTGAACTGGGCAGGAGCAGGAGGGTAAAAAAACCAATGAGGATGGTAACTTAATTTAGGAATGATGCGACTGTGTACAAATTAATGACTTCATTATCTGGTTCAATCTTTTCCAATTTCCCAAATCCTAAAACTGGATAATAATTATAGAACACAAAAACGTCATTCTACTGCCCTTACGTTTGAAGACTCTGGAGTTATCAAAAATACATCAAGCCATTCTATTGTAGAGTAGTATCGTGGGTGGTATTGAGTGAGCAATTCTAAGCAAACTCATAAAGAAATCCCTTAGGACCTATCAGAATGTATTCACTTCGGTATCGTACCACTAAATGTGGGCACGTATCTATTTCGAGTAAATACGACTTCACAATCAAGACAAATATTTGAGACTTATTTCTTGTGAGTTCTTTTAGAGTTACATAGAGACAATACAGATATATTGTAGTCATGGACAATAAATAGAAAATAAAATCTCTGGGACAGTAGAATTCGGAAACAATGAGGACAGCAAAAGAAAGAACTAGAAAATTAAAGACCTTCGTAAGAAGATGTTTACGTAGAATAGAGAGACTGATATTGTATGATAAGATTACGAACGATGAACTCAGAGTAAGAACTAAGCAGGAAATAAATGAGGTAAATACGTAGTTTTGTTAATATTCCACTTTCAGAGTTATAAGTTACATAGGGTCTGCATGTACCTTCTCCATACCGCTATATCCTCGGCAATTCGTTCAATCGCTTTTATGAAATGAAGTCTGATATTTCTCTCATCTGTCTGTAAAGTTCGTTTCAGGGTTCTATTATGGCATCCTTTCTTCCCTTTTTTTTTTTTCTTTCGTCCGCTTTCAACTCAGACGAAGTTTCATCTCTGAAACTGATTTTTGCGTGAAAATCCGTTTTCCAATTTCTTACAATGGCAGCAGCGTGCACATTGTAAATTACTTTACACTGGCAGCCGTGTGCTCAATGTACTCGTAATTAGTATTCCCTCGCCATACAGGTAGATTTTCTCCGACTTCAGAGGTACTCAAGTTATCGTCCTGAGTAAGACCAGGGGACTCGAACAAATGCCGGACAGTAGGTTCGAACCCGAGCTATGAGGCGTCTCACAGCTAGCAGGCAGAGCTACTATCAACTACTCTAGGCAGTCCCCCACCCCTTTCTTCCCTGAACCCTTTGTCTCCCACTTCAAAACCTGCTGCTCTGTGATAATTTGCTCATTCCTTCTCAGAGTTTGTTAAACATATCTCCAAATTCTCTTTCTTATAACAGTTGATACTAGTGGTTGCCCAGACATTTATTTGATTTCATAATCTCATCTGAATTTGTTTTATTTTACATCCATTTCATTACATTTTATCTATTTTCAAACTTACTTTCTATATCTTTAGTCCTTTCCCAACTCTCGCTGGCATATGTTAGCATTGATACAGCATTGGAAGTGAATACCTCTTTCGAGTTCCATATTTTATTTAGACGTTTAAAAGCCGATGTTGCTTTGTCAGTCAATTCGTAGCATAATTTAAATTTGTCTATCTTCCGTACAATTGATGACATGAAAATCGTTGCATATCCTTTACATTGCGAGCCATCAACCACAGTAAACGAGTCGTTAATTTTCTAGGCACCACTTATAAGCTCAGTGGTTTGTCATTGCTTTCTGAACGGTGAGGTCTATTTGTACCTTTTTGTAAAAATCCCACGGAAACGAATTTGTTTCCAAACTTGCCCACCGTGGGGTTTGAACCAGGTACCATTGTGTGGTGATCGAGCTCACTACCGCTTGAGCTACAGACGCTCGTATAATTGATACATACAAAAATACAGGTGAAACAATATATAATATGTTAGTATAGAATAAACACAATAGTATATAGAAAATATATAAGTATTGGTGAACAGTGGAAACAGTCATGGGAATCAGTACATCCAACATATACAAATTATTCCAGAAATAAAAATAAAAGAAATTTAAGGATGAAATGGACTGCGTGGTACCGGGGCCCGCAAGGAAATAAAGAACAGTAACACTGCGATCTACAAGGCATGTCGTAAGAGGCGACTGAGTAGGGCCTAGGAAGTTACCCTAGTAAAATAAAAATCGTCGCAGAAATCGGATGTGCTGGCCTACTTGTAGGTGCATAACTGGCACAACGTACACTCGCTCTGAGGCACAGATCACATACAAATCTCAAAGAGTGGTTAACAAGTGGTTGATATCGAGCGCTCGAAGAAGAAGAAGAATGAAATGGATGACGGACGATATTTGACAGTTAAAGAGGTGAGAAGAAGAAGCAACAAAAAAAGGAAAGAATATGACATACCATAATTAAGAAAAACAGAGAGAAATTCAGGAAAGCGAATGAAAATTGGCTCAATCTGAGATGTAGTTAACTCGCCAAACATAAAAAGAACAGAAAAATGTGTGCACAAGGAAATAAATGAAATCACAAGTAAAATAAAACTCACATGTAATAAATGCATGAAATCAAAAGAAGGAGCGATATTAATTGGAGACAAGAACGAAATGAAAATGGGAACGGGATACATCTAAAGAATAATAATGAAACGAATGAGAAGTACAAATACCACTGTGTGACATAGGAAACAAAACCCATTATAATTAAGTTGATAGTACAATCACCACTGTGTGACACACGAGACAAACATCACCATTTGAGGGGGTCTCTGTGGCTAAGTTTAAGCCCTTTGCCGTGTGAGTCGAAGGTCGTGGGTTCGAGTCCGGACCGTGCCATTCTGTTAACGAGTGCAGTTTTTCCAGAGACCCTAGGATTGTTGCTGGAGCTACGGCGGAGTTCATGCTTTGTGCAATACTCTCGGCAAGTGGCGTGCCATTTCTGCGGAGAGGACCGAGCCGTATGGGGTAAAACCCGGTGCAATGAAGTCAATCCTTCGGCTTTTAAACCCTTTTAAACATCACCATTAAGTCGAAAGTATGACACAAGTATGACACAAGTATGACACAAGTATGACACAAGTATGACACAAATATGACACAAGGATAACATAGTACATTTCACGAAAGGCTTTGTGAATTCTTGTCATCAGTAAGATAGTTTCTAACAAGGTTTGACAAAACTTGACGTGGTTAAGTGTCACAGGCAAACATAAGCTTCGTTTCTCAAGAAAAAAGGTAGCATATGATTTCAGAATAGTTAATATATAAGAGACTGCCGGCGGTCACCTGTAACTTAATGAAACCCTACAGGATAAATCAGTTGTCCTGGAGAAACAGAACATTGACAAATTAATCAGACTTACTATCATCGGAAAACATAGTGAGATTTGACAAACTGACGGCTGGTGGAGCTAAGCCTCTTAAGTAATCAGACACATATACTAAAGTAAGTAAAGTAGGTAGAACTGTTGAGTATTTTCATACTAAATGACCGACTTAAAATAACAACGTCATGGAGATAGAAAATATTGATTGATAATATAAACAAACATGGATATATCTGAGCATTTGTTATCTTTATCTTCCTTGTTATCTTTAACTGCTGTGACATAAACGGACAGTGACATAACTTTTATAGATCTCTCTGTCTTGCTTTTTAACTCTTTCCCTCAGTAATTTTTTTTATTTCCTTTTATATCGGGACGAATTTAATTTGCATTGTATACTAAATTAGTCGGTATAGTGACGCTGCTTTATCTTGAAAAATAAGGAGAGCCAGTAGATTGGCTCGGAAGGGCGAATGGTACAAGTTATGTGACGGATAGCATGTCGAAACAGCTTATGTGGTTGACAGTATGCTAAAACAGCTAATGTGGTTGACAGTATGCTAAAACATATTATGTGGTTGACAGTATGCTAAAACAGATTATATGGTTGGCAGTATGCTAAAACAGCTTATGTGTTAGACAGTATGCTAAAACATATTATGTGGTTGACAGTATGCTAAAACAGATTATATGGTTGACAGTATGCTAAAACAGATTATATGGTTGACAGTATGCTAAAACAGCTTATGTGATTGACAGTATGCTAAAACAGCTTATGTATTAGACAGTATGCTAAAACAGCTTATGTGTTAGACAGTATGCTAAAACAGCTTATATGTTAGACAGTATGCTAAAACAGCTTATGTGTTAGACAGTATGCTAAAACAGCTTATATGTTAGACAGTATGCTAAAACAGCTTATATGTTAGACAGTATGCTAAAACAGCTTATGTGTTAGACAGTATGCTAAAACAGCTTATATGTTAGACAGTATGCTAAAACAGCTTATGTGTTAGACAGTATGCTAAAACAGCTTATATGTTAGACAGTATGCTAAAACAGCTTATATGTTAGACAGTATGCTGAAACAGCTTATATGTTAGACAGTATGCTAAAACAGCTTATGTATTAGACAGTATGCTAAAACAGCTTATATGTTAGACAGTATGCTAAAACAGCTTATGTATTAGACAGTATGCTAAAACAGCTTATATGTTAGACAGTATGCTAAAACAGCTTATGTGTTAGACAGTATGCTAAAACAGATTATATGGTTGACAGTATGCTAAAACAGCTTATGTGATTGACAGTATGCTAAAACAGCTTATGTGTTAGACAGTATGCTAAAACAGCTTATGTGTTAGACAGTATGCTAAAACAGCTTATGTATTAGACAGTATGCTGAAACAGCTTATGTGTTAGACAGTATGCTAAAACAGCTTATGTGTTAGACAGTATGCTAAAACAGCTTATGTATTAGACAGTATGCTAAAACAGCTTATGTGTTAGACAGTATGCTAAAACAGCTTATGTGTTAGACAGTATGCTAAAACAGCTTATATGGTGAACATTTGACTGAAAGAGACTAAGAAGCTATTAGAACACAAAGGTGCTCACACAAGTATGCTATTCATTTACCTCCCCTTGATGTATGTATGTATGGCCCTTTTCGTCTTTACAGACGGTCAATAGGCAAATGTTTTACTGTGACAACTTCTGAGTTTTCGCTTTTCTCTCTTGTTGTTCAGCTCGTACATAAGTCTCTTCTCAAAAGACTCTGCGCCCTTCCGTAATTTGGCTTTCCACACAACTCTGTCATCAGCTAGTCCCTCCCATGTGCTGGGATCTATAGAAAAGTTTTCATTGAGGTTTTGCAGACATCTTTATATCTGAGCAGTGGTCTGCCCTGGTGCCTCTTCCTCCGAAAGTTCACAGAACAACATTTGTTTTGGTATGCGATAAGTTTCCATTCTTCTCACATGTCCCAACCATCTTAGTCGTCTACTGCTGAGCATGCCCATGATGGAAGGCAGATTTGCACGTTGTAGTACTTCAGTATTGGTTATCTTGTCGTACCACCTGATGTTCATAATCTTGCGGAGACATCGAAGGTGAAAGATGTTAAGTCTCCTCTCGTGTCTTGAGTAGGCTGTCCATGTTTCTGAGCCATATAGTAAAGAACTAATTACACAGGCTCCATATATTTGAGTCTTCGTCTGCAATGTCAATTTTTGTTGTCCCACGCTCGCTTTGATAGTTTGCCGAATGTAGTAGCGGCACTTCCTATACGAGCGTTGATTTCCTCGTCAAGAGAAAGGCTGGCAGTGACCGTGGGCCCAAGATAGCAGAATTTTTGCACTGGTGTTAGATGGTCGCCATTTAAAGTGATGTTTGATGTCTTACCTCCTGACATAATACAACTGTTTTGGAGACACTTATTGTCAGAGAAAAGAGGTCGCATGCCTTTGACAAATTATTAATTAGACTTTGCAGTGTGGTCTCACTGTGGGCGACTAAGGCAGCATCGTCAGCGAAAAGGAGGTCCTTGAGAAGTATTTCCGTCGTTTTGTCTTGGCTCTTAAGCGAGCCAAGTTAAACAGTGAACCATCAGATCTAGTGCGGATGAAAACATCACCATCAGCGTCCCCTAAGGCGTGGTTCAAAAGGACTGCGAAGAAGATACCAAAGAGAGTGGGGCAAGGACACAGCCCTGCTTGACTCCACTCTTAACCTCAAAACTATCAGATGTGCTGCCATCGAACTGTATGCTGGCTTTCATGCCCTCATGGAAGGAAACAATCAATTGGAGCAACTTTGGGGACAACCAATATACTTCAATCTTCTCTCTTTGTGCCTAGCCTGGGCAGCTGATATGGAGAATGTGCCTTGCCCATTTTGCACAAACCCCTCTCTACCCTACTGTTTTTCCAAAGGAAAGACAAAGTCTATACGTTTGGAATCCAGCAGGGTTTGCAGGAGATGCCAGAAGATAGCAAGGAATCCTTGATGTCACAGTTCAATATTCTCATCTCACATGTCTTTCAATCTTATTTACATTTATCAAAGTATTGTGGATACATTTGTTTTGTTCACAACAAAATGAAAGTAATACTCGCCTGATCTCTCATCAAATAGCTTGTCCTGAGTAGAACTTTGCCACCCCAACAGTCCTCCGAAATTTCTCTCTCTCTCTCATAGGCCAGATGTCCTACCTCTGCAGCCGTCATGTTCAAACCATCAGTTACATCCTGAATCCATCTTCTCCGCGGTCTTCCTCTTCTTCTCTTTGCCGGTATGCCTCCTTCCATGATGGTCTTCTTCAGCCCTTCATGTCTTTTTATATGTCTAAAATATTTTAATTTTCTCTTTCTTATTTGTAACATCAGTCAGTTTTCTTTGATTTTGAGTTCTTTCTGTATAGATATATTTGTTTTCTTCTCTGTTCATGATCTACGGAGAACTCTTCTGTAACACTGATCTCTCAGCCGCTATTAAATAAGCACATCTTAACTAGAAGGATTTACCCTCACATACAATGATGTTTTACAGAAGAATGATGAGAATCCCATAGACTGCTAAAATTACTAATGTTGATTTGTTTAATGAGATCAAGACACAGAGAAAGCTTATTATCAATATAAGAAAGAGTCAGTTATCATTTTTCGGGCATGTGATGAGGAGGAGGTTTAGAACACATTGTGACAACCGGTAAAATCAAGGGTAGACGAGACAGAGGAAGACAGAGAAAGAACATTTTTGATAGCCTGACTTCATGGTACGGTGGAGCGTCAACATCTGAGTTGATAGCAAACACCAAAGACAGAGATTTGAGGAGATCCATGATCGCCTACGCCAGCCGGCATAACACATGATGATGATGATGACAATGAACGACAAAAACAACATAAGAAACTAACCAAATTGGCAGTGACATCTAGTTTCGACGTGCCAGAATGTCAGAAAAAGGACTGACAACAGCCAGAAGTAATATTTGGTGGTTAGTGTGTTAAACATCACATCAACGTGGCATCTTATCACAACACACACGGGTAATATCGCTAACTAAATCAAATTTAAAAGTGGCTTGAATACTCCCCAGACAACCACAAGTAGTAATACATACGCCAGTGAGTCTTACATCATTGATACTATGGAAAGTGTGGCCGCATCAAATCTTCGTTAGAGCAACAGACAAGGGAACATAAATCGAATGAGTCCAGATTTGACAGTCCGGTACCCACAAAATTACATTTTTCGGTGTGTCCCCTGTTGATGCAGTTTCCTCCATTACGGTAGCGACTAACTAAAATTAATATTTTCTGTTAGATTGAATGATGAATTATTATTTATATAGAACATTGGATAAGTACAAGACGTTGAAAGTGTCCAGTTGTAGGTGTTGACAATTATGTTAAATGGTCAGTGTTGGTCAGTAGGAGATGTTTAGACTATCAGTGTAAAGTGAATCAGTGCCTGCTGATGTGACTAATAGAGCTAGCTGAACTGGACGGTGGTCAGCGGTAATCAGGTTTGTTTTATTCACTTAGCTAGACAGTCTCTAAACTGGAATTGAGATAATTCCTCATTGATGCTAATAATAACATCAGAATATGATTCAAGGGAAAGAAATGTGTATAGGTAATACTAATAGCCGCCCATCGCAAACGATGACGACAACAGCCTGAGACGTGTGCTGCTGAACCTCTCTGCTGTGTGCCGAGGTTTAAAGCCAAAGGATTGACTTAATTGCATCGGGTTTAACCCCATATGGCTCGGTTCCTCTCAGCAGAAATGGCACGGCACCTGCCGAGAGCATTGCACAAAGAACGAACTCCGTAGCTCCGGCAACAATCCTAGGGGTCTAGGTGTGCCGAGGTGACTGTAGAGATCAATCCTAGAATACAATCCCCTACACAGGTGGGTGCCATACATGATCAAGGTTAGATATGTGGGTGTTTTGTGTTCTGTCTTTTCGCACAGCTCGTTTTCTCTGCGCCTCAACGGTACGACGATTCTCAGCTATGCGGGTTTCTCTTGTGTTGTTACAGCGCCACATTTGGCGATTTTGCGCCAGGGATTATCAGCACGTGGTGTCTATATCGAAGCTTTTCAGAGACACTTTAAGAGCGTCTTTAAGGCGTTTTCTGTCCACCAGCAGAACGTCTGCCCCCTTCAAGTTCGCCATACATCAACTGTTTTGGGATGCGTTTATCAGGCATCCGATGTATAGCTAGGTAACCTTACGGAAAGTGTCACTTGTAGCGTTATGTATTATCGATATAAGGCAAGACTGCAGTAAAACTATGTAGCAATGCGAAAGATGTAAAAACAAAGTACTGTAGTTTTACATTGTACAAAAGTAGTACACAGCGACGTTTCGACCAATAGGCCTTTATCAAGCAAAGGCCTTTATCTGGCGTATTGAGAAGAAAGGTGTTAGTCATGTATGCTTCTGAACCAACGGTACACAGTGCGTGAAGTGAGCATCACTTATAAGCTTCTTTTACTTCGCAATGTTTATTTGCTATTTAATTCAGATTAGGTCGACCACAGGGACGTTAAGGTAGGAAACACTGTGACATGAATTGAGAATTTCGAACGCAGACCACTTGTCTAGCAAACTGATGTAACTTGTGGGCAAGCAAGTTAAGTGGTTTTAAAGTCGTCTAAAAGCGAGTGATTGAGTCTCTGTTAACTAAATTACGGTATCATCAAATAGCTTGTCCTGAGCAGAACTTTGCCACCTTAACAGTCCTTCAGAATGTCTCTCTCTCTCTCTCCTTCATAGGCCAAATGATGTCCTGCCTCTGCAGAGCCATGCTCAAACCATCAGTTACATCCAACCCATCTCCGTGGTCTTTCTCTTCTCCTCATTGTCAGGATACCTCCTTCCATGATGGTCCTTTCCCAGGCCCTTCTTGTCTCATTATATCTCCAAAACACCTTAATTTTCTTATTCTTATGTTCTCATAACACCAGCTAGGGTCTACCAAACCAATGTGCAACTTATACACGTTCTTGGCAAAGATAAAACATATCACATAGAGTGATTAAAATTGGTCGTAAAGAAAGAACGCAAAGAAGAAGAAGATAACACCAGCCAGTTTTCTCTGACTTTGAAATTTTCCCTCTGCACCAGATCCAATTTTGTTTCTGCTTCCTCTGTTCCATGCCATAAGAAAAGGAACTTTTGCCTAAGAAAGTAGGATTGTTATAAACTCTCTGTCCTCCCATTAGTTCCATTCAATACTAAATTAAAGTAAGATTGTATAAACTATTTATTTCTATTAACTAAGCTATATTATTGGTTACTAAACTGACGTCAATGCACTCCGGGCAGACACATAGGTGCTCAGTCTCCCCCAACATAGAATTCATACTAATAGTTCCCGTAGCTGCCTGGTTAGACATACCCCACACTCTACCCTTCAGGCATCCAGTTCTACTAGTACACTGGGTTACTCCCAAACTACTTTAATAGAAATGTATAAACTATTCTTTGTCAAAAGAAGAATTCTAATACTTGAAAACTTAAACATCATCAAGTATCAGCCATGACATCATAACATCATATGTCAGAGTTAACCCAATAAACCTCGTTTCATATTGTATTTAGTAAGACAGTTACCGTAGCTGGAAACATCTCTCAGGAGACACAACACACATTGTTTAGAAAGTATATCTTACTTGGCATTTGTGTGGGATCAGATCTTACAATTACATCACGGTGTAATGTTCTTGGCAATGAGAAGACCAAGATATTAGCAAACAAGCAAGATGGGGGAAAGGGAAGTGTACTCTCGTAGTGGGAGAGAGTGATTGTTGTGGAGAGATAAATAGAAGACACGACTATAAAACAGAATCATTCTGGGACAAAGACATGAACATTGATTGAGATAACGATGAAAATAGACACATTATAGTGATGTATAGCTTTAGGTTAAATCAAGGAAGAAAGAGGGGACGGGGAGAGGGGTGGACAAGTAAATTCATCGTTGTTGTGTAGATAGTTGCGCCAGATTATAGAATAGGAAAGCAAGTTGTTTTGAGATCTTCGCCTGGGCTATGGTGTTCGTGCATCAGTGCAGAGATATTGTTTAGTGTGGTTGCCATGAACGTGTATTGACGTCATGTTTTGGTATATATCTAATATATATATATATATATTAGTGTGTGTGTGTCTATATGTACATACAGTGGCGGCTCGTGACCATTTTTGCTTGTGGGGCCAGAAAAATATTTTTGGAAACATAATGGATTTGGGTGGTTATTTTTGAATTTATAAAATAATAAATACACGCTACATTATTTTGGTGGGGCCCGGCCCCACTGGCCCTTAATGACGAGCCGCCCCTGTGTACATATTTATCTAAATGTAAATATATTTACATGTGTGTTTCTGTGTGTGTTGTTTGTGCGCGTGCGTGTGTGTGTTGTTTGTGTGCGTGCGTGCGTGTGTATTAGATCATCAACAATGATAAGCTGGAAATAACAAGTATGACAACAATATCTTTCATAATTAGTCTTCATAGACCAAGATGGAAGAGTTGGACACATTCTGTGGGGGATGAAGGACGATAGAATATCACATATCTCGATCTCAATGAAGAAGAATTAAAGACAGATAGTATTTCTCATTGCTGCTCTCTAGCTCGCTATCAGAATATATATGATGATGCTCGTCCATCACGGGTGATGATGACCACCATTTTTCCACATGACCACACAATGTAGTTGTATTATGTTTGTATGTGTGTAGATGACTAGTGAGCCCGA
Organism: Arion vulgaris; assembly: GCA_020796225.1. Classification (NCBI taxonomy): domain Eukaryota; kingdom Metazoa; phylum Mollusca; class Gastropoda; order Stylommatophora; family Arionidae; genus Arion; species Arion vulgaris. Next base: position 19,068,471 of record CM036765.1, read on the forward strand.
TGCGGGGTTGAAATGTTCTTTTGCAACGTGGGCACGGAATATTTGCATTTGTGGGGAGTTTTACTTCCTTTCTTGTTTGTGGTTTCTGTTCCATCCGTGCTGTTCTACCTGCCTCACAGGCCGAAGAACTGTGTCGAAGAAGTGTACGCCAGGCTGATCTGTCTTGAGCAGCACCAGAATATATGTACGAGAGATATGTATGATAAAGTGGTTGGATACATACCCAGGTAACATTAGAATATGTACGAGAGATATGTATGATAAAGTGGTTGGATACATACCCAGGTAACATCAGAATATATGTACGAGAGATATGTATGATAGAGTGGTTGGATTCAAACCCAGGTAACATTAAATATGGATAACAGTGCAGATTTCAAGTGGAATTAGAAGAGATAAGAGATGTGAAACTGATTGCAATGAGATTAAAAGATGATGCCTGACGAGGTGCATCGAGGTACTAGGTGGCAACAATGGCACTGGGATCTCATACAATAACAATTGTGGAAGAGTTCTCATGGCACATATTAGTCTTGTTAGCTATATTCGATATTGTCATAGACAGTAGTTTTTGTGTGGGTTTTTTTTATCCTCATTAGAGAACAACTTACACACTATTCGGGCAGCAGGCAGGCAGGCAGGCAGGCAGGCAGGCAGGCAGGCAGGCTGTGGTTGATTGCTACGTCCTTTAGGATATGCCAAGATTTTCAGATTTTCATTTTCAGCTTCCCTAGGTCCTCCATCAGTCCCCTCTTAGGACATGCCTTGTAGGTTGCAGTGGTACTATTCTTTGCTTCTTTGCAGGCCCCGGCACCACACAGTCACTATATTAATATGATACCTACTGTAAACATGGTAAACACTGAAGCTTTGAGTGACAAAATGTATGGTGTCATACAACAAGTGTGGTCCGGGTTCAATTTCACAGTGAACGTGGAATATTTTTCCGACCCGTAACGACTCTCATGTCGACGAATCCTTATTTGAATACCGGATAAAGCACTAGCAAATCAAGGCGACCGGCGAGATGTTAACCACATCATTCATCGTGTGCCGACGGTCAATGAAAAACACGCAGCTAACACAGTATTACCCAATATACCTCGCGGTATGAAAACGGGTTAATTTACCCCTTTCTGTTACTTTCTTCCTACTTCTCGACAGAAAATAACGTTAGTTGATACTATTCTAACATTAGGAGATGAAATCGACAAGGAAGATGTTTTTCAGTCTCTTCGTCACTGCCTGTTAGATGGAAATCGAAAATCGTGGCATAACCTTTACAGGACGTAAGATCAACCACAGTAAACGAGTCGTTGATTTTCTAGGTATCACTTATACGTTCAGTAGTTTGCCATTGTTTTCTAAACAGTAAGGTTTATTTTTACCTTTCGTAAAAATCCAAACGAATTTGCTTCCAAACATCCTGCCGAGGTGTTTGAACCAGGTACGCTTGGGTGTGATCGAGCTCACTATCGCTTAAGCTACAGACGCCCACTGTTGGATGAAGACACTAAAATAGATGTTGAATCGATCCATCAATTTAAGCAGTTTGGAGTTACCCGTTGTACAAGTAGAACTGGATGCCTAGGGACAGAGTGAAGAGTGAGTTTAACCAGCGAGCCACAGGAACCATCAGTATACGTACTCCTTTATATCTGCTGGGGAGACTGAGTACCTATGGGTCTGCCCGGAGTGCAATGACGTTATTTTAGTAACCAATAACATTAAAAACGTCATATTTTAAATCAAAATAAATAACTAGGTAAAAGAAAACAAATTTAAAAAAACAAACAAGAGACCTCACAGGATTAATCAAGATATTTCTGATATAAAACTATAAGTCTCACTTCAATAAATCCTTGTCAGTTGAAGCAGACGTAGAGTTGAGTAAGAGGTTAATATCCGGTTTAAGCAGAATTGGGATTTCCAAGGCTGTATTATAATTCTAATCTTTCACAATACACAATTCTCGATGACGTTAGTAATCTGGGATTTTTTGGGGGGAGAAGTTGGGACATTTATTATTTGATGAGAAAAATAACTTGAAAGTAACATTTTATTTTCATTTGATTTTATAATTATATTATGCTGAAAATTTCATGGACAGCGAAGAAAACAAATTATGCGGTTTTAAATCAGGCCTGTACACAAAGAAACCGTATCAAAGGAATAACAATCAGACAAACAAGGCTCTACGGGTATATAATGCAAAGAGGAGGTTTAGAACATTTGGTGACAACAGGTAAAATTCAAGGAAGGAGAGATCATGGAAGACAGAGGGTGAAGGTGTTGGATGGTCTGACATCTTGGTTCGACAAAAGTTCGACGTCAGAACTGATTGCCTGCACGAAGGGGAAAGAGTTTGGAGAGATTCGCCTACGCCGGCAGGCATGCCACTTAATTGATAATTATATTTAAAAGTAGGAAGAATGTTATATTTTGATATCGTTATGTAATTCTGAGGACATATGTTTTCCCTGTGGCGATATATGGATGTCAATCATGGACAATTACACAAGCATTAGAGAAGATAATTGAGTCTTTCAAAACAGTGATGTTAAAAAAAATAATATTAGAACGCCTTGGACAAGAAAGTTTGAAATTACAAATGTAAACATTAACACATATACATTGGCTATGTCTATAGTCACTTCCGTTTGACCCATACGGCTTACATAAAAGATTTCAATTGTTGCCGATTTTCACTTTTTTACCAACTGTTTCCCACGTCAGGTCACAATCGTTCACTTTTTTACCAACTGTTTCCCACGTCAGGTCACAATCGTTCACTTTTTTACCAACTGTTTCCCACGTCAGGTCACAATCGTTCACTTTTTTACCAACTGTTTCCCACGTCAGGTCACAATCGTTCACTTTTTTACCAACTGTTTCCCACGTCAGGCCACAATCGTTCACTTTTTTACCAACTGTTTCCCACGTCAGGCCACAATCGTTCACTTTTTTACCAACTGTTTCCCACGTCAGGCCACAATCGTTCACTTTTTACCAACTGTTTCCACGTCAGGCACAATCGTTCACTTTTTTACCAACTGTTTCCCACGTCAGGTCACAATCGTTCACCTTTCTTTTCTTAATTTTGTCTCCACGTTTCCGATGGATATCCAATGCCATCTTAGCCATCCGGTGTCCATAGCAGAGTTGCCCTATTTCCTCTACTGGTTCACTCCGATATATAGTTTTTTTTGTTTATTTGTCTATTGTCTGTCCCCAGGTGAATGATGGAATTACTTATCCACTGTTGCCGTTAAACGTAGGGGTGGCAGCTTTCATTTGCATTCCAGGGCCGGACGAGTCGCCATTGTGTTATACCCGTGTTTATTTAGTGCATTCTTGATATTGTAATTCCATCTTTTTTTTGGTCTTCCTTTGGCTCTAGTACCTGATCTATTTTTATTGTATGCAGTTATTGGTGGTTGATTGTATTCCATTCTCATTAAATGTCCAAACCACTGCTCTATATTTCAATATCCGATCACGGATGTGGATTTGAGTGATAAAAGCTTAGCCATCTGGGTTGAAACTCTCGGATTTGATCTTCTTTCTTCATAAAGCCAGTTGCCTGATTGACATCGTTTCCTTCACCTGATGTAACACATATTTCTTTTACATTTCAACCCTTGCAAAGCTCCAATATGGAGGACCAGGAGGTCACATTTTGTCTGACCTTTATCCTTTAACCTGTCTGAAATGAGTACCAGGAACAAAGCTCATGTCAGCATAACGTTCATGATCATGGATCTAAGCAAGCTCCCAACCACTACAAGGCAGTAACCTCATGGAAAGTCATAAACAGTGTTTGTATATACATATATATATATATATATAACGAAAAGAGGCTGATGCTACAAATAAGAATGAGAAAAGTAAGGTATTTTGGACATATAAAGAGACACGAATAGCTGGAGAAGACCATCATGGAAGGAGGCATCCCGACACAGATGAGAATAGCAAGACCACGGAGAAGATGGATTCAGGATGTAACTGACGGTTTGAGCATGATCACTGCAGAGGCAGGCCATCTAACCTATGACAGAGAGAAATTCCGAAAGACTATTAAGGTGCCACAGTTCTGCCAGGACAAGCTATTTGATGATAATAGTGATGATATATATCGAACGCAGAAATATTTTGCTCACATTTAACGAGACTGTTTTATTGAGAGCAATAATGCAGTTGGTTCGGTTCCCGGTAAACGAGGCATGGAGCTACCAAGACGGCGGTGCAAACAGGACGTTAAGGAATTATTGAAAATGACGAAGGAGGAAGAGAAAGAACTGGTTTGGAATCAATAATCTTTCAGTCAGAATGTGATAAAAGAGACCTTCTGTAAAGGGCAGGAGTAATGTGTGCGTATCATCGCTTAGGTCGTTAGGTAAAACAGGTAAACATGAACTTGTGATGTAATGCTGACACAAAAGGTCAGATATTGTTATGGACACCAGGGATGTAACTAAAGATACTTGTTTACAGTTAAGATGAATATGTAGTTGTTGAGTTGAATATCAACAGAATGTCAATCACAATGTAAGGTCATGGTGATTGTCAATAGATCTATGTCCAGGAACAAGAGCAGTACAATTTGTTTGTATTGCATACTCAGCTGTAAACTCTGCTCATGCCGTCTGTGTATGTTGTAGTGTATCGTTTATGCACATTCACATACGATACAGTGCGCACACAGACGATACAGTGCGTACACAGACGATACAGTACATGTTATGTTATGTTATGCGATCGACGTCATGGCACATTGGGCTTTCCCCATTCGTGCTCTGTCCTCCGTTGCAGCAGCCATCCCAAAGTCCATTTGCTCACAGTACCCATGCGAAGTTGATTACTATATCTTCTCTCTCTACCACGAAGACGACACTGTCTGGCATGTCCAAACTTAACGCCTAATTCTCGAACTCGTTCCAGTGTCTGAGACCCGCCCATGTCACATAATTGAGAGCGTACAGCATTGATGATATCAGCTCTGTCCATGCTTCTGCCCACTTGAGTCGGGCACTGTTTGCAAGAGAGTCAGCACGCTCGTTACCCGCACTCCAGCATGTCCAGGCGTGTACAGCCAAGTCATTTTCTTGAGATGTGATCTCCGAATGATGTCCACCAATTCCACACGCATACTTCCAGATTGAATACAGTACATACATAGATACAGTACATACATAGACGATACAGTACATATATAGACGATACAGTACATACATAGACGATACAGTGCGTACACAGACGATACAGTGCGTACACAGACGATACAGTGCGAACACAGACGATACAGTACGTACATAGACGATACAGTACATACATAGACGATACAGTACATACATAGACGATACAGTACGTACATAGACTACACACACAGACAACACAGTACACACACAGACAACACAGTACACACACAGACAACACAAAATACACACACAGAGACGATACAGTAGCTACACAGACGAGAGGAGACATCAAAAGACAAATGTTCATATTTCTTAAGTCCAGCAACCAGCTCAAGCACATTTCTCCCAATGTTCAAATAAGCTGAAGGTATCAACAACCAGAACCGCTAGTGACAGAAAGGAATCCTTTCTAATCCGCTTCATTTGCGCTTCCGTCGAAAGAAAAGTCGCCTGGTTATAGCCCCTGATCTTTTGCTAATTAGTGACTGACCAGCAGGAAGGAGGCTGTCTCTAATTCTGTGGCCATGACCAATAGAAGAGCACAATTTACATCTATATTCACCTATTTGCGACAGAGAAGAAAATAAGATGGGTAGAGGGGAATCACACAGTTTTATTCACCACGTCCAGCTCAACAAACAAAAACAAAAAAACTTGATCCTAAGATTCTGATATACATCTTCATGGAAAAAAACAGATTTTCTCATTCTCAGACTGAAGGGCAAAGTGGCAAAAGGGGGCAGTGATGCTGTAAGAGAGATACGCGCAGAGGATAAAAGTGATGAAATAAGAGAACAGAAGAACGAAAGTTATTTTTTGTCCACAAGGAGTTCATTCTTATGTTTGTTATGTGTGTTAGCCTATACGCTCTGGTATAGCTCTGGGCGTCTGTAGCTTAAGCGGAAGTCAACGATAACAACCCAAGTGTACCTGGTTCAAACTCCGCGGCGGGCAATTTGGAAGCAAATTTTGTTCGCGTGGAATTTTATGAACGGTAAAAATCAGACTTAACCGTTCAGAAATCAATGACAAACTATTGAACGTATAAGTTATGCCTAGAGAAATCGACGACTCGTTGACTGTTCTTGATGGTGACGTCATGTCAAGGATATGCCACGGATTTCATAACAAATAAAAGATTCAATATTAGGTTGAATAGTAGTTTCTTGTTTGATAGTGGTTATCTCATCTAATTTCCCTTGTACCCTTACAGTTTACAAGGGTAATTAACAAGGGTAAAGGGTACTTAAAATTAAAGATCTTTAACTCTAGTGTGATTCCAGTATTAACTTATGGATGCGAGAGTTGGAAAGCAACAAAAGCTCTAGAAAGAAAATTAGATAACTTTGAGAATAAATGTCTTAGAAGAATAATAAACCTCAAATGGTCAGATTTCAGACCTAATACACAAATAAGACAAGAGTCCAAGCAAGAAAATGTATCAAATTTTATAAGAAAGCGCCGCTGGAACTACATCGCCACACACTTAGAATGGATGAGAAGACTCCTTACCAATCCCTCAAATGTACACCAGAGGAAAAGAAAACGAGGAAGACCAAGAGAGGAGCTGTAGAACCATCATCAGAAGGCTCAACGATGGGCCTAGTAAACATTAAAGACCTAAAACAGATAGCAACGAACCGCGAGACATGGAGAGAGCTATGACCTCTGCCCTATGCGCCGCCCACAGGCCCAAGAGGAAAGACTAACTAACTAACTAACCCTTACAGTGTTTTTAACCTCGTTGGTTGGGTTCATAAACGAACTCGTATTGCTGGGTTAGACAATGGGTGCCGTAAGAAATCAGGATAAGTGGTTCGAGTCATGTGCTTAGTAATTTATTTTTTTCCCGGAAGCCCCTAATACTTGTACACCGTCTATTTATTAATCATATTTATTGTTTATGTTGCTGTCCCTGGATTTCTGTATAAAAAAACAACTCATTATTCGTATCGGTGTAGAAGAGAAAATTAAGAACGAAAATCCAGTCCTTCGAAACTAAATGCTACAGAAAGATCCTACGAATATCATGGACAGAAAAAGAAAGAGCACTGATGTCCTGAAAGAACTAAATGTTAAAGAGAATTGGCTGATAAACAACATACTATACAGAACGATTACATACTTTGGTCACATCAAGCTTCACGATGGCCTGGAAAGAACAATATTAGAGGGCAGGGTCCCAGGACGCAGAGGCAGACCAAGAAGAAGATGGCTACAAGATATTAAAGAAACCATGAATATGACCATCGACGAAGTGGGTGAACTAGCAAGAGACAGTGAATTTTAGATGTGCTGCAAAGAGAGCAACGTCCTATAAAGGATACGCACCTTGATGATGATGATGATGTAGAAGAGAAGAATAGAGCATAGAAATGTGTTCGATTATGTGCTTTCTCTATATAAATGTCACTGATTATGTTTGTTCATCAGCTCAGAGCTTCAGTTTCAGTTTGGAATATCTTCATTGCACTCCGGACATGTCCATAGGTGCTCCGATCTTCTTCGCAATATCTCCAACAGTGTCCAGCGACTGACCGTACCAGTTCTATTTTGATTGATGAGCCGACTCGTATACCTGTTGTACCGTTCTTTTCTTGCCACAACAATCTTCAAACCCAGTTCTCGCAATCTAGTAGTTGACGTGGATTGATTTAGATGAAGGTCTTCTCTGCGGCCACGCTCTATGAGGGCGTTTACGATGTCAGCTCTGTCCATTGGCTGGCCCACTGATATAGCGGCAGTGCCAACCAGTCTGTCTGCTCTCTCATTGCCAACGACACCCATGTGCCCCGGAACAAAGACAAGTGTAATTCTGCAAATTGTTGACGCCTGCAGTGATTCAGAGCTCAGAGCTTGCATGTCATGTCCATATGTTTCGTTTACTTGGTGTATCATTACCGGTTGTGGTATAATATTTGAAAGCAATCGTGGTATATGGTCGATAATTTTGACCTGTTGTCGCTGGATGAAAACTGCTGCTGCTTTTACACATGGTAAAAGCCCGCCTGCCCAGCGTGTTGGACGACGGGTGACAAGCCCCTGTGAGTGCGGTTCAATTCCGCGGGCTGGAAGAAAAGCCACAAGTTCTCCATATTTACGGTGTTCGTGGCACCGAACCGAAGGGTTACGATGTCCATGACACCGAGCCAAAGAGCTAAAAGTTCAAGTGCTTCTGGATCGAAAAAAAAAACACATAGAAAATCATGTGTATGGTTGTTTGGTTCCATATACATTACGTCTGTTCTTGTGTTAGTAGTGTTAGCATTTGACCTAATTGTCTGTGTTGTGTAGTTGATGCTGTTAGAAGGACACGTCACAGTGAGGCTATTTTTTGGGTAGTCAGCTAGCTAGTCGGGGTCTTAAAAACTTTAATCTTCACTGCTAGGGATTGGCGAATAGACATACTATCATCATGTGCACACAACTTCACCCCTAGGGATGCATAGGTCCACAACCAAGGCCTTCCAAACCCTCCTATCCAAGACCATCTTTTCCAGATTTCTCCACTCTCTCCCCATTTTCTTGCACTTCGTCTCCAATTCCCGTATTCAGGTGTTTGTGTATCTTCCCCTACCTCTATTACCCAGTGGGTTCCATCGGAGGACCTTTCTGCTAATCATATGCAGAAACACAGACATATTCATTTCATACACACATACACCTTGGCCATACATGATCGTACCACTCTCTCTCTCTCTCTCTCTCTCTCTCTCTCTCGCTATTTCATATACACAAAATCATCCCACTATAAACACATGCATACTTTCTTTAAACACACATACACACACACATACACATTCTCAAAATACAAACTCATACATATATTATCCACACATACACACATTCTCCAAATACAAACACATACATATAGTATCCAAACAGAAACACACACACCCACACACATTCCCCAAATACAAACACATACATATATTATCCACACACACACACACACACACATTCCCCAAATACAAACTCATACGTATATTATCCACACACACACATTCCCCAAATACAAACACATACATATATTATCCACACACACACATTCCCCAAATACAAACTCATACGTATATTATCCAAGCACACGCACACACACACACATTCCCCAAATACAAACACATACATATATTATCCACACACACATTCCCAAATACAAACTCATACGTATATTATCCAAGCACACGCACACACACACACACATTCCCCAAATACAAACTCATACGTATATTATCCAAGCACACGCACACACACACACATTCCCCAAAATACAAACATATACATATACTATCCACACACACACACCCACATACCACCCAGTGTTTGGCGTTTCATTGACTAGTTTGTTGATGTAATAGAATGTTAACACACACACAAACACACACAAAATAAATCAAATCAAAATGTGAAAAGTGCCCCTCACCGGTAACGCTCTTTTAAGCACCATTTGGCTAGACGGGATGGCGATGCCAGCCACATTTCGGGAATTAAGCTAACTCTGAAAAGGTCGTAAACTTAGATCTCTTATGAGTGCTGTCCCCTTAGAGTTCACTTAAATGTTGTCTTCTAAACCAGTGGTTCTCTACTTGATTTTGATATCTACCCATTTAAAGATCCCTTTGCCCGCCATGCCTAGCGTGTTCGTAGCGCGTTGGACGACGGGTGACAAGTCCTCTGTGAGTCAATTCCGCGGATTAGCAGAAAAGCCACAGGTTCTCCATATTTAGGGTGTTCGTGGCACCGAACCGAAGGGTTACGATGTCCATGACACCGAGCCGAAGAGCTGAAAGCTTAAGTGCTTCTGGATCGGGAAAAAAAGACCCCAAAAATCGATTTCTTTTCCCCAAATAATTTATATAAGAGAAGTCAGCAGTTAAACTATGTAGCAGTTAAACTATGTAGCAGTTAAACTATGTAGCAGTTAAACTATGTAGCAGTTAAACTATGTAGCAGTTAAACTATGTAGCAGTTAAACTATGTAGCAGTTAAACTATGTAGCAGTTAAACTATGTAGCAGTTAAACTATGTAGCAGTTAAACTATGTAGCAGTTAAACTATGTAGCAGTTAAACTATGTAGCAGTTAAACTATGTAGCAGTTAAACTATGTAGCAGTTAAACTATGTAGCAGTTAAACTATGTAGCAGTTAAACTATGTAGCAGTTAAACTATGTAGCAGTTAAACTATGTAGCAGTTAAACTATGTAGCAGTTAAACTATGTAGCAGTTAAACTATGTAGCAGTTAAACTATGTAGCAGTTAAACTATGTAGCAGTTAAACTATGTAGCAGTTAAACTATGTAGCAGTGGCGGCTCGTTGTCATTTTCTTGGTGGGGCCAGACACAAATTTTCGGAAAAATCATTGTTTTTTAGTATTTACTATTATTTGTCTATTCCGGGAAGCTATTCCCCTTTCGGTTTTTGGTGGGGCCGGGCCCCACTGGTCCTCAATTACTAGCTGCCCCTGCTTTGTAGCAATGGCGAAATATGGAAAAACCAAGTACTGTAGTTTTACAAAATACAAAAACAATTTCATTATCATTAACATCAGATGCCGTGCCGGCTGGAGTAGGCGATCATGGATCTCCACAAATCTGTGTCGTTGGTGTTTGCTATCAACTCAGATGTTGATGCTCTACCATGCCATGAAGTCAGACTATCCAAAATTTTCTCTCTCTGTTTTCCTCTGTCTCGTCTACCATCAATTTTACCAGTTGTCACAATGTGTTCTAAGCTTTCCTTTCTCATTACATGACCGAAAAATGATGACTGCCTCTTTCTTATATTGACGATAAGTTTTCTCTGTGTCTTGACCTCATTCAATACCTCCATATTAGTCGTTTTAGCAATCCATCGGATTCTCATTATTCTTCTGTAAAACCACATCTCTGTGGCCCTAAGAGATTTTTCGATCTGTATGTTAATTGTCCATGACTCGCTTCCGTATGACAGTATTGATTCTATGTTGCACTGCATATAAAAACAATAAACACAATATAGAGACATTTATAGTCTGACTGTGTGTATTATGTCTGCAATGAATACAGAAAAGTGACCTTTCCCAATGACTAGTCCTAGATGGGTTGAAAATGCTCCTTAACCGGAACGACCTCACCCAGTCAGCAAAGTAGTAAATGCTCTTTGGCGTAGATCCAATCCCAAATATACGGCATTAAAAGATCAATAAAGAGTGTTTTCACACGATGTGTAAGGGACGACTTCACCAAAGGCAGGAAATCCGATAGAGAAGTCGAGCTTCCCTAATCAACACTGGTAGTAAAAGTGCCGATGGTACGAGGATTCAAGGCAAGTGTTTCGTGGACAATATTTTTCCTCTAACGATCACACTTGAAGGATCTAATCTTCAAGTATCTCTGAAGACGGCGATGGCTGATCGCATGGTGAGGGACACTGGTAAAACGGTCAGTAGGCCTCACGCAAAACTCAGTCAGAAGCGCCTAAATTGACAGTGGGTGTTCGCAGAAAAAGATAAAGATTAGACATCCATCATACTTTTCTATTTAAAAAAAAAAAATATTATATATCTTTCAAATTTCCTTTCTCTAGGATTTCACATCTAAAATTAATTAATGAGCGTTTGGGCGCCCACAGACTGAACCTGGGAAATGACAGTCTAAGAAAAGTAATAAGGCTTAAATTTCAAGTGTCAAATATCAAATGATTTGAACATTTGGTGAGAAAAAACCCGAATACACCAGTTGCAAGACAGGTAAAACCTGAAAATGGAATCAACAAGAGGAAAGGGCAGACCAAGAAAACGATTGGATTAACGGAGTTACAGACATCAGAAAACCACAATACCACATCATATTAAGCGACCGTACGTGCACTATCTCGGAAACCAACCATCAATTAAACTTTCTACTCCTAACGGTAAAAAAAAAAAAAGCAGTGAAGGGCAAAAGGATGAAAGAAATATAAAAAAAAAACAAATCTTCAGTGAACATAGATTTGGTTCAACAGACAAACCCCATATCTAACTACCTTGTTTCCCAAACACTTTCATTGACATCACAATGTAATATTTACATATTTATTATATAAATAATATGAACTATATAAACATATATACGTTATGTGCACATGGTGTTTTTAACGTACCAGGTAGCTGGTTACGTCCATTTTAAGTTGTTTCGAATTATTCAATAGTTTAGTGGGTCTTTTGTCCAAGATCAAAGATATTACCCCGTGATCGTTGCCAGTGGAGGAGCCTTCATAAAAAGGTGGAGGCTGCAGTAAAACTTTGAAAAATAGCTAAACACGTAAACACAAAGTACTACAGTTTTACAAAATACATCAACAGTGACGATAAACAGCAACGTTTCGACCAAAAGGCCTTTATCAAGCAAACATTACAACAAGAATGACGAATTTCGAGGAACACTACAAATGGACGGTTACATGTGGAAACATAAACCTATCTAATGAAAATCTGGGAATAAAAACGAACAACGAAATGAGTGCAACACAAAAAACCGAAAGTGGAAAGAAGAGAAACAATAAACAATATAGTGGATAAATGACACATATATGGAGCAAACACACATATAGATAACAAGGCACGAGATAAGACAGTACTAAGAAGCATAGGAATGTAATGCGTTGAGTCCAAGAAGTCGCAAAGTGCCATAGAATGAAATAAAACGGTTCTCCAGGGCGAATCGACTGCGATCATCGGAGGAACATGATCGGATGGCTGTGACCTGGACATCGTCAACTCCTGAATGGCCAGTATCGTTGAAATGAGTGGCCACAGGAGTCACAGAGCGTTGGCGAATATCGCGTAAGTGTTGGGCGAATCGGTCACTGAGTCTCTTACCGGTTTCGCCAATATAGGACTTGTTGCATCGTTTGCAGGTGATGGCATAGATGATATTGCGGGACTCACACGTGAAACTGTCTTGAATGGCATACGTAGCTTTTGGAAAAGAGACAGTGGGGTCTGTATTACATATGCACATGTATTACAGCGCCGACGTCCGCACTGGATGGTGCCAAAGTGACTCTGGATATTAGGCTTGAGGCGACTGTGTACCAACAAATCCTCATAGAGAGAATAGACAATTAAATTAAACAAATTCTGAAGCAGCCCGTAATTCGACAGAATGTCGACGCTCCGAGTTTTTACACGTTTCAAACGATCATGATTCCACCTGTTGCGTCACTACCGCGTAAGGTCTCAATACTAAAAAGTGTCGATTGCGGCCAAGCTGAGAAGCGGTCGCGACCGGCGCCAGACAACAAAAGATACCGGTTTCTAGGGCGTGGCTTATATTTGTTCTGCCGTCTCGCTCAGAAGTGAATGAGGAGCAATTTAATCGCATTTAGTCTCTTTGTCATTGTGTACATTTATACAATTACTCACCAGCTGGCATGGAACATGTGCTAGACCAATGAACCGGCGCGCAACATCCTCAAGTTCTCGGCGCAGTCACACTTCACCATATCGTGTCAAACAGCCACACCTAGCAAATCGAGTCAAGCAGCTACACTTCACTAAATCGTGTCAAGCAGCTACACTTCACTAAATCGTGTCAAGCAGCTACACTTCACTAAATCGTGTCAAGCAGCTACACTTCACTAAATCGTGTCAAGCAGCTACACTTCACTAAATCGAGTCAAAGTAACCTTCTAGAATCCGAAAGAATGCTAAGTATTACTATACCGTTTACACGTGTCCTGTGGCCTAGGGGATAGTGACTCGGTTTATTAACCCCGACGTTCTGAGTTCGAATCACGCTGTGGACAGTTTGGTTACAAATTGTATCGCGTGGATTTTTTCAAAAGGATGATGGCACCACCGGTAAGAAAGCAATGGCAAACTACTGAACGTAATAATGCCTAGAAAAATCACAAACAGCGTTAAAAGCTTGGGTTGATTCGCAAAGTCCTGTAAAAGATATGCAATTAACTTTTACACGTGTCCTCTGGGAACGTCCTTGTCATGATAACAAATATTTACAAGGAATCTGACATAAAGTCACACAAAATGAGTGCATCATCCTACTCCCACGTGGAGTGCAATCAAATAATCAATCAATGATTCCGAGCTTTCCTTTAATCTCCGAGGGCATCTAGATTCATTGAGAGCTGCTCTGCTGGGTTTGTCATCATCAAGTTTTCAAGACAAGAAATTAAAGTAATGGAGAAGAAGATCTTGTCAGATTTTGTAACTACTTAGTGATGATGACAATATAGCATTAACGGGGGTCCATGTAGCGTAGAGGTTAGGTACTTGTCTCTCGTGTCAAAGGTACCAGGTTCGCTCCCTCGTGGAGACATCTGGATATTTTCCCAGAGATCCTTGGTCTCAGTGTAGGTGAGGTCGAGTTCCTAGTTCTATTGGAGACGGCCGACGAAACAGCCTTCACAGGAGATGGTCATTTATTTTTTGTGTTAGAATGTGATAACTACTGACGTTTTATTATTGTAGCTAAGTAACCAAACACATCCCTCAATTCATCAACTATTATAGCTCGGAAAGAACAAGTGTTACAACAATAGTTTTCCCTGGCTAACTCTTTGTAAAACAACATTTTCATGGCTTAATATTCCTTAAAAAACCCAACATTTTCCCTGGTTTAATATTCGTAATAACAACATTTCTATAGCTTAATCTTCGTTTTCTATAGTTTACTTTTCGTAAACATAATATTTTCACTGAATACTTCAAATCATGGTACACATCATGGTAGACATCATGGTACACATCATGGCACACATCATGGTACACATCATGGTACACATCATGGTAGACATCATGGTACACATCATGGCACACATCATGGTACACATCATGGTACACATCACGGTAGACATCATGGTACACATCATGGCACACATCATGGTACACATCATGGTACACATCATGGTAGACATCATGGTACACATCATGGTACACATCATGGTACACATCATGGTACACATCATGGTAGACATCATGGTACACATCATGGTACACATCATGGTACACATCATGGTACACATCATGGTACACATCATGCTACACATCATGCTACACATCATGGTACACATCATGGTACACATCATGGTACAAGGCGGAAACAATGATTTTGGAATTATATGCAACAATTGTACAATACTTTTCTTGGCACGTATTGGTCTTGCTAATAGCGGTTGCACGACAGGAAGTCTTGATCTTTTACTGGGGATCTAAATTATACAAGTAACTCTGAAGTAATGTTCGCCTGAATAGTAAAGGACAATAGTGATTAGGAAAGTAAGCCTTCACGTAAAAATTATTCAGAGGCATCATATTAGACTACGCCTGAATTCATAGCAGCAAACGAAAGGAAGCAACAAATAAAACTACGAAAAGTCTAGATAACCATGTTAAATGTTCTGTTGTAGAAGATTTTTTATACTCTGAAGTCTGGATGCATTCTGCTTTGATCACTTAATAAGAATGCATCCAAACTCCACAGTATACAGAGTCTTCTACAACAGAACATCAGGAAAGAAGGCGAGAGAAAGACCACGAAAAAAGATGGTTATATAGCATAGCAGAATTCTGTCACAGAGCAAAAATAACAATCACCCGAGCCACCAGAACAGTGCAAGACAAAAACAGAAAACTACGACACTGGACAACAACCCGGTAGCAGTGTGATGACAGAAAACCACGACACTGGACAACAACCCGGTAGCAGTGTGACGACACTGGACAACAGCTCGGTAGCAGTGTGATGACAGAAAACCACGACACTGGACAACAACCCGGTAGCAGTGTGATGACAGAAAACCACGACACTGGACAACAACCCGGTAGCAGTGTGACGACACTGGACAACAGCTTGGTAGCAGTGTGATGACAGAAAACCACGACACTGGACAACAACCCGGTAGCAGTGTGATGACGAAACCACGACACTGGACAACAACCCGGTAGCAGTGTGACGACACTGGACAACAGCTCGTAGCATTGTGACGACGAAAACCACGACACTGGACAACAACCCGGTAGCAGTGTGATGACAGAAAACCACGACACTGGACAACAACCCGGTAGCAGTGTGACGACACTGGACAACAGCTCGGTAGCAGTTTGACGACAGAAAACCACAACACGGACAACAACCGGTATCAGTTGATGACAGAAAACCACGACACCGGACACACGAGCAGTGTGACGACACTGACAACAGCTCGGTAGCAGTGTGACGACAGAAACCACGACACTGACAACAACTCGGTAGCAGTGTGATGACAAAACCACGACACTGGACAACAACCCGGTAGCAGTGTGACGACACTGGACAACAGCTCGGTAGCAGTGTGACGACAGAAAACCACGACACTGGACAACAACCCGGTAGCAGTGTGATGACAGAAAACCACGACACTGGACAACAACCCGGTAGCAGTGTGACGACACTGGACAACAGCTCGGTAGCAGTGTGATGACAGAAAACCACGACACTGGACAACAACCCGGTAGCAGTGTGATGACAGAAAACCACGACACTGGACAACAACCCGGTAGCAGTGTGACGACACTGGACAACAGCTTGGTAGCAGTGTGATGACAGAAAACCACGACACTGGACAACAACCCGGTAGCAGTGTGATGACAGAAAACCACGACACTGGACAACAACCCGGTAGCAGTGTGACTGACACTGGACAACAGCTCGTAGCATTGTGACGACGAAAACCACGACACTGGACAACAACCCGGTAGCAGTGGATGACAAAACACGATGGACAACAACCCGGAGCAGTGTGACGACACTGACAACAGCTCGGTAGCAGTTTGACGACAGAAAACCAAACACCGACAACAACCCGTATCAGTGATGACGAAACCACGACACCGACAACAACCGTAGCAGTGTGACGACACTGGACAACAGCTCGGTAGCAGTGACGACAGAACCACGACACTGGACAACAACTCGGTAGCAGTGTGATGACGAACACGACACTGACAACAACCCGGTAGCAGTGGACGACACTGGACAACAGCTCGGTAGCAGTGGACGACGAAAACCACGACACTGACAACAACCCGGTAGCAGTGTGATGACGAACCACGACACTGACAACAACCCGGTAGCAGTGGCGACCTGACAACAGCTCGGTAGCAGTTGACGACGAACCACAACACGGACAACAACCCGGTATCAGTGTGATGACGAAAACCGACCCGGACAACAACCGTCAGGACGACACTGACAACAGCTCGGAGCAGTGTGACGACAGAAACCACGACACTGGACAACAACTCGGTAGCAGTGACGACAGAAACCAGACACTGACAACAACTCGGTAGCAGTGATGACGAAACCGACACTGACAACAACCCGGTAGCAGTGTGATGACGAAACCACGACACTGGACAACAACCCGGTAGCAGTGTGACGACACTGACAACAACCCGGTAGCAGTGTGACGACAAAAGAAGAAGAAACAAGAATCTTGGCACCGAGTAAGAAAACCAGTGGGAGTCTGTTTTTTCTGAATAAAATAAAGAAATGTCCTCACTTATTTGATATTTCAAAACAACATTTCAATACAAATCCATTCTGCAAATATATTTCTGTATAATATATTTATTTGCAAGATTAAGCGTCTTTTGTCATGATTCTTCCAACATGTAATGACGGCTATTAGATGTCAATATCAAATTGATCAAATAAGGGTCTCCAGAGAATATAGCAATACAGGCATACTTCTAATACAGGCAGACTAATTTGAAGAGATAAGAAGCAGGAAATATCAAACATCCATGTCTGTCTTATAGAATTTATCAAATCAGAAATTTCGTTGATATCAAAATAGAAATTACAGACTGTTCAATGTTGAATGATGTAGAGAATTGTATATGTTAAAGTCATTCAAGATTTCTTATACAACATATTCCCACCCTCCAACAATTATTTGAGATGATAATGTGACGACAGTGAGGAGACGATCATCGTTTCTATTAACCCTTCCACTCTGTCATTTTTGCGATACAGTGGATACAAAGCAAAAGGCCGGCCATGCAAAAGATGGACATCAGAGATAACAGAGGCAACGAAAGACACAATTGATGAAGCGCACACAAAAACCCGTTCTAGAAATCTCTTCTTTTCCTCACGCTGTGAGGCAAACAGGATTGAAGAAAAGAAAAGTGAAGAAAGAAAGTCTTCACATTTTGTGTGTATCTATGGGGGCATTTATATTGCAATGTGTGAAGAACTAGCCAGTATAATAGCTTTGCTTCATCGTAAGAAGTAACGCGAGCCAGTATATCAGCTCACAAGAGCGAAAGAGTTAACGATACACAGTGCATGTCTGTCAACGTTTCTAGTAAGGATACACATTGTATGTCTGTCAACATTTCTAGTAAGGATACACAGTGTATGTCTGTCAACGTTTCTAGTAAGGATACACAGTGTATGTCTGTCAACGTTTCTAGTAAGGATACACATCGTATGTATATCAACGTTTTTAGTAAGGATACACATTGTATATCTGTCAACGTTTCTAGTAAGGATACACATTGTATGTCTGTCAACGTTTTTAGTAAGGATACACATTGTATATCTGTCAACGTTTCTAGTAAGAGTACACATTGTGTATCTGTCAACGTTTCTAGTAAGGATACACATTGTATGTCTGTCAACGTTTCTAGTAAGGGTACATTGGTATCTGTCAACGTTTCTAGTAAGGATACAATTATGTCTGTCAACGTTTCTAAGTAAGGAGTACCATTGTGTATCTGTCAACGTTTCTAGTAAGGGTACACATTGTGTATCTGTCAACGTTTCTAGTAAGGATACACATTGTATATCTGTCAACGTTTCTAGTAAGGGTACACATTGTGTATCTGTCAACGTTTCTAGTAAGGATACACATTGTATATCTGTCAACGTTTCTAGTAAGGTACACATTGTATATCTGTCAACGTTTCTAGTAAGGTACACATTGTATATCTGTCAACGTTTCTAGTAAGGTACACATTGTATATCTGTCAACGTTTCTAGTAAGGTACATTGTATATCGTCAACGTTTCTAGTAAGGGTACACATTGTATATCTGTCAACGTTTCTAGTAAGGGTACACATTGTATATCTGTCAACGTTTCTAGTAAGGGTACACATTGTGTATCTGTCAACGTTTCTAGTAAGGGTACACATTGTGTATCTGTCAACGTTTCTAGTAAGGGTACACATTGTGTATCTGTCAACGTTTCTAGTAAGGTACACATTGTGATCTGTCAACGTTTCTAGTAAGGGTACACATTGTTATCTGTCAACGTTTCTAGTAAGGGTACACATTGTGTATCTGTCAACGTTTCTAGTAAGGGTACACATTGTTTATCTGTCAACGTTTCTAGTAAGGGTACACATTGTATATCTGTCAACGTTTCTAGTAAGAGTACACATTGTGTATCTGTCAACGTTTCTAGTAAGGGTACACATTGTGTATCTGTCAACGTTTCTAGTAAGGGTACACATTGTGTATCTGTCAACGTTTCTAGTAAGGTCACATTGTGTATCTGTCAACGTTTCTAGTAAGTACATTGTGTATTGTCAACGTTTCTAGTAGTACACATTGTTATCTGTCAACGTTTCTAGTAAGGGTACACATTGTATATCTGTCAACGTTTCTAGTAAGTAACATTGTATATCTGTCAACGTTTCTAGTAAGGTACACATTGTGTATCTGTCAACGTTTCTAGGATCACATTGTATATCGTCAAGTTTCTAGAAGAGTACACATTGTGTATCTGCAAGTTTCTATCTATATGATCTCATAAAAATGGTTTATGAGATTTTCATCTCTGAAATAATTCTAGGCATTCCATTAGGTCAAGTATTCTGCCAGATAACTAAATGTATCAAATTCTAGGCAATCCATTAGGTCAAGTATTCTGCCAGATAACTAAATGTATCAAATTCTAGGCAATCCATTAGGCCAAGTATTCTGCCAGATAACTAAATGTATCAAATTTCTAAATCCCTTTTTTTAATAACAGTCTTAGTGTTGAGCGTTCAGGGAATCCTATTTCATTTCTCTTCAATTTGAGAACTGCTAACTTTTGACATTTAGATATTACATTTTCTCTAGGGAGATGCTACTAAGTCCTAAAATATAAAAATGTAAGAGTAATTTCATGTTAGCAAAAGAAAGTCTGACAAGGAAGGGTTTATGGTGATAGGAAAGAAAAAAATATATGGAAAACAGCTTGTTTTATCGGTGTGATTCTGAAAGGGAAAAATGATATGCAGTAGTTTGTATACATACGTAATGTTTGAGAGAAGAATAAGATGGATAATTGTCTTCAAGAGTAATGTTGGAAGTAAGGTAATGTTGGAAGTAAGGTAATGTTGGAAGTAAGCTAATGTTGGAAGTAAGCTAATGTTGGAAGTAAGCTAATGTTGGAAGTAAGCTAATGTTGGAAGTAAGCTAATGTTGGAAGTAAGCTAATGTTGGAAGTAAGCTAACAAGATGGACAATAGTCTGTTTTCACGAGTAATGTTGGAAGTAAGCTAATGTTGGAAGTAAGCTAATGTTGAAAGTAAGCTAACAAGATGGACAATAGTCTGTCTTCATGAGTAATGTTGGAAGTAAGCTAACAAGATAGACAATAGTCTGTTTTCACGAGTAATGTTGGAAGTAAGCTAATGTTGGAAGTAGGCTAATGTTGGAAGTAAGCTAATATTGAAAGTAAGCTAATGTTGGAAGTAAGCTAATGTTGGAAGTAAGCTAATGTTGGAAGTAAGCTAACAAGATGGACAATAGTCTGTCTTCATGAGTAATGTTGGAAGAAAAACCAATATTAAAAAATAACAGTCAGCCTTCACGACTACTGCAGAAAGAAAGACAAAAAAGAAAGTAAAACAAGTCAGAAGAATCCTATGTAAATCATAGAAAGAGAACAAAACAAATAGATCTATCTAGAATTTACCCAAAATCAATAAAAAAAATTGACTGATACTTCAAATAAGAAAATGGAAGGATTGTGTACATAAAAAAAACCACGAACAGTTAGAAAAGACCATTATGGAATGAGGAGAAAAGGAAGACCAAGGAAAACATGGATTGAGGATGTGACAATTTGTTTGAGTATGGCGGCTGTAGAAAAGAGATATCTGACCTATATGGGAAAAAATGCAAAAGTTGTTAGTGTTGCTAAGTTCTGCTCAGGACAAGGTATTGAATGAAGTAACTTAACAGTGGTTAAATAATGTAACCATGGAGACATTAAACATAAAGTGTTCCCGGTATAGTGACCCGGATAACCTGCATCAAATGCATAGTCAGTATTTAAGGCGGGTAGTGACTAGAGCAAAATTCATCAAAGGATGAGTTCTACATAAAAGGAATGTCAACATCAACAGAATATAAATGGCAGTATAGACACGAATGGTGTGTAATTTAATAAAGTACAAGACGGACATAGTTTCCTCAACAAGGACAGTTAGAATATGATTTCCGTGTTTATGTTGTCCTCTTTCAAAAACATGACATTTATAAGTTTTAAAAGAAAAACATGACATTTATAAGTTTTAAAAGAAAAACATGACATTTATAAGTTTTAAAAGAAAAACATGACCTTTATAAGCTGCCAGTTTTAAAAGAAAAACATGACATTTATAAGTTGACCAGTTTTAAAGAAAAACATGACATTTATAAGTTGCCCAGTTTAAAAGAAAACATGACATTTATAAGTTGCCCAGTTTTCAAAGAAAAACATGACATTTATAAGTTGCCCAGTTTTAAAAGAAAAACATGACATTTATAAGTTGCCCAGTTTTAAAAGAAAAACATGACATTTATAAGTTGCCCAGTATATTAAAAAAGAAAAACATGACATTTATAAGTTGCCCAGTTTTAAAAGAAAAACATGACATTTATAAGTTGCCCAGTTTTAAAAGAAAAACATGACATTTATAAGTTGTCCAGTTTTAAAAGAAAAACATGACATTTATAAGTTGCCCAGTTTTAAAAGAAAAACATGACATTTATAAGTTGACCAGTTTTAAAAGAAAAACATGACATTTATAAGTTGCCCAGTTTTAAAAGAAAAACATGACATTTATAAGTTGCCCAGTTTTAAAAGAAAAACATGACATTTATAAGTTGACCAGTTTTACAAGAAAAACATGACATTTATAAGTTGCCCAGTTTTAAAAGAAAAACATGACATTTATAAGTTGCCCAGTTTTAAAAGAAAAACATGACATTTATAAGTTGACCAGTTTTAAAAGAAAAACATGACATTTATAAGTTGCCCAGTTTTAAAAGAAAAACATGACATTTATAAGTTGCCCAGTTTTAAAAGAAAAACATGACATTTATAAGTTGCCCAGTTTTACAAGACTAAAGAAGTTGAAATTAGGATGGACTATTTCAAATATAAAATTGTCCTAAATTTTCAATTTCCACCAAACGTCAGTCTGAAATCATAATTGATGTAACAAAAAACCAATCTCAACATATGAAATTATTTGTGTTATCGACTGTTCGTTCAAATCGTTATTTTCAGATTTGAACATTTCAAAATAAGGAAAGGTCAGTATAGACTTGTTCATGACGAAGATTACGATCTGATTAAGAGTATCCGAGAATAAACATCACAGACTGATATAATAATCCTAGTAACAAGAATTGCAACATAAAATGGAACATACAAGAACATTATTTGTTACAGAATGTAAGAGACAAGCTGACAATATTTCTCTGGTTTATGGACATTCTTAACTATTCATATGAATACCATTCTTTATGTGCGAGAGTATTTCTTTTATAGAAGTATCTGTGAGTGTCTGTAGCTCAAGCGGTAGTGAGCTCGATCACGAACCCAAGCGTACCTGGTTCAAACCCCACGGTGGCAAGTTTGGAAGCAAATTCGTTTCCGTGGGATTTTACAAAAAGGTAAAAATAGACCTCACCGTTCAGAAAGCAATGGCAAACTACTGAACGTATAAGTGGTGCCAAGAAAATCAACGACTCGTTTACTGTGGTTGATGGCTACGTCCTTTAGGATATGCCACGATTTTCATTTTCAACACAAGATCTGTTTTTTACCACCACACTATCCTCTCTCTCTCTCTGTATAAAATTATATATATATACAGGGGCGGCTCGTCATTAAGGGCTAGTGGGCCCGCTCCACCAAAAACTGAAAGGGGAATAACTTCCCAGAATAGACAAATAATAGTAAATACTCTAAAAACCATGATTTTTCTGAAAATTTGAGTCTGGCCCCACCAAGAAAAATTACCACGAGCCGCCACGTGTATATATATATATATATATATATATATATATATATACATATACAGGAGAAAATATGCAATGCGTAAAGTGTTTCAGGTTCAGTTTGGAATATGTATTTATGGCACTCCGGACATCTCCATATGTGCTCCTTCGATCTCCTTCGCAATATCTCCAACACCGCTTATCAACTAACCGTACTAGTTCGATGTCGATTGATGAGTCCACTCCTATCAGCTGTGCTGCTATTTTCTGACAACTCCAATAATGAATCTAAGCTCTTGGAATATGTCTGTTGAAGTGGATTCGCTCATGTGCTGCTAGAGCCCGCAAGGAAGTAAAGAATAGTACCACTGCGACCTACAATACATGTTGTAAGAGACGACTGATGTAGGCCCTAGGGTTGCTACCCTAGTAAATAAAAAGTAGCGCAGAAATCGGATGTGCGGCCTACTTGTAGGTGCATAACTGGCACAACGTACAATCTTAGGGAGACTGATATCAAGATCACTACTCTGTGTATGGGAGACTGACAGCCATCTTTTTTCTTTGTTACATCAAGACCATACAGACCAGACAAATAAGAAATATTCTCTTCTTTATTACATCAAGACCATACAGACAAGACAAATAAGAACTTAAGAAATAATCTCTTCTTTGTTACATCAAGACCATACAGACAAGACAAATAAGAACTTAAGAAATAATCTCTTCTTGTTACATCAAGACTATACAGACCTACAGACCAGACAAATAAGAATTTAAGAAATAATCTCTTCTTGTTACATCAAGACCATACAGACTAGACAAATAAGAACTTAAGAAATAATCTCTTCTTGTTACATCAAGACCATACAGACCTACAGACCAGACAAATAAGAATGAACGATGAGAAATCAGTTGATCTAATCTACAAGATAACTCTGGTTAATTTATAATTTATAACCAGAGACTAGCCACAGCCTGGCTCTAGCACAGGCCAGACAACTGGCCGGGTATTCCCTGACCTAGATAAGAAAAGGGATCTGGAAAATACAGATGTTTGATAGAACACTGCACGCTTTTTGCAATTTTACTCAATTCGGTGAGTCTATGGTTATTTGTTGGTGAAACATATTCATTATATTGATATTCCTTATTGTTAAACTTAACTTGTTGGATAATATGACTTCGAGTTAGCATTTTGTGTTGATTTTAAAATGAATTCATCTATATACACCAATACTGGAATGCGAGGTCACGTGGTGTAGTTGGGGTCTGATTTCCACAATTCTTACCTGAGCCCGAAGGCCCAGTAGTTTATAGTTGGCTCTGGACTAGCCCCCCTTTCCACCTCCTCTGTTAGTGAAAATTGTTTTCCAACGATAATGTCAGGAGGCGGGATTTGCTGCTGTCAGAGTGTCTGTGTAAGACACACGCCTTGTGAACATTTCAATGAAGTTGATATCTTATTCGTAATCCCTCTCCTGGCTATGACAGCATTTGGAACATACAATAAAAATCACACATGGAGAGCTCATGAATTAATACCGAATCGGTTCATGCCGAACTAGAAAACTTCATCTTGAATTTGTGTTACAGTTGACTGCTAAATTGAAAAGTGGGAAGCGAACTGTCGTGAGATGAATGGTGACAACAAATTCAGGGATAATGAAGTCATCCTTTTTTAATTGCTCACTCCGGAGCAGAGAGCCTATCAATGCAGTTGGTATCACCTCGATAGAGAAAAGAAACTGAAATAATTATTGTGACGTATCAAGCGTGCAGTAATTAGAGGCGGAGACAATATTCTAAGACTCATAAACAAACTTTATAAGTCAGTTTCGAAACATAAATATTAGAATGCATTCCCCCTTCCTTCTCCGCCTGTGTTATTTTAAAAGTGGTCTCCCGAGGTTCAAACAGAACGCAGAAGATAAAATGCAGCAAAAGTAGAAATACATGAAGACAATGAGTTAAATCAAGAAATACATGAAGACAATGAGTTAAATCAAGAAATACATGAAGACAATGAGTTAAATCAAGAAATACATGAAGACAATGAGTTAAATCAAGAAATACATGAAGACAATGAGTTAAATCAAGAAATACATGAAGACAATGAGTTAAATCAAGAAATACATGAAGACAATGAGTTAAATCAAGAAATACATGAAGACAATGAGTTAAATCAAGAAATACATGAAGACAATGAGTTAAATCAAGAAATACATGAAGACAATGAGTTAAATCAAGAAATACATGAAGACAATGAGTTAAATCAAGAAATACATGAAGACAATGAGTTAAATCAAGAAATACATGAAGACAATGAGTTAAATCAAGAAATACATGAAGACAATGAGTTAAATCAAGAAATACATGAAGACAATGAGTTAAATCAAGAAATAACTAAATAAATAGTTTGGTCACATAAACAGATTATCAACAGACAGTGCGCCACAAAGAACAATGTTGCTCTGGTGCAATGGATACAAAGCAAAAGGTAGATCACGTAAAAAGGGGAACCTCAGAGATAACACAGTCGACGAAAGACACTGTTTATGAAGTGCACGCACAAGATTGTTCTAGAAATCCTATCCTGACACTGTGAGGCAAAACAAGATTGGAGAAGAGAAAGATAAATAATGAGTTAAATAAGTATAGTAGTAGTTGTCTATAGCAAGGAATGATGACAACGGCCTCATACGTGTGATGGTGCACCTCTGTGGTGTGTACGGAGAGGACTGTAGCGACCAATCCTGGAACAAGAATTTCCCAACTACAGGTGGGACATACAGGATCATGATTGACCATATGGGTGTCGTGTGTTCTGTCTTTTTTTGGCGCAACTAGTTTACTCTTTCTGTGGTAGATCGCAACGCTGTCCCTGACTGTGATTATGTGGTTGACCGTAACACTGTCCCTGACTGTGATTATGTCGTTGATCGTAACACTGTCACTGACTGACTGACGTTGAAATAAAAAAAGTGTCCCTGACTATGATTCCGTCGTTTACAGTGTAACACTGTCTCTGACTGTGACTGACGTTGACAGTAACACTGTCCTTGACTGTGACTGACGTTGACCTAAACACTGTCCCTGACTGTGATTCTGTTGTTGACTGTAACATGTCCCTGAATGTGATCTGTTATTGACCGTAACACTGTCCCTGACTGTGCCTGTCGTTGACAGTAACTCTTTCCCTGACTGTGGCTCTGTTGTTGACCGTAACTCTGTCCCTGATAGTGACTCTGTCGTTAACCGTAACTCTGTCCCTGATAGTGACTCTGTCGTTGACCGTAACTCTGTCCCTGACTGTGCCTGTCGTTGACAGTAACTCTTTCCCTGATAGTGATTTTATTCTTGACCGTAACTATGTCCCTGACTGTGATTTTGTCCTTGACCGTAACTATGTCCCTGACTGTGATTCTGTCGTTGATCGTAACTCTGTCCCTGATAGTGACTATGTCGTTGATCTTAACTCTGTACCTGGCTATGTTTCTGTTGTTACAAACAGAAAACAGAAGATGCTCATTGATTATGCCCTCTAGAGAATTGTCATAGCAGAAGCTACAACCCCAGTTCACATGCATTATTAACTTAGAAGGATCCACTCATGGAACTCTCATAGCCTTGGAACTATACACACATAATTGCACAATACCACGGATACCGTTGAGAATGTTCGCTCGGTAAGTGCATTCCAAATCCATGTGTTTTCTGTACACTTAACAAGTGGACCTCTACAAACAGAGAGCGAGGTGAGCGAGTGAGTGTGTGAGTGAGCGAGTGAGTGTGTGAGTGAGCAAGTGAGTGGGTGAGTGAGGGAGCGAGCAAGTGAGTGAGTGAGTGATAGGTGGAGATATAGAGCCAGATTGAAAGGGTATAATAAGGAAAAGTTTTAAAATATAGATGGGGTGATACATAGAGGAAGAAAGAGAAAAAAGTGAAAACACAAGGAATGAGAGGAAGAGATAGAGAGAATAGAGTGAAAAGTGGGCAGGATAAATGGAGGAGTAAATGAAGAGGTGGATAAAAGGTGGATAAGGAAGTAAAATAAAGTTGACAGGGAGAAAGGTAGGTAATAAGAGAAACAAAAAAGATAGAAGGAGAGAACGTCGAAATTAATAGATAGCTGGATGGGGTAAAATGACAGATGGACAGACAAGCTGATGAGGACAATTTAAAAGCTTTAGATACAAAACAAGACAGAAATTGGAAAACAGAAAGAGAGATGTGAATGAAGACAGAGAAAGAGAGAGAGAGAGAGCAAATGGGCAGTAAGAGATGATAAAAAGTAGAACTGGGAAGTGAGAAATGAGAAGAGAAATGGGTGGGTCTCTGTAGCGCAGAGATTAGGCGTTCGCCTCTTGTGTCAAAGGTAATCGGTTCGCTCCCTCGTGGAGCCATCGAGATATTTTTCCAGAGATCCCGCATCTCAGTGTAGGCGAGATCGAGTTCCTAGTCCTACCGGAGACGGACTATAAAACGTTGGTCCGTGTTCAATTGGACACAGTTGGATAGAAAGATGAAATAAACGAAAGAGATAGAAAGAGAGAGAGAGAGAGAGAGAGAAACAGATGGAAAGATGAAATAAACGAGAGAGATAGAAAGAGAGAGAGAGAGAGAAACAGATGGAAAGATGAAATAAACGAGAGAGATAG